>OU343062.1:19879030-20371530 GCA_910593695.2 Ocypus olens | reverse complement strand
CGATAGGATATAAATTAAACCGCAGAACAGAGTGGGACTCAGAACCTCCAGAGCTATCAAGATTAAAATGTAGGTTATAAATAAAATGAACTGAGAGAATTCCTGCGGTATTCTTTCTATTCGGCGACGGTTTAGTGATGTGTGAAAATATATAGAGGGTCGTGGTATCGGGGCGGCTCCTCTTTCATACTATCCCTCGGTCCGGCGACGGAAATGAAATTACCTTACGTGGATAGCATCAGAATAGACTATTGAGTTGTAAATAGGGCCAGAGATAACCACTTTAGGTATCCGGAATTATCTGTTTTGTAGCTGAAGCGTTGCCAAAGCGGGTTTGTCCATGTTCCGGAAAGTATATCATTAAACGGGTTATCTGGGAATACACGGAAACCCTGGGGAACTAATTAACGGCTCGCCAATTATTGTCCACGTTTAATTCAGAAAATCTGCAGCCACCAGAACATGATTAATGGCTTTAATCAATACAAGTACCATTTTAAAATTAAGGAAATTAATTAGAGCAACTTCGAACTAGATGCAAAACTGAAATCCTACTAAAGTGTAATATAACTCTTTATATTAAATGATTTCTCCATTTGCGAAGTTATAAATACAATTCAAAGAATATTATTTTGTTTACAAATAATATTTATTCTGTTTAACTGATACTAAATTTATTTGCGTTGTAGTCGTGTAAAGTCTGATTTCGTAAGTTTAATTTCTACAATTTGTTACTTGTCATCTAGTTGAAATTAACCACTTAACACTTTTCATACTATTACTACTTGGCAGTTAAAATATTAATTATGTTTTAAGAGTTTTTATGAAACAACAAATCCTACTAATCCGGTGGGATGTAAAACTCTATCATTTAATTTTATTGTCGTATTTTATTATTAAATTAAAAATTGCCGTTAACCTTTATAATGTAGTAAAAGTTGGGTCATGAAAATTTATATGTAATATTTGATAGGTTTCAATATTTGCTCCCCTATATACAGGGTGTGCCAGACCACCCGTATCAGCCTTTTTTGGAGAAAACGGCTAATCGTAGAAATTTGGAAAGAAAGAAATATAGCGATAACACAAGAAAGCAGTATTGAAGAATCGAATGATAATATTGTTACTTACAAAAACTGGTGGCAACCCTGAGAGCTTGTCAAGAGCTACAGATCTTTAAATGGCACGATAGGTCGAATCCTTTGGCAATCCGAAAAAATGCTTTGATAGTGATCTTTGAAACACAACTTGTTATTAATAAGTACCTGGAGATCACGAAAATTATTTACTCTTTTTAAGGACGAACCTAATAAAACTTTGTAGTCGAAAAATATTATTCTATGTTTTCCACTGAATGAAACAATCTCGCACATGTCAGTGTTGGGCTCTAAGTCATTTTTAATACACCAATCAACTAAAATGGATATATCATTTTGGAGGATTACACAGCCTGCAGAATTGATAATTGTACGATAGACTTTTATGTCATCTGTATACATTAGGCAACAACAATTTAATTTTGGAACATTATTGATGTAGAGGAGAAAAAATAAGGGACTTATGTTGGACCCTTGAGGGACCATACTAGTAGCCATACAATCGAATGATTTAAAACCATGATACCACATAAAAGTTTTACTCTTAGATAAATATGATGAAATAAGACTCAACAGATTATAAGTCCGAATGCTGGCAATTTCATTCAATTTATATTATGTGACACTTTGCCGAACGCCTTAGTTAGATAACTGTATATAACATCGGTTTGATAACGACTATCGAGGTCGCAAGAAATGTCGTCTACAAAATGACTAGATTGGTTGCCGTCTATATACCTTTTAAGAAAACATGTTGTTTACTTATTATTTTCGTTTTAACGTGTTCGTTATATTATATTATTTAAAATTATTTCGAAAATTTTAGCGAAATTGCAAATTAAAGCCGCTATAGTGTAATTTGTTATTAATTGTGTTCTTTTGTTAACAGGAGTGACTTTTGTATATTTTCAACAATCCGCATACGTAGCTGATGTTAAAATAAGGTAGAAAATGTATAATAGCGGAACAGCAAAAGCTTCGATATAATCCTTAATAATAACGACCGGTATATTATCAGGGCCACATGCGAAGCGGGGTTTAACAGATTTCATAGCTTTGTAAATGTCATTTACCTCACAAATCATTTATGAATTAAAACGGATTCGTTTACTTTACAAAATAAAGGTCAAAACTATGCCAGACTCTTTATTATAGCTTTTCCAGCTTATACAGTTATGGAATATACCAACAGTATCAGCTATTTTCAGAAATTGTAGCAGCAGTTAATAGCATGAGTTCTGATCTTCTCCCACGGAAATCGAAAGAGAGGTATAAAAACTAAAAGCAATTTGTCAATTGGTGTATGGCCGATAACATGTCGCTATTTTGTAGAAAGAGCTAAAATTATGAAATTCACACTGTGGTCTGTTAATTCAATATTAAAAAGCACTTTATCTCTTGAAGTCATCATAGAAATTTCTAAATTGAATATATCGCTCGTACTACCATAATAAATTACAAACATGTACTACCATAATGGGATTTCGACCCATTTCTTTTTTACTACAAAGTTATTAAATATTTATAGGATAGGATAAAATACACACAAATCTGTAAATTAAATGTATTTTTAATGAAAGAAGAACATTATTATTATTTAATTTTTATAAAAAATACTGTTTTTCTATCTATTCGCCATCTTCATTGCCAAAGCAATACTTGCATTTATGTGACACTTGTTTAGTGCATTCTGAGTGAATATTGCAAACAATTTTGTTGCAATTATTGCACCTTCTAGAGTATTTGTTATCATTTGCCTTGCACATATAACATCTTTCACGTTTTGCTGCTTGTATGGTTGTTATTTGTGGTTTGTTCAACTTTTTCCAGTACGATGGCTCGGAGTGTACATTTCGAAAATCCTCAGCCAACTTGTCGTATTTGTTCACACCTTCTCTCAATGTGTTCCTCGCCTAGAGACAATCCTAATTGTTGCAAGAATATTTTTCGTCTCCTTTTTTCCGAAACATTTCCCGTCCGTGACGGGTTTTTATTTTTCCAAATTACAAAGGCATTGTAGGCAGCTATGTCCTTTACCAATTTATCGAGGACATCCACACCGCTTTTGGTTTCGTTGTATTTTTGTAAAATTTCAGGTTTGAACTTAGTTTCGGCACCAGTAATTTCATGAGAATTAGTAAATAAAAAGTCTGATGAATGCGTGATTTTATTGAAGAGAAGCTCTTCTGGCAATGATATATCGGTGAAAAAAGTATATGCAGTAATATTACGGCCACTACCATACCAAAACGAGCTCAAAGTTTTCATAACTCGTGGACCTTGTTTTTTTCCGGCATATCTCCAACCTTACCAAAGTAAATCTCAAAATTGCTGCAATAGGATGAATTCGCATCGCACAGGATTTTGAGACCAAACTTCCCTGGTTTATTTGGCATATATACTCTAAACGAACAGCGCCACAAAATGATACTAGTTGTTCGTCTATGATTCCATGGGCAGTAGCGTTATATAACTCCCTGCAATTCTTAGCAAATATATCACTAAATTCGCGAATAGGTGCTAGTTTGTCCGATATTTTTCTTTCTTCGCGTGTAGAGAGGTCATCAAAACGAATATATCTGAATATATCTTGAAATCTCTTTCTGCTCATTGTAGCTTGATAAATGTGCCCACCGCAAGCATTATTTTTCATTTACAAATTGCTGGGATCTTCACTTGATTCACGAAAACGACCAGTCAAAATTAGAATGCCAATAAAAGCACGTGTTTCAATTTTATCTACTGGTTTCCATTCCTTATGTTTGGAAAGTTCTTGCATCGAATTCCATTTAGCGTCTTCAATTAGGGCCTTCATATTTGTGAATGACGCTATTATTTCTATTATGTCATCAGATATGAATAATAAAAATGAATCCATTATCGTAGAGATGCCAGCATCTCTAATAGGTATTCCAGGTGCTTCACTCAATGAATTAACCTTTCTGGTTTTTGCTTCACTTTTCGAGAGATATTTCCAAGTACGACCAGCCAATTCCTGAGTTTTGGAATTAGAACTTACTTCATCGTCTTCATCTGCAAACATGGCAATATATTTAGATATTACGTATTACTTTGATGTTTACTTTATTTATACATACCATTTGCTTCGCTAATTTCTTCCTCGGGATATTCTAAATCTGAATCTGAAGAGTCGTAACCACTTACTCGAATAGGTATTTCTTCATTATCTGAATGTGATTCACATTCAGAATCGTTATCGCTATCTTCAAGAAAGATAGCTGCGGCATGAGCATATAATTCCTTTTCGGTCAGCGGTCCTTTATTGTTGTAATTCATTATCAATCTTAGTCAAGCACAACTGTCACTGTCTAGTTAGATAAATTTAATGAAATAAACATGAAAACGTTAAGCAACGTGTAAAGATGATTTATAAACGCAAGCATCGACTTGAACAGACTTGCAAGGAAGATATATCTGTAACGCGCAGTACTGAAACTGGGTCTTTGGTGACCTAACCAATTTTTATTTCAATTTTAGCAAAACGATTATCTATAAACAGATGTTTTTAACAAGAATATATTAAAAATATACTCAAAGAAGCATTCCTATATGGATAAATCATAAAAGATTACACTAAAAAAAATATACACAAGAATAATAATTCTGGCTCATTGTTGACCCGGTTTCGGCAGTACGACCGATATGCGGTAGCAGTATTCAATAGTTAAAGAAGACCATATTGAAGGCAGTGTCATCAACGAAATTATGATAGAAAAGCAGATAATGGGGGACAATGAAAACTCGACGGAAACATCTGAGACTTCTTGTGCTTCGGAGACAACTACACCTGTCCATACTGTTATAGTTTTTTTCAATGTTAATTTAACCAATTGTGACTCTTGTATAATTAATTTAACATTAAAAAAATTGTTCAAGTAAAATCTCTTAAATAAACTACTTTTTAATTTGGGACCTGGCAAGAAACTTTATAAATGCGGCATGATTTCTTGCCGCACTGAGTACTGCAAAGTTTGTTTTGAATGTTGATATTTTGACATTTTGATACAACCGAAGAGAAAATATTACTTCGTCAACTAGTTCGAATTAAATGCTTAAATGTAAAGATAATCTGCTATTCTTACATTAACGCAGGGCATTTAATTAAAATAGAATGCGACCAAATATACAAAGGTGTCAGTGACACAGCATTACGAATAAAGTTAGATTAATTAAATTAAATACTTATAGTGGTAGTAATCCCTACTTAAAATAAATACGGTTACACAGAATTCCGTTCGTTAGCCTTTGTTTTTATTTGATAATTGCTGATGATTTGAAAACTTGTAATCATTGTATGAAAATTCTTTTTTTGCCTGATCGGTCATTTTCTTTAATTTACAAGCTTTGCTCTCCGGGCTGTACGTTCAACTTACGGTCCTTGGCATCATTGCACAAAATACGCCACTCAGAAACACTAACCTGCTTTCATCACACCATAGTGTATATCATCTCGTACCTCAGTTTTGTCTTCTCAGGAATTATTGAATTACCAACAAATCTTCGTCTTGTAATACTTCTTTGGACATTATTTAAGTCGAAAATTAAACTAAACTAAAATTCGTCCGGATTTGCAAATATTTGTTTCTATTTACCTACTCCATAACAACCAGAGCGCATTAGGCAACTTGACAGAATTCACATTTTCGGAGTGTCATTTAAAAACATATTTTAATTAATTAATTAACCAATCGATCGGGCAAAAAAATAGTATAAGCATCTCGGGCGTTAGTGCTGCCGGTCTTCGGTAAATATGGGGACCTCCGTTGACGCGTCAGTCCCCTCACTATTACCCTCTACCGTTATAACGCACTTACCGCCCTTGATACTTAATATACTCTAATGTATTGCAAACGGAAGCTCAACTGATTTGAAACTGTGCTGCAATAACTCTTAAAGATTATATGGGGTTCTGATCTACGTAACATTAAATGTTGAGTTTCATCTCTTCCCTTAGTTAAAATGTTCCGCTTTTAGCCCTTTCACTAAGAAAATTACTCACGCAGCCATCATTGTCAAAATTATGGACAATTTTAAAAATTGTTCCGATAGATGGAAGTTGTCTGCTCGGGTATGCAATCGAAAAAAAATCACAACGAGTGCTGTTACCGCTCTTATACCAATTAATTATTTGTATTCTTTGTTTCGGTGGTATAATACATTTTTATTAACACAATTTTGACTATTAAATACAACAAAGTATGGTCGATTACATATTAATGCGTTGATATGATTATTTTACGATTGAACATTAACAACCATATGTTCAGAGTTAAAACAAAAGCCCTGTATAATAAAGGCAAAGTTATATTCGTTAAAAAATTTGAAGAACAAAGCTAAAGATGCCATTTATCTTTATACGGTGCTCCAAAATTTGCGGTAGATTTAAATATATTCCGATATCAATATTTTACAAAAAATGTGCAAATAGCGAGCAGATCCAATAATAGAACATCTGATGAAAGTATATTTATAGATTCATTGGTGGCTAGCAAATATTTGCCACCAAACTATTAAAAATAATATTATGCAAATATAGATGTGGCTGCAGAGAAAATGGTCAAACCCTTATCTAAAGAAGAGGGGAGATTTCTCTTCAAGAAGACCGACGGTACGGTAATAAACCATTGTTAGTTAAACAACTCGGGCTTATTTGCACGTAAGCTTGCATATAATGCAATAAACATATTTGCTCTAATTGTGTGCCGCCCATCATTTTAGAAATTAATGAAATAGAAGATGAAGAAACTTTAGAATATATTTCAAATGTATGTTTTTAAATACCCTTAAAAAATATGTAGTTATGAAATAAATTAAACCCAATCTATGTTGGATTACCACAGTATATTAATGATTTACCACACATTAAGATAGTATATTACATAACTAGAGTTTTAAGTAGCAAATTACGCGCAAGTGAAAGATATTGGGTACTAGCTGCGTAGCGGCGAGTAAAGTAATTTCACGAGCGCATAATGGCGTTACAACTCGCGTTATGTACCATACTTTACCTTTGACAATACACTTATTCCCTTTAACTAAAGACGTATTGAAACTGAATCTTATTGGGGTGACGATGACGTTTAAATTTCTATTAAATTAGCAGGTAATGGCAATGAAGGACGACTACCAACTAAACAAACGAATTACCGTTAAAACATTTTCCAACGAATAATAAATTGTCCAATACATTGATTGAACAAATTTAAGGGTACGGATCGTTGTACTCACTCTGAAGTGTTAATCTACTTAGATACCATTGCCTGGAAGTATTAATAGGGTATGGCGAGGGGTTTATTGTGTCGGTTATTGCTTTAACCAATAAGTTGTAATCTGACGTTTAAACGTCACTGTCACTTTTGATTTTTAAAGACGAACAGACGAATGCAGGGGGACTCGGCAGACGTTAAATGTAATTGGATAATAAGTATAAAAATAGCGATATACACTTCTGTGCAATAAAATCAAGCACATAATATTACATTATTACACAAGTTTAATAAGAGGGTATATTGTGGCATCAGTGGCATTGGAGTACGACTGGCGCAGCAAGGAGTACTCCAATTTAACGAGTACCCCACAATGCCTCTTATTAAACAAGTATAATATACTATTTTTTCTACTTTGGTTTTAGTTAAGGATTTATCTCTAAAATAAAATATATACTTAAATATAGTGACTTTTATCTTTTAAAATGTGGCAGCACTGAAATTTAATTTAATCGTTCATTTTTAAACATATTAAATCAAGAATATTACTTACACACTTCGAGAAATAAGGGACGTTGCTAAGGGTGCGATAAACAAATTATTTCAAAGTAAGTTGTAACTAATTTAGATAGATAGATAGATAGATATTTTTATTGTTGGCATACCGAGTATTTACAAAAGTCAAAATAAAATCATTTACATATATAAAATATTGAACAAAAACTGGTTTAAAAAACGTACACGAATAATTAATTAAAATTGAAAAGAGAAATCACAATTTTAAACAAATTTTAAGTAAGCTATCACATTTTTTAGTATCAGACATAAACTCTTCAACGGTATAGAACGCTTTTAATGTCAGGTATTTTGACAGGACACGTTTAAATTTAATTGAGCATAGATTTCTCACCTCCATTGACAGCAGATTAAAATATTTAAGCGAATTTAAGCTTATAGAGTAATGCAACATACTTAAATGTTTACCGAAATTCAAGGTTATGTTTACATTTGTTTCTCGTTCCTGTGTCAGGCATCTATCGACGCTGATTAAAAATCCACACCGAATTAACACACCGACTGAAGCGGCTCGCCGCGAATAAAACATATATGATACTCTCGCTTTTTTTTCAGTGATATTCGTTTTGCAAACAAAGTGATAATATAATAAATTACAACATTCCCCTGTGTATATGGTGTTGCCTAAGATGCAGCCGAGCACGGGATGAATTTTTTTGTCCGGTCATTCTGTGACCTAGTTCCTAAGTTTTCTACGCCCGTAAAAAGTGAACAATATTACGCCTCCGTTTTCTTTAACCTTAGTGGTACTGGTCGCAAACTCTCCAATATGCATTATCGAACATATTAAGTATGTAACGCACTGGAAGGTTCCAATTATCCCATGAATTAACGGCAATTTTACATTTTGATGTCGACACATGTCACGTTTAAGTACTGCCAATCGCGACAACTAAAATGTTACCACAAATAGTTTAATAATGAGCAAAAACTGTAAAATAAAAAATTTCATTATTAAACTATTTTTGATATAACAATGGTTATATTAAACCAAAGTAGAAAAAATATATTATAGTTTAAAGCGAATTTCCCGGTTACGAAAATGTTAATTTGTCAATTTCCCTATTGTCAAAATGCTGCGTTATTTAGACACAACAATTCAAAAATTCGAATTATAACTAAAATAGAAGATGGTTTTTAATCTCAGTCTTGTTTTTGGCTTTTAATAAAGGTGTTATTTTCAAGTTATTGTGTTTTATGATTTATTGAAAATGTTGCAGACCCGAATTATACAACTAGAATATTATAAGAAATACTCATAAGACATGTGCTTAATAATTTTATTGCAAGGAAGTTTACATAAGTGGTAATAGTACATGTTATTTTATGTACAACATTTAACATTTATATATGATCTATATTTTCATAATAGGTCGCTTACGATGGATAAAAACAGTTCGGTCATTCCCCAATTACAAAGTGGGATTAGATGAAATTGATTACAATCGACTGTAGTTTCGACTCTTTCGAGTCAATATTAAGTATGAATTTACAAAATGCAGAATTATAAATACTGGGGAGGGTTTTTTTTCGATGTTTCGTATTTGGATTTTGGGAACTAAGTGAAAGAGAAACGGTTAAATAGACATGGAAGTGCAGTTTTGCGAGCCGAATAAAATGACACTTTTTAAAAAGTGATGATATTTTGAAAAATGTAAAAAGTGCCGATTTTTTCGATTTTACTCGATTGCTATGACTGTAAAGAGCAAAATTTTAGATAATGTTTTGTATAGATGTTAGTTTCCGAGATATAAGACAAACTTACATTTTTCTTTTTAAATGGAAACCATAGTTGGCTATGAATTCATTAGAAATATATTTTTTATCTTTAAACTAATGATATAGTTATTTATAAATATAACATATAATAAATTATTATAGGTTTTATATTTAAAAACAAAATAAGGGTTAGCCATGAAACAATGACAAAAAACAAGAATTTCACTTGTTTGTAACACCTTAATTTGTATCATTTTTGTCAAATAACTTTATCAGTCTTTTATTGTATTTGTGTTTTTCTAAATGTTTTTGAAAGTTATAATGCATTTTTTCCAACAAACATGCGTTACATGCTTGTTATGTTTATTCTAATATAAATGTCACACTTGCCACAGAACAAAATTTTATTGAATATTTCAACCGTTATTAGTAGACTTTACCAACATTTACTAGACTTATCAAAATTTGTGAAATTATGGATCCTTCAAAAATTAATAACTGTAGTGGGGCAAGATCCACCTTCATCTATAAGAGAACGGTCAATCGAAGCAAGCGTATCTCTCCGCAACGTAGCGAAGGTTTAAAAAGACAAATTTCATCCGTACAATAACTCAAAATCCGAAACGTTAAATCTTGATAATAACAATAAGAGAATCGTATTATGTCTTGGGTATAAAAACATTTGCAAAGAAGTTACAAAAATATTGTGTACATATAAACTGATGTTTCGCAGGCATAATGACAATCCACCAGTGTAGTGGAAGGCTTATAATAGTAGACTATTTTTTCGTAATGACGGTTTGGGCCATGCAACAAAAATGGGGTACTTACCTTGAGTCTCGCGGGTCGGGATTCTTTGACGCGGTCTCCCTGGTTTGGCGAGGGAGGAATTATACTGTATGAGAACGAGGACGGGAACGACAACATTCAGATCAGGAAAAGCACGATGCACACTCTCTCACGTCCGTTTTTGATCTGTTCTCGAAAAAGGAAGAGGACTTCTTCCTTTTTTACAACCGTCGCGCATGGGCAAAGTCCCCAAAATTGGCTGCACAACGCGATTCAAAAAACAAAATGCAAAACGCGGTAAATTCAAAGATTCTTCGTTTGAATCCCGAACAATGGGTATTTAAGGACTCAAGAGAATCCACAGGAAGTTGTTCACAGGAAACCACAAATCAAATTTGAATTCGGATCAAACATGTTTAAATGTGAATCTTTGAAGACATGCTCGATGATCTAAGCTTAGCTCCTCCTCAAATAATGGCCGGCCAAAAAGAAATGCACCAATTCATAAGCCTCCTAAATCGCCCAATCTGTATGTTTTACATTTTTTCTTGTGGTTTTAAGTGAAAAATAAAATATATCGAAAGTCATATGCATCCACTAACAGAAGATTAATGGAAGAAAGCTACAAATTCTAAGCAAATTACAATACAATGTTAATGGTAGACTTTTTGAACATGTCTTGTGAGTTAATATTATTTCGAATTAAAGAGAAAGAAAATATCTTTCCAATGAAGCCTTAGCCAACTAGAGCTTCCATAAAAAAAGTAAGTTTGTGTTATATCTGTTATATCGGGTGTGTATAAATTGGCGAATAATCTATACGTGGCGATATTCTTCCTAAAATTTGGAATAGAAAATGTCGATGCATAAATGTTCTATCATGCCTCATAGGCCAACAGGAGGCATTTAAAAGAAATGTAGATTTGAGAACGTTGCATTCATGATCTGTCCTGTTTTTTTCAAACATCTCATGATTCATTATATGGGTTGGGTCGGAGTAGGAAAGTAATAATGATAGAGCATTGTTTATTCACAGATGTATATGTAAGGTAAAACAGATTATGAGTAAATAGTGTTGAGAGAAGTCTTTTTCGACAGGCAGGAACCAATACAAACTGATAATAACGAGAAAAGCAGAATTGACACAAAATTGAAACTAGAAAGTTTGAATGATATTGTGTCAAAAGTAACATAAGCGAATGTGGACATTGCCGGGTCTACATTTTATGAAAATAAGCGAATTAAGAAGTGTTAAAAATACACGTTTGAAATAGAAAGATAGCACACATTGACAAATAATTTTCGAACTAGTTATACCACCGAAATTGCAGGGTTTTCTGTAAATGAATACCAAGTAATAGCGCATATTTAATGGCTAGATGTTCAAACATTGATGATCTCGTGAAGGCTCAGGAAGCATGGTATAACGTTTTATATATTTATATGCATGTAGAGTTCCTGTTATACATTGACTAGATAAAGGAAGTTGCCTAACATGCATGTAAGACAAGAGATGTTTTCATACAGTAAACCAGTCTACGCTCAAACGCCTCTCATTGAACACTGTCCCAACCTAAAATATATAACAATATCTCAGAAACTAATATCAATAGAAACATTCTGATAAAATTTTATTATTAAATTATCTAAAACTTTGCTTTGTACGGTTTCTTCTATCTCTTATACAATAGAAAAAAATCATTTTAAAAGTGAACACTTTTTACATTTTTTTTAAATATCTAGTTATCATTGACTTTTTCTAATCGTCTTTCTATCTCCGCTAGTTTTCGAGATACCCATACTAAACGTAGAAAAAAACTCACCCTGTATATAGTTTGATCAACGTTTTTTTAGCGAGTGCATCATAGATAGCTGAACACTGTTACAACATGACTTTCGTGCGTTTATCCATCTACGATATGTTAAAGACGCAATAATTTGCTTAGGTAAGTCGCGCATGGCGACGACATATGGTCGCGATAAAACTATGCATTGCACAAAGACTGAATCTTGGTATGATGTTATCATGCGCACCCAGTGATACATGAAGTGATACATACTTTACACCATAGATTTTTTTAGCTCCTTCCAAACCATGCCTCAGTAAACGCATGGCAACTCCAAATCGACTCCATGGATCGGAGATAAATTCATAAGGATTGAATTCTTTGTATGTCACTACCGTTGACAACTCGGGAAATACGCTTGACAAATTTAAAATTCTATACCTGATTGTGGGTTCTTCGGAGACCTTGCTCAAATAACGCGTTTTCATTTTGTTGTACGATGCTTTTCTCACTCATCAAGGGTAGAGGAGGCCGGCCTTTGCGACAAATTACTGAATTTTACAATTTACGAGTAACTTTCCGCGGCATTTTCACGAAAAATCTCAGGCCATAAATCAGCCACATTAAAGAATACCTCTGTAAAGTTTTCAGAGAATATTCTTAAATCTACACTCTGTCGAATAATTAGGTTTTTGCCCCCTTGAGTCAATATTCAATATTTATAGAAAATGTCCTCGAATGTGCTCTTTTTAACCCCGTAATTAAAACTGCATAAAAATACATCACTCATCAGAAATCAGAACGCTTAGTTGAATAAAATTACTTGCAAAAAAAGAATCGAGTATAGTCGCCTTGTGGTTAGATGTGACCACTTTTCAAACATTTCCGCTTAGCATCTAAAAGCGGAAACAGGTAAGACCACAAAACTTATAAACGTTACCGTCTGGTGGATAACGTTCCGACACTTACTCCTTTAAAAATACTGCTTCGTCGACTTTAGCGACAGTGGTTATTACATTAACAACCCGCTGGAGAGATAAGTGCGTTTGTATGTCGGCAAATTAACAATCAATATAATGAAACAAGATACCTTTTTTCCTATCCGTTTCCCTCGGGTAATAAGCAAGCTGGATATATTTTTCATTGACGTTGCAAATAAAAATAAAATATTTTCGCTGGCTACGTTCCCATTTTTTAAACGAGTAAATCCCGGAAATTGCTCCGATCCCTAGGGAGAGTTCTTCTGGAAGTTAGATTGCATTTCCCCCGGTGGCCTGGTGTAAATTCCTCGGTTTTCTAATGGCTCCTAATTTCAATTACTCCCTAACTTTTTGTTCCAGGAACCGGAAGCATAAAAAGCATCGAAGCCGCTCCGTCTCCAAACTATTCCCAAATGGATTATTGTATAATCATATTTTTTGTGAGAAAAATTGTCATTGTTAAATTCAGGTAGAGGGGTTCTAACACGAGCGAATTTTCCTTTTAACTTAATTGTAAAAGTCTTTAAAATGATTTATGTACAAACTAAACATGTGGAATATTCTATTTGTACTTTTAAACATCTACAAGTATATAAAAATAACCATCCTAAAATTTTCTTGCGAAAATTGTAACTTCATTTAATTTCATATTAGTAGTGATATCAGAAAATAAATAGTTGCTGTAATAATGCTCACTTGCACCATTGTAATTAAGCTACTTTTAAAGCAGTCTTAAAATTGAAACAACTCTTAAATTAGTATTTTGCTTGCACCATTCTTTAAGAACAGCTTAAGTAAGAGGTCGTCGTAATGGACCGGTTTTCTCAGGCAACTACTTTGGAAGAGAGCTGATCATTATTATCATGATTTGGAAGAATTATGGTTTTTCCGGCGTTTTCGTCTGCGTAAACATACTGTGTTACATTTAATTGGCCCGGCTATAAAAATGCTGGTCGATAATGACATAACATCTCTTTTTCACGCACCTTGATTTCTTTACGCGCGCATTTGCCTTCTAAAATTATTAATTAAGCTTTGCATTCTCAATAATAATAGCGACTTTTCACTATTTGCCTGTTCGCACAGCACCGCTGTTCATGTAGAGGCTCGCGTGCATTTTATGTGAAAATTAGCTGAGAAAACGATCCCAATGTTGCCAACGCTAAAAAGTGAAAATCGCAAGATTTTTCGATGTTGCAATACTTTGAACTTCCTTACTAAAGCAATTGTATCGTGTGAGCCACAAAATGACAGAGTTGTCTGTGAAATACATGAGGTACGTCGCATATTATTACGTCATGAGGCTGGATTAGTTCAATTGAATTGGATTTACAAAAATGAATTAATCTCAGACATGACTTTCTCTCTCAGTCATGGCCAACTCAGAAACAAAATTCTGTTGCTCGCACCTTATTAATTCCTAAGGTGCATGACGCTTCCGTTTAAACATAAATTAAAAAATATGTCCCACTTTACAAAGTTAGACTTAAGGCAAAAATGGTGCAAGTGTGCACCAGTAATTTATGTTATAGTCTTATTATTATTATTGTTTGTTTCAATAATTTTGACAAAATCTGGCGAGTTGTTTCGTTTTTAATAAATTTAAAACTGCACTCATTTCTTTAGCCTTTAAAGTGCTCTTCTGATATATTTTATTTCAAAGTGTATATTTTTTGTAATATAGTTAGATTTATTTGCACTATGTTAAAATAGACTAGTATTCTTATATAAATTTCATTGCCTTCTCTATATTAATTTGTTCACCAAATCGACATGCATAAACTTTTAAATATTTAAGGCAGTTATTTATTCCTTGCAAGACATATCCATGTAACATCCAAGTAAAAGTCATGTCGGTTTCCACAGGAAGTGCGCTCTTTATTAGAAAAATGTTGTTTTTTTTTGTTTAATATATCATATCTTATTAATCCGTACGAATTAAATTTAATTCATGCTGGGTTAACTTTTGGGCTGGATAGATACAAATGCGAAATGAATTAATATTTTTGATTGAGAAAATTTCTAACGTGGAATTACATTTCATATTTTACATTTGTTTTAACTTCATGAATTTATTACAATAATCTACGAATAAGTGCAATAGTGAACGAAGTTTAATATCTAGAGGTATATAAGTTCAAGACTTTTTTTCTTTTGAGTGGAAGTAGTAGAAACGAGCAATATAGTTTTTGGACTCGTGGTCAGAATAGTGTATGTGTGTGTGTGTGTCGGTGAGGTCTCTCAGTTTAGGAAGTTGTCCCTTGACACTGGA
Organism: Ocypus olens; assembly: GCA_910593695.2. Taxonomy (NCBI): domain Eukaryota; kingdom Metazoa; phylum Arthropoda; class Insecta; order Coleoptera; family Staphylinidae; genus Ocypus; species Ocypus olens. The sequence continues at coordinate 20,356,083 of OU343062.1, read as the reverse complement.
CTACTATATTTTATATACTAGGTCCTTACTTTCAAACTTTGAAACTATTGTAATTAGAAAGTTGCGGCGGTCCTATGCAAATATGTTAAGTGGCAAGATAGGGGGTAATTAACTATTAACTATTTGTAAAATTTTAATTTTCTTAAAGCTTGATTTCATTTCTTTTAATGTAAAAATGCTAACTAATTGTTGCAACTTCTTATCGCTTATCAATAGCTGCTATTTAAATGCCTCTAACAAGTTGTCCTCTCCTCCAGTCGACTGTGACTTGAGCTAGAAAATATTAGTATTGACCTAATCCCCACTGCAAACAGATTGTAGGATTTCTTTTATATTAGCTGATAATCTTCCAATATGCACATATCTGATAAGCATCGAAAAACTGAATTTAGGGCCCAAAGATTTTACATCTGGGATTTCCTTGGGAAACTCGAGAATTCAAGTTTAACCTTCATCCAGGCCTATTCTGTAATTTATAACACCTCTTAATTTCAAGGTTGGTATTAAAGTTATTTTAACAGTACTGCCTTATTTTGTAGAAACAAACTGGTTAAAATTTTAAAATTTTGCTAGTAAAATTAAACAAAACCACGATAAATTAAACGACACATTTCCAATTCCAACATTAGTGTTTAAATAATAAAAATGCCAAGTGAACTGTTAAATCTGGTATTGCTGGAACAAATGAAAGAAAATGAAAGACGGTAGGTACAAATTTAATATTTGAATTTAAGAGAAAATGAATAGTTACTCCTATTATTGTTATAGTATAACGGTGGCTAAATAATAATTATGTAGGCTAGGTATAGTGTTGATGTAAGTTTAATTTATTAAAATAATGGAAAAAACCATTGACATTTTAACACCGAAAAAAATCGGTAATTAGAAATGCGAATTTGATACTACATATTTTATAACATCATAAAAGAGGTTCTTCATTTTTATTGTCAACTTACGACTTATTCATAGACATCTAAGTGATTCCAGCAATCCATTCAACTGTCCACCGAAATTTTTCTAAAATTACTTCGATTTAGAGAAATATTTTTCATATCGAAATAGTAGAAGTACTATAAACATTTCTAATTTTATGACAGTAAGTAAACAAAAAATATGTAAATTTGCACATTGTGAAATGGTATGCAATTTTGACCACTTAAACATGGCTTTGCCGAGCCCCCTTCATTTTCCATTTGATCACTGCTCAATATTTCGCCGCCAGGGACCAGGTGTAAGTCCCGCCCCAGTATGTAAAAAGGTGGGTAATTTAAAAACTGGTAAGCTGAATCTGTACAATTTATAAACCAATCTATGTTACAAGCATATTTCAGCAACTCTGGTTAAACAGCATTTTAGGTATACATCTGCCGAGCAATATTATTACCGCATCGGTATACATAAGTGGCCATATTGCAGCCTTTAACGAAGCAATATATCCCCACGGTGTCAATAAATTGCACGGTATCACAATATTTAAATGGTTAAATTTAAAACACAATAATTGCATGGCAAGTCGGTTTTTCAATAAGAGTGATATGATTTCTTAAAAAAAAACACACTTATTGTTAAGGAAATTCAAATGTTTTTTATTTAATGTGACGTACAATCGATACAATTAAGTTCTAAATAAAACGTCATTCAAATGGCCTCCACGACTTCTTCTGCAGGAACGAATTCGATGAACCCAATTTTCGAGCACTTTTTTCACTAAATCAAGTCGTGAATGGCACGTTCAATATTGACTTGTAAAGCTTGAAGAGAGTCTGGTTTATTTCGAAAGACCAATGACTTCAAATAACTTCACAAGAAATAGTCTAATGGTGTTAAATCACAAATTCTTGGAGGCCATTCAATATCACAATTTCTTGGAATAATCGAATCTCCAAATTTTTCTCGCAATAATTCAATTGTTGCATTTGCTGTGTGGTACGTAGCCCCGTCTTGTTAGAACCAAATGTTGTCAAGTTCAACTTCTTCCAATTTCGGCCATAAAGAGTTTGTTAGCATCGATCTATACCGGTCTCCATTGACAGTAACGGTGTTACCGGCTTCATTTCGAAAGATGTACGGACCGATGATTCCACCAGACCAAAAACCACACCAAACTGTCAATTTAGGTGAATGTAATGGTTTTTCTTGAATAATTTGTGCATTTTCTTCGCACCAGAATAGACAGTTTTGTTTATTTACCGCACCTCTCAGATGAAAGTGAGCCTCATCGGAGAAGATGATTTTCTTAAAAAAAATCGTTATCGTTTTCAAGTTGTTCCAAGGTAAAATTAGCAAATTCACGACGTTTACGGTGGTCCAATGGGTTCAGTTCTTGAGTGAGAACAATTTTATATGGATGCAAACCCAAATCATTTTTTCAAAATCCGCCAGGTTGTGGTTTGAGACAGTCCCAATTGTTGAGAACGTCTTGGAATCGACAAATTGCGGTCTTCAGCAACACTTGCCGGAACGGCAGCAATATTGCATTACTTCGAGCGGTTCTTTGTCTTATTGTAAAGAAAATGTACGCTCAAAATTTTCAACAATTCGACGACCATAAAATGGCAAAAGCGCACGAAAAGTTGCAATTGGAGAACGTTTATTTTGATAATAAAACTGAATAATTTGTAAATGTTGTTCTTGCGTATATCTCTCCATGATGAAAAACTACTGAATACAATGAAAAATAAATGACAGATCATGACATATTATAAATGGCCGAAGCGTCACTTCAAAATCATATCATCCCTATTGGAAAACCTTTATATCATATATCACAAAATGGCTACCAATTTCATAACATACTTCAAGCACATCCAGTTTTGTCGCGTCATCGTTGCTTTGAGACAGACATAAAGTTGGCAGTCCATATTTATACAGGGCTTTTATTTTAATTCTGAACATATGATTATTAATGCCTATATGCAATCGTAAAAGTAACATCAACTCATTAAAATATAGGGAACCATACTTACTCAGTTTGATTTTATTGTCAAAATTGTGTCAATAAATGTATTACGCCACCGAAAAAAGAATACAAATAATTAATTCTACAGCATTCAGGCAATAGATTCCGACACTTTGGCGTTTCTACCTTTAGCGGTGTTTGGAATACTTATATTCCAATAGTAATCTCCGTTTCCCCATCAGCAACTAACTATACTGATGAGACCTGAAAAGTCGAAACCGGTCTGTAGGTGTTCTGATGGGGGAACAATATTGAATGTTCACATTAATATTGTTATATTTGCCGCCGCTGGCAATGTCCATATCTTGTCGGTGTTAAAGCCACCCGGATTTGGTTCAGTACAGCGTTCAGGCAATAGATTCCGCCACTTTGGCGTTTCTACCTCTAATAATAATTAATTGGTACAAGATGTGTTAGAGACAACTTCCATCCACCGCGTCAGTAATTTTCATAGTAAAAGAGCTAAAAGAAGTCACATATTAACGGTATAGGTGAAAATTAACATTGTATGTTACGTAGAACAGAACCCCATATCATCTTTAAGAGTTATTGCAACATAGTTGCAAATAAGTGCAGCTTCCGTTTAAAAGACAAAATAATTTAAATACAATGCTTACAAGTTTTCAAACCATCAGCAATTATCTAATGATGACAAAGGCAAAGGAACGGAATTCTGTGAAATCGTATTTAATCTAATTAACCTAACTTTGCTGTGTCACTGTCATCTTAGTGTACTTGGTTGCATACAATTTTAATTGAATGCCATGCGTTGATGTGGTTATTTTACGATTGAACATATGAGTTATAATAATATAATAATAATAATAATAATAATGATTTATTGTCTGTGAATGATTACAAGTGTGTTAGTAAATGCATTTTAGACGCGTCAGGTTAATTACGTAACAATGGAAATTAAAACTATTTATGACAGCATTTCACTTAAACTATAGTATACATTTTCTAAAAGGTACGTGCGTAGGACTTTTTTAAAAGAATATAAATTTGTTTTTTCCTTTATACTGCTTGGCAGTTTATTAAATAATCTAGCGCCAAGTATTTCTGGAGAGTCACTTGTTAATTTTAATCGATAGTGCGGTATGTATATATTATCGTTTTGTCATGTAGGATAACTATGTACATCATTAATGCTAACATATTTGCTCCGGTTTTTATATGTATACAGACATAGATCAGATATAAGCAGGCATGGTAGAGGCAATATGTTAAAATTTTTGAAATAAGGTCTGCATGAAGTTTTTGGTGGAATGTTAGCCATGCATCTAATTATGCGTTTTTGAGCTATGAAAACCGATTGGGATGAACTGGAGTTTCCCCAAAAACATAATCCGTATGATAAACGCGACTGTATCGTGGCAAAATAAAACATTCTAAGTTGACCAGTTGTCAAGACAGATCTTAAAATCCTTATTCGATAACACGACTTATGGAGTGATTTAACTAAACTATGGCAATGTGCATACCAGTCTAAATTTTTGTCTAATGTAATACCTAGAAAGTTAGTGGTTTCATTTGATGGAATTGAAGCAGTTTCTATTTTTAAGTTTATATTTAAATTTTGTCTACATTGTCTATTTTGGAATCGAATGAAGACAGTTTTATCTAGATTAATAATTAATCTATTTTGTATAAACCAATCTACCATTTTTTTCATTACCGTGTTGCAGTTCATTTCAAGAGATGTGCTTGAAGAATGACTTATAATTGCAGACGTATCGTCGGCATACATAAAAATATTATTTGGTATATAGTTTGTAAGGTCATTTATAAAAATAATGAATAGAATCGGACCAAGAATGGAACCTTGTGGGACACCTAAGTTGATATATTCATCGGTTGAAGTAAATGTCTTTTTGTTTGAAATTATTTTCACGCGTTGTCGTCGATTTGTTAAATAAGACTTGAACCAGTCGTGTGCGACCCCTCTTACTCCATAATAAGAGAGCTTTTCAAGCAGTAGATCATTGTCAATGCAGTCAAATGCACGACTCTAATCGATAAATAATCCGACCGGATATTCTCCGCTTTCTAGATATTTAATAAGGGTTTTGTAAAATGAGTGAAATGCCGATGTGGTTGAGTGATTCTTACGAAAGCCGTGTTGTGAAGGTGTCAAAATTTTAAATTTGTCTAGATATTTTTGCAGTCTTATTAACATACACAATTCAAATATTTTATAAAATACTGACAAAAGTGCGACTGGCCTATAGTTCTTAAGTTCGAGAGGGTCATTTTTCTTGTGAATAGGCAAAATAGTGGATAGTTTCAATTTTTCAGGAAATATGCCAAGTTCAAATGATTTATTTATTAAATATTGTAAGGGTTTGACTAAAGTGAGACCAGCATTTTTGATTATAATGTCAGGAATTTCATCAAAACCACCTGATTTTTTGTTTTTTAATTTATTTATAACATGTAAAATTTCGGTTTCCGTAAATGGTTTCAGGAATATGGACTGCGATTCTATTTTACACGTTGTCGCCACGAGTCCAGTTTGAGGAAGTTTTTGAATTAAGTTGAGTGGCTCTTCAATGAAATAAGTGTTGAATGCATTACTAATAATTTGAGGATTATCTTGAATACCATTCGACTGTATTTGTATGTTTTTGGTATTGTCAGATTTTTTTGCAAGTTCGTTTATAATTTTCCAAGAGGTTTTTGCCTGGTTACTGGAGTTTATTATTAAATTCTGATAAAATACTTTCTTTGTATTTGAGACTAGTTTTTCGTGATTTTTTTTTGCTGTTTGATAGGTTGATTTAAGTGCAGAGTGTTGTTTTGCCATAATGTAAAGGTCGTGCAGTGTCTTGCTGGAAGCTTTTATGTTCGGATTAATCCATGACTTATTTGGAACTAAGGATTTCTTCACAAAAGGAAAGCTAATATTAAAATAGTGTAAAACTGTATTATGAAAATAATCAAACTGGGCATTAAATTCGCAAATGTTGAACAAATCGTTAATAATAGTATGTTCAGTGTTAAAGTGAAAGCCCTGTATAGTCAAAGGTATGCATTCTAATAAAATTTAGTATTTTTTGTTAATTTTTCTAATGTGTGTACGGGCTAAATTTCAAAACAATGTTTTAGGTTATGTTGTTTTTTTCCCCTTAATTTTGTATGTGTCGCTACTATCTTTAAATTTATTTTAAACGCCACTGTTATAAATTATAGTTTTAACGTGAAAATTCACATACATGTTAAGGAATAGCAAGTTGATTACGTCACTGTTATAATTTTATGTTTAACGGTTGGTGTTAATTTTAACTATGTCAAAAGAGAATGGGCCTGACCTACTGTTGTCCTTGAACAATAGTGCCGCTTCTATGTTACGGTGGTAGGCTCCAAGCGTCATATCCTCCCATAAAACTAACCAAGATTGAAGGAAGATATATTGATAATTACAACGTTTAATAAAACATGGTGATCTGGCCATAATGTTACTTTCTCCGATTTGATTGGATAAAATATTTTATTCACAATCACTATAATAATATGCACATTTTTAACCTCTAAAAAGTTGGGAAATTGACGATTCCCTCTTCGAGGTCAGTAATATTCTATTACTTGCCTCTATTTCGAAGGACAGGAACAGTCAATTGTTAGTATATACAGGGTTCCCCATAATAGACTACCCATTTTATTGTATTAATTAATTCCCTACGAGATAACTAAATAAGTTTATCTCTGTGGGATTATGTTCTGTAGTCTTTGGGATTTAAGTTAATTATTGATCAAGTAGGCACCTATACACAAATAAGTTTTATATTAATAATTTTGTGGAACATTATTTTTCTACGAGAAGTTGTTAGTTTTCATCATAATTATTTAACTTTCATGGATTACTCAGTCCAACAACGTGTGTTTTATGTAGAAAATTACATAAGAAGCAATTCGATAGAAGAAGTTAGGGGTGCATTCCGGCGTCAGTTTAATAACAACAATAGAGGTCACGCGCCCAATCGTAAAACTTTTAGGTTATGGGTTCGTCATTGGCGTGAAAATGGTTCTGTACAAAATTTGAAGAGGCCTGGACGTCGAAGAACAGTTCGTACACCAGAAAATATTAAACGAGTTAGAATTGCGTCCTAAAAGGTCTGCTGATCGACAAACCCTTATCCTAGGAATATCAAAGGGAAGCTTAGATCGAATTCTTCAAAGAGATTTAAAATTTCATCCCTATAAATACCAAATGGCACAGCAACTTATAAATCAAGATAAAGAAGCAAGGTTAGCATTTTGTCAAGAATTTTTGAATTTACATCAAGGAGAAATTCACAGTCTCTTAATGAGCGACGATGCAAATTTTTATTTGAACGGCATGGTACCCATTTTCTGGTCGTATACGACCCAAGAGAGAATACAATAACAATATAAATGTTTTTTGTATCCTATTTATTATATGCGTTTTTGATATTGAAGTAAACATTATAAACTTAATTTAGAAATAATATATTGTTGATTAATAGGTTCTATTGATACGCAATAATAAACTTAATTTGTCGAAATTTTAGGTGACATTTTCCGTTTATGATTTATTTATTTTGTGACGAAGTCTAATTATATTTTAATGATGTTTGTGTTTATTTCTGATGGAAATTAACGGATTACTATTAAATCACATTATAGTATTCAGTGCAATTAGGGTTCAGATTATAACAAATATTTCTTTATGTGGTGTGTACGACCCATTGGCCGGTACCAATATACCTGGCTTATGGGATAAGGATTATAGAGGATTATTTGGATGAAAGGAATGTTGGTATTTTTGTACTTTCATGTCATTAAATTTCAAGGGGGGTGCAATTTAATCACTTTAGTTTTACTATAAAAGACGATTGCTCAAAATTTCAGTAATTATTTATTAGTCAACGGCAAAGAGAGCAGTGTATACTAATGGCGAGTGTTAGAAACATTTTATCTCAACGGGACTTATTGTTCGAGTTGGAAAAAGCGGTGGAAGAAGTTGAACAATATCAATCAAGAGAAGAAAATATGTGTATTGACGCGGTGTATATTCCACCAAAAGTTGATAAACTCACGGATGAAGAAGACATCGATGACGAGGGCCTCATGGACAACGACAACGTGCCCATCGAAGCAGCAGGGACTTACGAGATTCATAACAATCATTTTGAAGAATCAGATGACGAACCATTGGCGACGAAAATAAGAAAGTGTTCAACAAGTTCAACTCCTGTATGGCAAAAGTGCAAGTTCGCAATAAAAAGTGAGCCCATTTCTCGAGAAAAGGAGAATTTAGAAAAATTAGTTAGTGAAGTTGGGGGCAAAACTCCATATGAAGTGTTCATGCTTTTGTTTGACTCGGAAGTGATTTCTACAATTGTAACATTTTCTAATAAATATGCACATGACAATAATCGCCATGATGTCAACATTACTGAAGAAGATATAACAAAATTTGTCGAAATTCTTCTTCTCACTGGATACCATACTCTGCCGCAAATGGACCTTTATTGGTCCACAGATGATGTATTGTTTTTGGTGTGAATGTTTAAATAAAACTCACTGTTGTTTAGCAAGATGCTTTAATCTGCACTATTCGGCAGTCAGGCTAACTCTGTCTGTACCATCACGGGTAAGGTACCCCTACATTTTGGTGCATGCGCACCACCTACTAATACAAACTTAACATGCCGGCCTCCTTGAAATGACCGAGTCTTTCAACATATAAGTAATAATATACAAAAATAGAAAAGACAATATATACAGGGAGAGTGACATGAAAATTACAATTAAAACTATATATAGATACAAATGTACACATGATCAATGATAATATATAATGCAAAAAAAAGAAACAAAAAATGGAAAAGACATTCGTTCGAGTGAACTGCACTTCACTCGCACTACACATTGAGTGTTACTCTACGTCTATGGGTAGCACGCATAAACGTGGCACGGCTCTCCTGGTGAAACCGTTGGGTGTCCTAACAGTCACAGCTCGTACCAGTCCATCGTCTCCGGGATGTACCTCTTGGACTCGGCCCATGACCCATCGAAGTGGCGGTAGGTTGTCGTCCTTAATGAGGGCCATGGCACATGTCTCAAATTTTCCATCCTCGCGGTTTTGCTTCCATTTTTTGCTTGCCTGCAATTGAGTAAGGTACTCCTGCGACCATCGCTTCCAGAAATGACCCTGAATTCGCTGCAGTAGTTGCCATCGTGATAATCGACCCATTTTGATATGTTCCAAACTGGGACTCGCTACGGACGTCAGCGGATATCCAACCAAAAAATGACCAGGGGTAAGGAAGGACATATCGTTGGGATCGGTGCTAATGGGCGTGAGAGGACGAGAATTGATAATTGTCTCAATCTGAATAAAAAGCGTACTAAGTTCTTCAAAAGTCAATTTCGTTTCACCCATGGCTCGGTTTAAATGGTGCTTAGCATTTTTAACAGCAGCCTCCCATAACCCCCCAAAATGAAGAGACCTGGGAGGAATAAATATTTAATACCCTTATCCGAGCTTTCATCTATAAGTGCGTTTTGAAAACATTCATTATTTATTATTACTTGCAGGCGTTTTGATTCGGCATTTGCACCTACAAAATTGGTACCGTTGTCCGAATATATTTCATTGCAAACATCCCTGCGTCCAACAAAACGCCGTAATGCAGCAACAAATGCCTCTGAGGTTAAATTACTGACTACCTCAATATGCACTGCCTTAGTCGAAAAGCACACAAATAGCGCAGCATACGCCTTGTGTGTTTTCACTTTTCTGGACCCTTCTTTTATTAAGAACGGCCCGCAATAATCTACCCCACATACGCTAAATGGTTTAGACGGCGTAACTCATGAAGCAGGTAAATTTCCCATTAATACTTCTCCAAATCGGGGGTTGTTTTTAACACATATGATGCATTTTCGAACTAGACCTTTAATTCCATTTTTGGCATCTATTGGCCAATAATATTGACGCACAGCTGCAAGGGTTGACTGTACCCCTGAGTGCAAGTTGTTTATATGAAATTGTGTGTATATTAATTTAGTGATAGGGTGTTTCTTAGGTAATATAATTTGATGTTTTTGACAGTCAGTTAAATTGGCATTTACTAATCTACCACCTACACGAAGTAAGCCCTCATAAACGGATTTAAATTTAATAATTTACTTTTGCAGTTTACTTTGCCACACGCATTTAATTCACCAATTTATTTATTAAATGATTCCATTTGGGCTAATTTCGTCAATACTTTTGTAGACGCCTTAGTTTCATCCGTAGTCAGAGCACCAATTAGGCGATTTTCTCTGGACTTACAATTATTAATAAACCGTCTACAAAATGCGATTACGCGAGTTAATTTTTTAAAGAACTGAATTTATTAAATACGTCGAATATTATTGTACGGTGTGAAATACAGGTGATTATAGTTGGCGTTTTCCTGTCGGGTATATTTACATTTTGTTCGAGGTCTTTATTTAACGGTAGCTTATCACTCATTAACCACTGAGGCCCTGCCCACCAAAGTTGACTATTAATTAATTGTGAAGGATATGCTCCACGGAAATTAAATCGGCCGGGTTATCTAGTGTATTAAAATTTGTTCTACTCTATTTGCCACAAATATTTTCCAATTAAAAGATGACGAATTTAACCAACTTATGACAATTTGAGAGTCCGTGAAATAATATATTTTATTAATCGTTATAGTCAATGATTGACATATCCTTTGGACTAATTCCGCTAGAAGTAATGCACCACATAATTCTAACCTAGGTATTGTCTGTGTTTTTAAGGGCACAATTCTGGATTTAGAGCAAAGTAATTGGACCATAAAGTTTTCATGTGGTGTATTTTTAACACGTAAATAAACACCGACACCGTAGGCCCGTTCACTCGCGTCACAAAACCCTATGATTGAACCCCGACAGGTTTTTCGTTATCAACAATACTTCTTTGTATTTTCAGTGACTTGAATGACGGTAAATCTTCGTAAAACATTGTCTATTTAACGGCAACTTCTGGAGGTACCGGATCGTCCCACCCGACATCGCTTTTCCAGAGTTCCTGAATTAAAGTTTTTGCGACCACTAGCGAAGGATTAACTAAACCCATGGGATCAAATAATTTTGAGGAATTAGATTATATTATTCTTTTCGTTATAGGTCCGTCCTTAATTTCAGGCACGGCATAACTAAATTGGTCGTATTTAGCATTCCAATATAGTCCTAAAATTTTATTACCATCTTGTTTATCAAGAATAATTATATTGTTTTTATTATCTGGTAATTCACTGATTATCTCACTGCAATTTGATCTAAATTTATTTAATTCAAAACAACCGCGGTTTAAAATCAAAATAATGTCATTGAATAATTTAATTGCATCATCCTTATTGTTACACCCCGTAAGTAAGTCGTCCATGTAAAAATCCCTTTTAATTACATTGGCACCAATTGGGAAATCATTATATGCCTCATCTCAGCCAGTTGGTGAAGACAGCGTATTGCCAAAAAAGAGGCTGATGCTGTTCCGTACGTTAAAGTTTGTAGTTCGTAAATCTCTATGATTTGTATGGCTCATCCCGCCAAAAAATGCGTTGAAAACAAGTTTGTGCCGAGTTTACCATGACTTGCCGATACATTTTTATGATATCTGCATTAATTACGTAACGAAAGGTGCGAAAACGAATGAGTATATCGAATACATCTTGTTGAATTACAGGCCCTTTCAATAACACATCATTTAATGAGTTGCCGTTATTACTTTTCGCCGAGGCGTCAAAAACCACCCTCAATTTTGTAGTTAAGAAGCCCATTTTAAAAACGGCATGATGCGGCAAATAAAAATTTGATGCGGTGTCGTCAGGTAATACTTTTTTCATATGACCAAGTTCAATATACTCATTCATAAAATTAGTGTATGTTATTTTCAAATCTGAATTTTGTTTCAATTTTCGCTCTAGGTTATAAAATCGTTTTTGCGCGATAAATCTTGAATTTCCCAAATTAACATTTTCGGCAAACGGTAACTGTACAATAAAACGGCCTTCACTTGTTCGGCTTGTATTGTTTGAAAACAGATGTTCGCATGCCCTTTCTTCGGTTGTTAAATTATTGGTACGAGCCGTCTGGTTTTAGACAAGTCAAAATTGTTTTGAACTGTCAGGCAGCATTTCGAGGTCGCCTTTGTTTGTTCGGGTATATTACCCTCAATAACCCATCCTAAATGTGTTTTATAAATGCAAGGCTGTCCGCCCCGGTAGAGATACGGCCAGCACAGAACAGGTCACAGTATTGGTCGATACCGAGTAATCCGTCAATAGGACGTGAAGTATTAAAATGCGGATCGGCCAATTTACAACCTCTAGGAATTTTGACAAGGTCTTTATCAAAATAATTTTCAGGTAATGGTCCTACTATTTCGGGAACTACGTATGAATTAATGTCCATGTTAAATGAATTGATATTTGATTTAATTTTGAAATTAGTTTTAAATTCAATGCGTATGTTTGACTTACCTAATCCTTCGGCAATGAAAGCATCCTTAACTAAATTTAGGTTTAATTTGCGAGCCAAATCAGCGGTTATGTAGTTTGACATACTTCCGCAATCTAATAAAAATCGGCATTTATAAAATTTGCCATCAGCTCCTTGTACTTTGACAATAGCGGTGAATAGCAATGACATGATCGGCTGCGAAGATAATGTAACCGTGGTGCGATTTGTCAACGGCGCGGTCGAGGTTGAGGGGTAGTTACCTGCATCACGAGTTGGTAAAGCATAATTATGCAAAAGAGTGTGATGTTTTCTTTTACATACGTTGCAAGGGCCACGGAAACAATTCTGTATGTTATGATTAGCCTTTTTTAAGCAATTAATATAATTCCCGTTTGATTTTACTAATGGGGCCCGCTCGTCGACAGACATATGTTTAAAACTATTACAATTTATTACCGAATGAGACTCACTACAGCAAATACATTTATTGTAATTAGTAATTTGTTGTGTATTATTTGACTTTTTAAATGCATTATCCGAATTAACACTAGATACTAACTCTATTGAATTGCATTTATTTAAAATAAATTCGAATAATACGGAAGCAGCTGGAAAATCCGTGCTGCTTAAAGTGCGCTCAAATTCCTTGACAGTATTTGAATCGAATCTAAATTCGCACAAAATAAAAATAATTAAATCACTCCAATTTTGGGTAGCCCGATCCAAAGAGTCTAATGCACGCAGATGCTTTTGCATCCCGCGAATAATTTGTCGCATTGTTTGGGCGCATTGTTTTTTACATGACGGTAGGTCGAAAATTGCGCGCAAGTGATTTTTTGCAATTCGGCGCTTATTGTCGAAATAGCGAATTAACATATCCCACGCCGGCATGTAATTGTCCTCAGTTATGGTTTGATCAATGGATCTTTGCGTGTGCGTCATTGCCGAAGACTGAGTTTTCTCGCCTTGGTCGACATACGTACAATAATAATAATAATAATAATAATACGTTTATTGGTGCGAGTACAAATTGTTTACACAGGTCAAGGCATAGTATATAATGATTAAATTAGATTCAATAATATATAGCTAATAGAGAAGAAAACATGCTAACATACACATATGATTGCGTCTAATTTAACTTATCGCAGAGAGAGCAAACACATGAAAATGTTGTCGGAGCTTGGTTCAGATATCTATGATGTGCACGCAAAGATCCATTGATCAAAGTTTACCTCCAACGAACTAAGTACGTCCGCGGCTTCCCCTTTGAGTGACGACAACAAATAATGAAACTTTTGCACGTTACTTAATGAATGGCGCTCATGGATAAGGGTCTTAAATGAACTATAAAAACCTAACCATTGATCGAACTGACCATTAAATTTAGGAATTTCAATTTGGGGTAATTTAATTTCCACATTGTTCACATTAGAATTTATCGGCGAATTTGAAGGATTATTTTGTAACAATTCTACAATGTTATTAGATTTTTCTAAAATGGCATAATATCTCTCTTCAAATTCGTCGATCTCTCCGGACTCTTCATTATTTTCGATGTTGTCAATTTTATTTTGTATGTTAATAAAATCGTCCAAGAAGGTCTCGGTACGTTTTATTTTCTGCGTTAAAGTATATTTTGATACGTTACTCGTATCTAAATTGTTAATGAAGCTTTCAAACCGAGTCAGAGCTGCGCGAATATTTTTACGCTGATTTTTCAACGAAGCTACGCTGGCAGTTGAATCGTCGATTAACGACATATTTGAGTCAATTATCAATTAACAATTGGGATTGGAAAGAAAAGGGAAACCGACCTTTCTATTTTGGAGTTCGTAGTCGGCGGTACTTTGTGACCGGACGGGGCCTTTTCCTGTCGAATGTAGCCAGCGATTTCTTTCTTCGGCTTGAACAAGGGCTGGAAACTCAAAAAAACCGGGCATCGTGCTTCCGTAAAAACGTTTTGATTTTTCGAAGGACTAGTTCATTTTCGGTTCGAATGACCATGTAATATTTTTGGTGTGAATGTTTAAATAAAACTCACTGTTGTTTAGCAAGATGCTTTAATCTGCACTATTCGGCAGTCAGGCGAACTCTCCCTGTGGTATCACGGGTAAGGTACCACCTACTAATACAAACGTAACAGATGAAGATAAAGGTATGCCGATTGTCAAGAAATGTATGAGTCGCAACAAATTCCGAAAAATAAAACAAAATTTACATTTATCCGATAATGAACAATTAGATAAGACGGACAAATATGCTAAATTGCGACCATTTTTCGATATTTTGAATACGAAATATTTACAGTTTGGTGTATTTGCTCACAACCTATCGATTGATGAACAAATGGTACCATATTTTGGACGGCATTCTTGCAAGATGTTTATGAAGGGAAAACCGGTGAGATTCGGATATAAGTTATGGTGCCTTTGTTCTTCCGATGGATATTTATTTCAATTTATTCCCTATGGAGGAGCCAATTCTAACAGGGTGAAATCCTCACTTGGATTAGGAGGACAAGTTGTTATAGATTTACTGGAGGTTTTAGAATATCCTCAAAATCACAAAATTTATTTCTCGTTCTTTTCATCATACAAGTTGTTGTGTGCTGTAACTCAGCAAACTGTTTATGCTACTGGCACAATAAGAGATAATCGGACGGAAAGATGCACGCTGACGTCAATAAAAGTTATGAGTAAACGGGAAAGAGGGTCACATGACAGTGTTCAGGATGAAAATACTGGGATCATCATAACAAGGTGGAATGACAATTCTGTAGTGACGCTAATAAGTAATGTTGACAATATGGAACCACTGCAGCAAGCAAAACATTATGACCGAAAACAAAAAAAAGAAGTTATGATTACACAACCAGGAATGGTCGCCAAGTATAATAAGTATATGGGTGGTGTGGATTTGCACGACAATGCAGTGGCAAATTACAGGATTCGAAATAATGGAAAAAATGGTGGCCATTATTTACAAACGCAGTTAACAGTTTGTTTGTCAACAGTTGGAAAATATGTCGTTTTGCATACAAATCGAAAATGAGCCAATTAGATTTCCGTTCATATGTGGTTATTCGTCTTTTGGCATGCGAGGAACAAGGATCAATAATAACCAAAGTTCCATTGGAACTACGAAAGGACAATTATGGACATATAATTTCAAGGCAAAGTGATAGCAAACGTTTAAGGTGCAAAGTGTGTAAAAATAAAACAATTTATATATGTAAAAAATGCAATGTACATCTACACACCGAATATTTTTCTTCATACCATACATAAATTGTACAACATGTATTCCGCCAATGGGTCGTATTAGATTAGATTAGATTAGACGGGGTCGATTGGCTGTGCAGAGCCTTACAGCACTGCGACCTGTTTAGATCTTTTGTACTAAAACCCTACTGCTATTTGATTCCCAGAAATTCAACTTCCCTGACAAGGTCAATTAATTTCCTGGGAGGTAATGACCTGATCCGTTCTGGCGTTACCGCCATACCTCCGGTTAGGGCCTGCCTGGTGGTAGCTAGAGCTACACACTCGCATAATATGTGTTCGGCCGTTTCTTCAGCCGATTCACATAATCTGCATGTGGTGTTATCCACTTCGTCCATATTGTGGAGATGGTACTTCACTGGGCAGTGTCCTGTTAGGAGACCGGTGATTAGTCTTATCTCGGTTTTGGTGAGGCGTAAGAGCTGTTTGGCTCTATTTGGCGAGAAGTCAATAAACATTTTGGATTGCCTTTGACCTGGTGCATTTTTCCAATGGTCTTTTTTGCACTTTTTTTCCCATTCTTGGATCACGCCTTTTTTGTGTGCTTTCGATAGCCCACAGGTCGGTTTTGGTCCAATGATGGTAGTTGAGGCTCCTTCCTTAGCAAGTATATCGGCATGTTCATTGCCTTTTATGCTTGCGTGGCCGGGTACCCACATTAGGGTGAGCTTGTTGCCCTTTGCCAGTTGGTTCAGAGCCTGTTTACAGTTCCAAGTGGTCTTGGAGTTAAAGCTGTACGCTTTAAGGCTCTTTAGGGCAGCCTGGCTATCCGTGATTAGATATATGCGTGCCCCTTTGTAGCCCTTTTTTGTGCACACCTGAGCACATCTTTCTAAGGCTATTATTTCAGCCTGTAAGACAGAAGGGCCATGTCCGAGAGGAACTGATTCCTTATGCTTAGGCCCATATATGCCTATGCCGGTGCCCACCTCTGTCTTGGATGCATCTGTGTACCAGAGTACAGAGTTGTGTTTTAGTTCTGTGACTCGTTTCAGACTGTTTTGGCGACTATCAATAGTCACATCAAATCTTGATTCGAAGTCATAGTTGATCGGCATTATGTCCGATGGTGTTTGTAGGAACTCGGTTGTGACGAGTTCTAGAATTTCTGAGTGCCCGGTTCTGTGGCCTGTACTGGTCCAGTTTAGTCTCAGTGCACTCATTAGACCTTCCTTTCTGATTTGTTCATGCAGGGGAAGTAGGTCTAGTAGAGCTTCCATTGCTGCAGAGGGAGTGCTACGTGCAGCTCCCGTGATACCAAGACAGGCCAGTCTTTGAAGAGCTTGGAGCTTCTTTTGTGCCGTTGCTTGTTTTGTTTTGGTCCACCATATTAGTGAGCCATATGTGATAATGGGTCTGACCACCATGATGTACAACCAGTGTATCATTTTAGGTTTGAGTCCCCATGATCTACCAAAGAGCCGGCGGCCTATCCAGAGTGCCGCCGTTGCTTTGCTTATCGTTTTTTCCAGATGCGCGTTCCAGTTAAGCTTCCTATCAAGCACTAAGCCTAAATATTTCACTTGGTCGGAAAGCGCAATTTCTTGTCCTTTTACTATGGGAGCTTTGATTGAAAGTTTCCTGCGATAAGTAAAAGGAACAATCACAGTTTTGTTCGGATTGACATTGAAACCCTCCCTCAGACACCATTTTGATATGGTGTTAAGGGCCTCTTGGGCAAGGGACGATACGACGCTGTCGTATTTACCCCTTATGACAACCGCAATGTCGTCGGCGTAGCCTTGCGTACTGTAGCCCTTATCTGCCAAGGTCGTGAGGAGCTCATCCACCACGATGCACCAGAGCAAGGGTGATAGAACCCCGCCTTGCGGGCACCCTTTCGCCGTGGTTATCGTTTCAGACTCACTCCCTATACCTGTCGTGATTTTGCGGTTTTTAAGTACAGCTTTAATCCATCTGATAGTGGGTATATCAATGCCCTTCCTGATGGCTCCCTTTTCCACGGTTTTGAAGGTCGTATTATCGAACGCCCCTTCAATATCCACGAAAATGCCTAGTGCAATCTCCTTGTATTGAAGCGATGCCTCTATGCCTGTTGTAAGGCTATGCAAGGCATCTACAGTAGATTTGCCAGGTTGATAGGCAAATTGTTGCCTATGTAGCGGGTTCGCTTTTAGGGCGCCGCACCTAATGTCGTTGTCCACGATTTTTTCCATAATTTTAAGGAGGAAAGAAGTGAGGCTGATTGGGCGGTAGGACTTAGCCTCATCGGGTGGCCTACGGCCCGCTTTGGGGATGAAGATCGCCCTGGCCTCCTTCCATTCCATTGGTATATAGCCCAGCGTGAAGCTGGCTTTGTATATTGCTTGCAGGTATGGAGCTAGTATGTCTAGCCCGTATTGCAGCAATGCAGGAAATATGC
This sequence comes from Ocypus olens, assembly GCA_910593695.2. Lineage (NCBI taxonomy): Eukaryota > Metazoa > Arthropoda > Insecta > Coleoptera > Staphylinidae > Ocypus > Ocypus olens. The sequence goes on along the minus strand of OU343062.1, from coordinate 20,337,968 downwards.
CATCTGGCCCTGGTGTTTTGAAGGGTTTGAAGCTTTTGACTGCCCATTCAATTTTTTCTCTAGTAATTAGTTTACCAGCCTTTCTTTTGCTCTCTCTGGTTGGTAGGAATATGCTTCCTTCCGTAGATTGAGCAGTTGTTGCGAGTGAGTCCGCAGGAGTTGAGCCCGGAAAGTGTGTCTTCAGGAGCACACTAAGACTTTCTTTGAGGCTCTCTGCGTGACTCCCATCAGGTTTTTTAATTAAACCGATGCCATTGGAGTGGTCTTTCGATAGGACCTTTTGGAGTCTTGCTGTCGGGGCTGTGTCGCTCACTCCCTCACAGAAAGCTCTCCAAGTTTTCCTTTTCGACTTCCTTAGCTCCTTGTTGTATTCTGATAGTGCCTGTCTGTAGGCATCCCAGTTGCCCGTCTTCTTTGCACTATTGAAGGTTTTTCTGGTTTGCGTCTTCAGGCGGTCTAAATCCTTATTCCACCAGGGCACATCTCTGTCAGGAGATCTCCTCTTAAGTGGACAGCTGGATTCGTATGCCTTTAAGATGCAATTCTTAAGGAGAGCCGCAGCTATTTCCAGCTCCCCTGTAGTTTGGATGTCGAGGCATAAGTCTTCGGTTCCCAGACCTAGGCACTCTCTGTAGAGGCCCCAGTCTGTGTTCCTCGGATTCCTGCACTCAACAACAGCTTCCTTAGTGACCTCAATATCAAACCCAATCTGTTGATGGTCTGATAAGGAGGGTTCTGCTAGAACTCGCCAATTTTTAATTGTACTTACTGTGAAGGCATCAGCCAGGGTGATATCTAGTACCTCCTGTCTGATTGCATTCACAAAGGTAGGCTCGCTACCTCTATTAACAATGTCTAGATTGTTAGAGATAATAAATTCAAGTAAATCCTTACCTCTAATATTGGTGTCCGTGCTGCCCCACACGGTGTTGTGTGCGTTGGCATCACAGCACAGGAGTAGATGTTTGTTTCCTTTGCTACACCATTCCACAAGTCTTCTTACCTCCTCTGGTGGCGGTGTATCCTTGTCACCCGGGAAGTAGGCCGAGGCCATGACTATATGCCTTTTTCCTTTCTTCGTTGGGACCTCTACCAGCGCTGCCGCAAGGTCCCCTGTGGTGAATTCTGGAATGTAAATAAAGTTAATGTCCTTTCTGAGCATGAGGACTGCTCTTGGTTTGGTGCAGTCTGCTTTGTATACTAACCTGCAATTTTCTTTAGGTAGACCCCTTACCTGCCCGTTGTTAATCCAGGGCTCTTGTAAGAAGCCTATCCCAAATTTGGATTTCTTGAACCTCCAGTGCACGGCACTAGTTGCCGCTTTGGAGTGGTGGAGGTTCAGCTGTAGGCAGCGTATGCCCGCCATTGAGATGCCTAGACCCCAGAGGCACCAGCCTTTGGCTCTTTGGCCTTGGGCTTTTTGCCTTTCAGGGTATAGCTCCCCCTTACCTTGATTACCGCGGTGGATCCCTTATCGGCACACGTTTCCGCTTGCGGCGGAGTTGTGCCAACGGGTCCACTGGTAGGCTCCTTTGAGCTAGAAGGGTCAGGACAAGCCTTTGTTGGCCCTTCGCCCTTTGGTGCTCTTTTGCCCTTGGGTCTTAGCTCTACCCAGCCAAACCCGTAGCAAATCTTGTTGCCCATTTTCTCCAGGCTGTCGGCGGAATTTGAGTCCACCGACAGCGTGACCTCCAGCTTGGGTCCCTTCGGATCTCTCCTAAGAACCCTCCAGCTTGAGGCCTTTAGACTGTTCTGGGCCTCAATTAGCGAGATTAGCTTCGCATTTGTGTATTCCAGGCTGTTTGGGAAGTAGCCTATCAGGATCTTAGAATGAGGCATTTCTGCCTCATCCAGCACCCTTAATTTGGCTCCCTCCCATAGCCTGAGATGGGCAGCTGCGCCCTTTAGCCAGTTGGCTGTGGCACTGTCTACACACGTCAGTGCGAGCCATCCTGGCCTCTGATGAAGTTGATGGAATCTGGGCTTCACGGTTCCCTCCTTACCATCCTCAATTATTTTTTCCAGGATAGCCTCACGTACGGCATCAATTTGTTCCGTCGACATGAGGTTTTCTGGAAAACCTTCTAGGCATACACCTACCTTCACACCCGTCATAATCTGACTATAGGACACAGCCTTGGCCTCGGTGCTAGGCACAGGCTGCCTTTTCGTCCGTTTGACCGTGGTTGTGTCCGGCGTGCTACCTGTTGACCGAGGTCTCTTGGTAGCAGCCGTGGGGTTGCTCTTGAAAGGCACTAATGCCTTTACTCGAGCTTCCCCTGGTTCCATGCCGTTCTTGATGAGGAACTTCATCCTCTTTCTTGCGGCACCGCTCATTTTGACCTTTTGGTCTTTTGTGTTCAGACCTTTAAGGCTGCCAACGAGCTCCTCATCGCTGCTTTTCAGCAGCTCCTCTTCACCTGTTCTGCTGCTAGTTTCCATAGGCTCTACGCCTTTTGGCTCGTTTGCAGCAACACCGGACGTTAGGGAGTCGTCCACTCCTTTAGATTGAAGTACTTGGTTCATTTGAGTCCCACGAGTAGCTAGGGAAGTATAAAAGTCCATTACAGCAGAGCCCCGCATGCCATAATAAGGCTAGTGAAACTGGGGATCGCCTGGTACCCAGAGTTCGCATAGAGACGACTAAGCTCCTCCTTAGCCATGCAACCCTCGGCCTATGCTGTTCCGCCTTGGTTTGAGGTGTTTGTTTTTTGTGGTTTCCTTTCCACATTGATCCGGGCGGCTAAGCCAAGATCCTCTAAGCTTGTTGCCTGCGAGACATTACCACGAACAGCAACAAGCCCGATATATCAGGTCTGATGGCTGTATGGGCACAAACAGACCCGGCGTCGTTTACCCTCGTGCAAGCCCTAAGCCACGATACTACAGCCGGGCGGGGGTGAGCAGGATGAGAGGTTTTGGCTCCCTAGCCTTAATAGTATAGGGAGCCGGAAAGGTCAGAGTGACCGAAGAGGTGACCAAGGGAGGTCGATAGATCAAAGATGGAAGCGACTCTACGAAGGAGGCCATCACTATAACAGTTTGTGTATAGCCTCGGAATGCATTGGCGATAGAACCCCGTCTCACTCCCCATTGTTATTCGGTTGTTGGCCGAATAACCGTAGGGTTCTCGTCGACAGTAGCAATACCTTGCCCCCACACCACGTCAAGGAGCATTCCCTTGTGAAGGCAAGGGTCGTATACGACCCATCAAAATTTTTGTATACTAAATTTTTTTTTCAAATAAAATTTAATAAAACAATCTTAATTAGCCTTATTGAAACTCCTATTTGTAAAAAATAATATCCTAAAACTCTTTTTATATGCTTGGCCGGATATGGGTTAAAAAACAGAATTTAAGATACTGGTCAAATAAAAATCCTAGTGAAATCTTTACACAGAACCTCCATAATCCAAAAGTTGTTGTGTGGTGTGGAGTAGGATCTTTTGGTATTATTGGTCCATATTTTTTTGAGGATGAAAATAACCGCGCTGTAACAGTAACATCTGAGCGCTACGTAAACATGCTAGATACATTCCTCATTCTAGATTTAAATAGACGAGAATTTCTAAACAATGTCTTACTATTCCAACAAGATGGGGCAACAGCTCATACCGCCAGAAACTCAATGCGGGTTCTGCGAGAAACATTTAATGGCCGACTCATTTCTCGATTCGGAAATTTGCCTTGGCCTTCGAGGTCCCCCGACTTAACGGCACCCGATTTTTTCCTGTGGGGATATTTAAAAGCCAAAGTGTTTGCGAGTCGTCCAGGAACTCAAAGTCAAAATTCGTGAAGAAGTGGAAGCAATAGACAAAGGTTTGCTACGCCGTGTAATGAACCACTTTTTATCTAATATTGAAAAATATGTTGAAGTTGGTGGAGGTCATTTAGAAGACGTGATTTTTAAAAGTTAGAATTAAAGTAGCCAAATATTTATGTTATCATAAATCCCAAAGAGTTAGCTGTAATTTAGTATAATAAAAAGTTTCTTTTGTTAACTGAAAAAAAAATGAATTCAAATATTAAAATGGGTAGCCTATAATGGGGAACCCAGTATAAACGTCAAATTGACATCAATCGTACAGTCGGTTTCTCTAACAAATCTACTCAGAAGTGAATTTTACAATTCAGTTTAATTATGGATTACCAGGTAATAACGGTCGCAACCATCCTCTTCATTAAGTACGTCTTATAAATAAGTAGATATTAATGATTTGTGCTCTCACACGAAACGATTTTTTTATTTATTTTGGGTTGGCAACGTAAAGTTGACAACCGATCTAGTGTCAAAACCCTAACCTCATAATAAACGCGCCTTGATAACAAGCCGGGAACAGTAACAAGGACGGAAACCGGGACTAAAATACAACTCAAGAGACACATGGTACATTTTCTACTAATTTGATTGGGCGAAATGGCTAAACAAAAACGTATAAGAGGCTATAAAATCGATGATAGAATAGTACATTATTATACAGGTTTAATAAGAGGGTATATTGTGGCACGAGTGTGATAACGAGTGCCCCACAATGCCTCTTATTAAACAAGTATAATTTACTATTTTTTCGACTTTGGTTTTAGTTAAGGATTTATTTCTAAAATAAAATATATACATAAACATAGTGAGTTTTATCTTTTAACATGTGGCAGCACTGAAAACATTTAATGCTTTAGAACGAATTTGATATTTGACATACGTATTTCTACGGCGATTTTAATAGTTAATTTTAAAACATATTAAATCAAGAATTTTACCTACACACCTCCAGAAATAAGGGAAGTTGCTAAGGGTGTGATAAACAAACTATTTCCACGTAACCAATTTAAGCTTACAGAATAATGTGACGTACTCGTTAATCGTGATCGAAATTTAAGGTTATGTTTACATTTGTTTCTCGTTCCTCGTGTTAGGCATCGATCGACACTAATTAAAAATCCACACCGAATTAACACACCTACCGAAGCGGCTCTTTTTCGCCTCGATTAAACATACATTATACTCTCGCTGTTTCTTCCTTGATATTCGTTTTGCAAACAAAGTGATAATACAATAAATTACAACCTTTCCTCTATGTGTGTTGTGTTGCCGTGAAACGTCGTTGCCGATCGCTGTGTGAATCATGCGTCCGGCCGTTCCATTGTCGCCGAGTTTTCCACACCGCCGCCGGTAAAAAGTGAACAATTTTACGCCTCCGTTTTCTTTAACCTTAGTGGTACTTTTAGCGAACTCCCCGATATGCATTATCGAATATACTCAGTATGTAATGCATTGGAGGGTTCTAATTATCCTATGAATTAACGGCAATTTTACATTTTGATGTCGACACATTTAAGCCACGTTTAAATACTGCCAATCGTGACAACTAAAATGTTACCACAAATAGTTTAATAATGAGCAGAAACAGTAAAATAAAAAATCTCATTATTAAACTATTTTTGATATAACAAATGGTCGGTTATTAAACCAAAGTAGAAAAAGGATATTATCGCATGTTACTCCTAAATTGTTTACAAGTAATCGGTAGTAATATACCTAGATCGAGGTTAATTATCAAAAAATCGTTTTTTGAGTACCTTGTTACCTAGTAATTTAACGAGACAATAACATTTGTTGTCTGGTTATTAACCGAGAGCTTCAGCTCGAGGTTAATAACCAGTTGACAACAAATGTTATGTCGAGATGAATTACTAAAAGGTAAAAGGTACGAAAAAAATGTGTTTCTGATAATTCATCCAAGCTCGCGGTTTATTTGGGTAGATAATTTATCGAATGAAATAATAATAAGGATCAGGAAAAGTTATGGTTTATTACAAGCTGAATAGTTTGGTTTGCTACAAGAGTAATTGTAAAAATTAAAACTTAATGACAGTGACGTAACGTCATAAACATCATGTTTTTATAACCTTAAAAGCTACTCACCTAATTACCGTTTTTCTGTTATCGATTATGACAATGCAAAACATTGTTGTAATGTCAAGCTACCCCATTAATTATCGATTTTCTGTTATCGCATCTATTATTATGTGATAAATTATCAAGTAAACAAATTTCGTTGAAAACAGTGTGACGTTTATAATGTTCTCGCCGATACATATCAAAAATTTAATAACGAGAATTTGTTTATCAAAACGAATGATTGCAGCCGATGGGAGATGCAACGGACGATAAAGTACGAGAATAAATTAACGGTAGAGTATTTACATATTTGATCAAAATCGTTATAAAAATGTTGTAAATTGTCAAAGCTGACATTTATGATCTTTCAGCCGAGAGCGAGGAATTTCCTATAGGTATAGTTACGTTCGTTGTATTATCTCCCCAAATAGAACTCGTGCTATGATTAATCCACGATGATACCACCCGTTAAAGCCATCAGAAAATTGTACTCGTGCTGCGCACTCGTTCAATTTTCATCGGCTTCAACTCGATGCTATCACCGATAGTAATCACAGCACTTGTTATATTACCCCCGAAAATATACCAATACCTTCTCGGTCCCGTCACGGAAATTAGTTATTGGTTATGTATGCCAACATGCGAATGATTTAACTTTTGGTTTCCTATCCCGGATTGTTGTGAAGCGGCCTCAAGGTCATTGTTCTCGTGCATTTATTACAATTAAATGCAATAGTGATAGTTTAACGGCGACGAGTTATTTTGATGAATGAACGCGTTTACTGGGTTGCTATAAATATCAAATTAAATAAGACTTTTGTAGGGTTAATTTCTCCTTGAAATTAAAATTCGAATTCTGGTGAGCGAGAATTATCCAGTTCTTTAGCGGTTAAAGAAAATGTAGGTTAAGTTCAAAAAAGTTTTATATCCGTCAAAGAACGACGAAGTTGGATCCTCCGCCTGTAGTGAAGTTCGATAGAATTATATTCTGCCAAATACAGAAGTCCACGACAGGACACATATGCCATTAACGCAGTGAACGTGTTAATATGAACTACTCTCTTAAGGAAGAGACCTGCCGATAATAAGAAATAAACATTTAAAACCGATGGATCACATTGAGGGAAAGCGATTTCATGCTAATAATAATAAATGAAAAGGCAATACGTTATAAAGATGGGCTTGACAAGGTTTACCGGAGGCCGTGCCTTCCGGCCATTAAACTGGGGAGACTAAAGCTGTACTCTCGGCTCAGACATACATTTTACGTTTTTGCAGCTGGTTTTAGTCAGTTTTTGTTAAAGCGCTGACAGTTTTTTTGAAGGGCGATAGTTCAGGTCTTGACATTGGGCCGATCTAACCACCAATGCTGCGGTTTGCCTTCCCGATTAGTGTGCAGAAGGCTCACCTTCTGGTAAACCTTATCGTGTCTGCCCATCTTAATGTGTATTTAGACTGAAGTAATAAAATATTCTATGTAACTGCAATATTTTAAGTAACATCATTTTTCATTCGTACACAGATATACATTTCTTGTTTTAGTAGTATTTAACCTCAAAAAATGATGACTACTTATAGTAAACATGTCGACACTGATATGTGCGTTGTAGATATCTTGTTGTATAGCTCTGCTGCGTAGTTGGCCTAATGTCTGGTACAGCTGATACCTCTGATATATTAAGACTATAATGCGATACATTTCATTCATTCTGATCGCGTTGCATTTAAAAATAACTCTTTTCATCATCTGAGCATTTTAATGGGGCAGAGAGACAAGGATATTATTTAGTATTATCACATATATTTGTGCTTCTGTAACTTTCACGACTATTCTAGTTAGACTATAGAATTATCACCCGCAACATCACCACTTTTAGGTTAGATTCCGATTCCGTTTTTAACTTGTTACAACCTTACGATTTTAGGGCCCGATTTATTATTGGTGCACCACTTTAAGAACGTCTAATTTTTTAAATCGATTCCGTCAGTGTAGAAACTGAAGATCTGAATGACAGATGTTTTACGAATTAAAGATGTCCGACATTGAAATAGATATACATATGTACCAATGCACCCAAATCAAACAATATTACTTTTATCGTTACATTTCGTGCTTGTGAATAAAACAGTATACATACCTCACGGGAAAACGATTCCAGCCGAGGGCATAGATTGCAAACAGAGGCGCGAAGCGCCAAGGTTTGCAATTGCGCGAGATAATGATAATTTCCCGACTCGTAATGTAATATACTATTAATTCATTTCGTATTTCAAACCTATTATTTCCTGAATTTAATAGTATTAAGTATGACTTTATCTCCGCTGTCAATGACGACGGAGATATGAAAAAAAACTTTAGAGCTACTTTTTAACCAACAAATTATCAATTGCTGTTTTTCTCAAACATTCATTGTGATTGAATTTTTAATATTGTGGAAATCTACACCAGCCAAACCGAACCCATCGCCATTGCCATTTTGCTGTGGAGGAAATTGGACTTTCAGAATTCCAAACGTCAAAATGGACTTAGCAAATGGTCGGGGTGCAGTTTCCCACAGTGAAAGCAGTGAAACCGTAAACAATGCAACGTCAAGAAACACCATAAGGAATAAAGAGACAGTGGTGGCAGTTTACGGAGTTTTTGTGCTGCAAAAAAACACAAACTTAATTAAAACGCTGCAATTTGTGAGCTGACATCAATAATACAAAATTGTATTCATTACATTCTCTCGCTAAATATAACTCGTATTACGATTAACCATATCGATAATATTTAGAGTTGAAGCCGAAGCACAGACGTACTAGTTGAATCTGCATCAAGGTTTCAACTTCAAACTATTTTAATAACAATCATACGAATTGTTATATTGTGGCTTATAATAAATTAGAGTTGACAAACGAAATAAAATAAAAAATCGTATGCTACACAGAGATCAAGCTAAGTTTAAATCTTCGGAGATTTATAAGTATCTCCTCAGATTTAAACTGCCGCTTAATCTCCTTGTTACATAATATTTATTATTGTTCAATTGCGGCGAAAAAAAAATAGGAGATATGTATCTGTCTACTGTCTCTATTTAAATTTTATTGGTAAGCAGCTGTACCCACAATGTGTATCAATTTTATTTTTAATGTGTAATGTAAAATCATCCAGGCTGCAGCAAAATACAAATGGATGGCATCAGTTTATTTGCCTTTTCTTACTCCAGGTAAATTGACAATGGTATTTAATAATACTGATTGATTAAACATTGAAACAAAATGTATATGAACATATTTTAAAAACGGCACAGAATATAAAGGTGTACCTGCTTTTGCGGCAATTGTACCGGGTAATTTTAAATAGGTAACCGCGTGCCGCTTCATACTTAATGCCCCCGTGCACTGGCAACTTTAATCGCCAGCAACTAAATAGTTTACTCAACAGTTTACTCACCGCGCTGGCGATGAAATAGTTGCCTCTCAACTCAGTCTACGATGGATTTCGTGGAAGCCACCTGTGCTGTTGCGCTTATTCTGAGACGTCGAATAAACCAAAGGAACAAAAAGTTTTGGGTACATCCAATAATTAGTTCCCGACTTCTCGACGGACAATTTTATAAGCTCTTCGACAGATCGAAAGAACATCCAAACAAGTTCTTTAATTATTTTAGAATGAGCATAGAATCTTTTCATTGTCTACTGATTTCCCTTGGCTCACGAATTACTTACCAAAATACATCATTACGACAGGCTGTACCACCTCAAGAAAGATTGGCAGTGGCTCTAAGGTAAGGGATATATTAATACCACCAAATATTAATAATTTATTGCAAAAGAAATGTAAAGACAAAGTTTTTATCACATTCAAAATTTCAATTATTAAATTAAGTATTATTAAATAAAATAAAAAAGGTAACTCGTATTTAAAAGTTCAATCGTATTTGTAATTAATAAAAAGTGGTTTTATTAATTCAAGTTCAAAATAGAAGACACGACAGACGCATTTTCCCATGCATCATGGGTACTGACTGAGGTTGGTGACATAACCGCTTCAAATTGCCGCCTTGGCCCAAATGATGAAAAATATTGAGCTGTGGTGACCTGAGAAGTGGCCTGTTCGTCTACATTCGGGGTGTGCACTCTATTTCGGCTCCCTGACTGCCGGACTCGCCTCATTACATTTATAATTTCTGTCCGTGCATAAAATTTTTGATCATCATTAAATTTTTTTAAATGCTGGAAACAGTGACAGCAGAAAATATTTATCTTCGTCTATTTCTTTGTTTTCCTCTCTCTTCTCTTTGAGAATTTGTAGCAAAGCCTCTTCGTAGCTTTTGCTTTTTCGACCAAATGACTTGGAACTAGGTCTGTTGGTGCAGTTGGTAGGCGAAGGCTCTGCTTCAATATCTTCACTATCGCTTTCGTTGAACTCCTTGAAATTCTGTTCGAGACTGCTTGATGTTTCTCTTGATTCAACTTAGTCTCTAAGAAATAGCAACTGATTAAAGTATAGATATTTACGCCTATTCTTTGCAGCTGATCCTGACGGTTCATTTTTTTGAGCATCATATTCCCTTTTGAAGCAGGTTCTTAAGTTCTTCCATTTCTTTTGTAATTCCTGACCTGTAAATAAGAAATTTTCGCTAACTTATTTGTACTTTTTTCAGATATTTAGCAACTGGCAATAGCTTTGTATCCCTACATTACGAATATTACCTAGGAGAAACGACAATCAGGGAGATTGTCAGGGATACATGTGATACAATTTGGGAATGCTTGCTGCCGCATTATATGCCAGAAATGAATCAAGATTATTGGCAGAAGACTTCTCAGGAATTTTACGAAAACACCAATTTTCCAAATTGTTTCGAAGCAGTCGATGGGAAGCACATCAGAATAAAAAAAAAAACCCAATTCAAGCGGTTCGGAGTTTTTTAATTACAAAACTTTTTTCTCCATAGTACTTTTAGCTATAGCAGATTCGAATTTTAATTTCATTTATGTAAAAGTAGGGGCTTTTGATTGATTTGAGTGATTCAAACATTTTAAAAAAATCTGCTTTTTCAAAATTACTTGAAAGAAATGAATTAAATGCTCCTGGATCTAAACATCTTCCAAATGATGAAAATGGAAAAGCAATGCCATTTGCACTTATAGGGGATGAGGCCTTAGGCCTCTCAGAGCATGTATTGAGACCTTATCCTAACAAAAATCTGTCAGTAAAACAACGAATCTTCAACTACAGACTAACAAGAGGACGGAAAGTGGTAGAATGGTTATTTGGTATTTTAGCAAACAAATGGCGCATATTCCATAGGCCTCTTGACACAAATGTCGAATTTTCTGACAGTATTGTTAAAGCATGTTGCATCCTTCATAATTTTCTTAGAAGACATGATGGCATTCGTTTCGAGGATACATTGTATGATTGTCTATTGGAACCGATTAAAAATATTGGGACAAGGGGCAACCAGCAGGGTACTACGAGCAGGGATTATTTTGTACATTACTTCACTTCACCCCAGGGTTGTGTTCCATGGCAATATGATAAAATTTAAATGTATTCCTAATAATTAAATGTAATGTGAATGTTCTAAGACACTATTAAAGAATTCTTTATCATATTAGAACAATTATTTTAATTCCCCTTTTCTATGAATTATTGCTTATTTAATTTTAAGCACTTATCAGTAAACGCAAGACGAAAGCTATGTATAATTTTTACAGTTTTTTCAAAAGACAAAAATAGCCTCTTAACTTTTTCATTTTTTTCTTTTTCCCTTAGTTCCTTCCAGTTGTCGATGAACTCTTCGCAGATCTCCAATCACATTTTTTTTTAAATTTTTGTCTGCGTTCTCCTTCAGACGCGTATTGTACAACGCTGGCCACTTCTCCATTGCCAAAATAAATTTTTCAATGTCTACCACCATTGCTTTGAAAAAAAAAAACAACGCACAAGTACCCAAGATCAAAGCCGTTTAGCAACTGAATAGATATCCGTACGCGGGGTCACGTAGGTTACTACGTGATTCATTTCTGCCGGCAACTGTTTAATCGCCCTCGGAATAGGTCTAGACTAGAGCACTGCACGAGTAGGTAAAAAGTAATCAGAGAAATAATCGCCGAGTATACGACTGAACGATGCGAGTACATACTCGGCATCGTCTCGACAAAGCACCGCCGATTACATTTACTTCATGATTACGAGTAATATTCGTCAGAACTGCATCGTAGCATCGTGCATCGTAACGAGTAGGCATCGTGAATAATCGTCGGGGTTTTCCCCATTTACGCGTGCGTGCACTACCCGTTCTCGACAAGTCGACACATGACTTTCAGGTATTGTAATCAACAGTACACGGTGAACAGTTGCATGGTATTTTCTGGAATTAAGCGTTCGATTATTCATGTATATTTGAAATTTGGAACTCGCGTAACAATGTCGATTTTGGAAAAAATTAAAAGTGGTGAATATACAACAAAAGAAGCGTGTGGTAAAAGTAACGTGTGGGCCTGTTTTAAAAAAATTGCGAAAGAAATTAACGGTATTGAAGAAGTGCAACCTTTCGTAATGTGTGCTAAGTGTGAGCATATTTTTAAATACAGTAAAGGTTCCAGTCCATCCAATTTAAAGAAACACCGTTGTTTTAAAGAGATAGGTGAGCCGGAAAATTCTTCATCTAAATCTACGGACGGGGATGTGGGCAACAGAAAAAGGGCACGCATCAATGTGAGTGACGAAATAAAGAAGGACATTACAGACAAGTGAGTACAATATGTGACGCAGGATCTTCGCTCATTTGCAGCAGTAAGTGGTAGTGGGTTTAAAGATCTAGCATGCTGCTTGGTAGAAACTGGAGTAAAACTGGGTTCAAAAAATTTTGATATAAATGACATTCTGCCGCATCCAACTACTGTTAGCCGTAGGCTCCACAAAATTCACAAAGGAGAATTACAACGTTTTGCTTCCGAATTACAACCACTGCTCGAGAAAGGTAAGGTGTTGTTCTCTACAAGTGCATGTCCAAAATAATAACAGAACATCTAATGGCGTTATACAGGATGGTGTGCAGCAACAACAGATATGTGGACGGAAAACAAAAAACAGAGGAACTTTATGGCCTTAACAGTTCATTATCTTGATTCGACTTACCGTATATTAAATAAAGCAAAGTTTCGCTAAAATACAGCGTCATCCGTGAGGGGCATATTGGTAAATTTTATTTAGAGGTTTTAGTTGTAACTATTACAAATGTATAAGAGCGTGAAGTGCAGAGATAGTATTGCGTACAAATGTAATAACGGACGAATTCTGAAATATTAGAGTTACTATCACCTTTAAGTATACGAAACTATACATCAAATGAAAGCTTACTTAATGGACTTTCAAATTATGAAATAATATAAAGGCTGTTCCATTAAAAAAAAACTATGAAATTGTGCAATTTGCGAATAACAATAGAATGAATTATCTTCACCAGCTGCAGCAGAGAACAATTTTGTTCAAATCTCTGAATAAACAACTGAATAACATGAAAACAGCTAGGTTTAAAGCCCAGCGACCTTATGTCGTTTAAATCCTGCGGTAATAAGGACTCTAAAAATACAAATATATACAGGGTGTTCCATTAAAAAAAATCGATAATTATCTATAACTTTTATATAAATTATATTTTTCTATCTTATATATTTAAGGCCAAAAAGTTACTTTGGCGCTTCAGTGAGATACCCTTTATACTCTATCTGACTGTGCCACCTTCCCAAGGCACATACCAAATGTTATAATAAACGATGTGCTCGTCATGCAGACATATTTTTTAAAAGCGGTTTCTGGAAAATGTTGTAGAGAATTTTAAATCTGAGACTGTATATGCAAAACTATTTTCACATTTCGCAATGACCAGTATGAGGTTTAGAGTTGAATAATTACATTATCCCATTTATTCTTTGTGTTATAGTCGAGTGCTGTGTACCATCGAATTTTTGGACTTCGACCAGGAGCAAAACGCAGTAAAAAAAAACAGGTACCAACATACTTCGCGCCTTAGAAGAGAAAGTGGCAACCTTGCATTTACGAGCTACTGTACTTGAAAAACTGACTTTTACTACTGATCAAGGCTCTAATATCAAGAAAGCGTTTGAGCAGTATTCGCGCATTAATTGTATTGCCCATGTTCTGAACCTGATTTTAACACATACTTTCAAGAAAACAGTACTGGAAGAATTAGCTCCTCGTATTTTACAATTGTTGACACGTTGTAAGTCTTTAGTAGAATACCTTAAACGGAGTGGTAACTGTCAGAAGTTGGACACGACAGTTAGGCAAGAATGCACTTCACGTTGGAACACAAAATTTGATATGTTGCTTTCGATTCGGAAAAATTTTAACACTATTCAAGACATATTAGAAGGTACAAAAGAAGAATATCGTCTTCATGGAATTGACATATATCTCTTAGATAAGTTGGTTCTATTTTTACACCCATTTAAAATGGCAACACTACTGTTTGAGGCGGAGAAGAAGCCTACCATTCATTTAGTGCTATTACACATGCATATTTTGAAAGAAAGGCTGATAAAACTACAAAATGAAGAAACAACTACCGAATTACAAGCGGTTATTCGTAATTGTTTGGATAATGTTTTCGACATTAAATTTCAACCACATCGTATTCATAAAGTAGCTGCATTCTTATGGCCCGAATATAAACAACTACGGTTTCTAGAAGACAATGCGCGTGAAGAAATTTATACTCTTGTAAAGGATGAGCTAAATTGTATTCTCGAAAATCCTGAAAGCTCTTTCGTCACGCTGTCTTCTTGTGACTCCCAAGAGATAGAGCTTCATGCCATTACGTCGGACTACAGTAATGCTAAAGATGACGTGCAATTCTGTAATAAATATAAAGATATTTACATTGACAGCGATAATAATTGGCAGTCACAAGTTAATGTTGAAATGGAGCTGTACAAAGGAAGCCGTGCCACTGACCCAAATATATTACGATGGTGGGGAAGTCATGAAAAGGATTTCCCTTTACTCCACCAGCTAGGACGAAAAATCTTATGTATTCCTGCTTCCAGCGCCTCAAGCGAACGAGCGTTCAGTTCCGCAAACAGAGTTCTAGAAGATAGGAGAAGTAATCTGAAGGGAGAAAATATCGATGCCATACTGTTTTTACATTCCGCAGGAAAGGATTAACGTACAAACCAAATATACATTGGAAGACAAGTAATTTATTTCATTACTTATGTTTGATATACCAAGGACCACTAAGAAGTGTTTCATCTTTTTTTAATTCAAGACTGTGTTACTTTCTTTTTATAGGCGTTATTATTGTATACAATAGACTGCATACTAGAAATTGAACTTTTTGTTATATTCCGTTTTAATGTAATAAAGTGAACTTTCTGTTTTGAATTTGTCTAATGTCACATTTCTCACCTTCCTATGGATGTCTCATACAATGTTATACATTCCTTCAGCATAAGCAAAATCTCGCCAATGCCGATGCGAAACGATGCCGAATACTGTTATGCTCGACGATGCCGATGCGAAACGATGCCGAATACTGTTATACTCGCCGATGCCGATGCGAAACGATGCGAGTACTGAAGTGCTTGATGCGTACGAGTACACACAAGGTAATCGTATTACTCTTCTGATGAGTATTCGTACTTGTGATTACGCGATGCTGTACGTACTCGTGCAGTGCTCTAGTCTAGACGCAATTATTTAGTCACGGCAACTTAAAAATCGCCCGTGCACGGGGCCGCATTGAATACCGTGTGTTTCATTTGAATTTCTTTAAAGCAACTAAATAGTTTCTTTGACAAAGTTGCCAGTGCGCGGGGCCCTTAAAGATATGTGCCGCTCCATGGACAGCAGCGTCCAAGTGGATATATGAGAACAATAAGTTGATAAATAATTGTCGAATTGATATCCAGTCTATGTATATCACAAATTGTATCATAAAGTAAAATAAGGTCGTAAAATGTTAAGTATTTATTGTGAAAAAATGTTTTTAGCGATATATTGCATATTTATTTTGTTTGACATTTAATGGAATAAAATTTGGCAGAAGGAATGTAGATTTGCTCATATTTTTGCAAAGTTGACCTTGGATCCGGTTAGGAATTAAAATTAACCCTTTCCTATTATAACCGAAAAATTATAGGACACATTTTTTGAGTAGTTTGAATCAATCAATCTAGTTTAATTTTAAAAGTAGCCAACATTACCCACAACTTGTATCAATTTTATTTATAATATGATAGCATGCAAAATACGAATGGACAGCATATTTGTTTTTTTCTTCCTTTTTACTTTCTCCGTTACGAAGTACGAGAAAGTATTGTGATCGTGATTTTTTTTTTCAAGATTTTGTTTTACGAAAATATCCGTTTTGGGGTCCCTAGATGCCATTTCAACAATTTCTGGAAAAAAAATTGTGTCTGTGTGTGTGTGTGTGTGTCTGCGCGATGTATCTCAAAAACTAATAGAGCACGTAATATGAAACTTTGAACATAAGTCTTAATTGATAATCCGAAGAACTGAAAAGCTTTTGGTAAAATTTCGTACACCGGAAGTGGGGGTTTACCTTAACCGTTTTTTGTTTTTCTCCAATATTTTTTTAAATATGAAAAAAACATTTATACAAATATTGAAGACAACAAAGGAACTAACATCTTTTGCTTGAAAATATTTTGAATAAAATCATTTTTATTCGAGAAAATATTTTTTTTTTCTTTTTTGGTTTATAATTATAAATATGAAACTATAATAGTTACAGCAAATTTATGTTAATAATAATTGTATAGAATGCCAAAATGAACAACTTATAGAGAATAAGTTTTATTTCGAAATCTCTTTAGTTTTTGAGTAAACTGAGTTGTATTTAAACTATAATTTTTCCATCTTTCATAATTTTGACGTTTTAAACGTCAGTTTCATCCGAGTCTACAAAACGCTCGATGTACATTTAAAATATGATTTAAATTGAAAATAAAACATGAAAGCATAAATATCGATGATACCATCATGTCGGAAAAAGTAACATGATGGCCACATCACCATTTTTTACTTTATACAGATATTGACATTGACATTTAATAATAATGATTTGGTATTGAAACCCAATTTATATGAATATATTTTATAAAAAAAGTCTGGCACTAGATTACATCTGTATCCTATTATTTTTTGACTGCAATTATACATCGAACGTTTTGAGGATGACGTTTGAAATGTCAAAATTATGTATGATGGAAATGGCAACGAATACTTCCAATTCTAAGCATTTTTAATGCCAGTTTACTCAAAAACTAATGATATAAAAAAAATGTATTTATAAGCTGTTCATTTCCACATTCTATTGTCATTTCATAATCGTTCACCAAAAATTACCAGTTTTGAATTGATTTTTTAAACAAAATATGTTATCTTCAATATTCGCGTTAATACTTTTGTAATCTTTTTCACATTAAAAAAATTATCTGAAAGAAACAATTAACGTTTAACACTCGCCTAATTTTACCATAACCTTTTCAATTCATGGTATTGTAAAATAAGGTTTTTGGTCAAAGTTTCATGTTAATTATTGTATTAGTTTTTGAGATACAGCGCGTAACTTTTTTCCAAAAATCTCTGCAATCACCTCCAGGGATCTCAAAACGAATATTTCCGTTGAAAAAATCACAATACTTTCGGGTACTTCGTGACGGAGAAAGCAAAAATTAATAAAAGTGCAGTATATAATATGTAACATGAAATACTATCGCGATAAATATCATATATGAAAAGGCTCAATATGAGGAGCAAATTAACAGTTTAAAAAAAGAGAAATATCACATTTTCGGACGCAGCCCAAAGTCTGAAAATCTTTATTTTGGTTTGGTACGATAAATTTTTAAATATCATAAATATAAAAACTATTTAGATGTACGTTATAGCCATAGAGACTATTTTAGTAATATTATGGTATATGCAAATGTTTATAAATAACACTTTTGGATTCGATGCTAAAAAATATTAATTATAAAATTAAATCCAGATGCATTGGTTCTATGAAGTGCGCCCACGTAATCTCTCTAAATTACACTTCAGCTTCAGCAGGTTTTTCTTTTGTTGCAGGGATGTACTGGATACCGAAGTAAACGTCCAAGAATGGGACCGGCTGTACGACATAACAGTTACTGCAACCCTAAAACCTTTCGAACACCCCGAAGAGTTTATATGCGAGCTACGTATACCCCAAGCTAACTATACCAAACAAAAAGAGACTGTAATTATTCCAGGTGAGTGAAATTAATATGATATTTTAAAATACGTAAAAATATAAGCACTAACTAACCAATATATATTACACTAAAAAGTTTCTAAATAAGTTAATGTAAAAGCTTTGAATTTACGACACACGATTAACTTTATTAACGTCACACAGTCTATAAAGTTATATGTTTTTCTAATATAAAACTGTAGTAAACTCTACCTATTTATAGTAGAGTTTACTACGAATATACAAGTGTCTAAATATTTGAAGCCCATTTGACTCTTTCCTGCTCACTTATGCTTCTACGTCCGTTATAAAATGTACAGTTTTTTTAATTAATTCATTTAAAACAACATAATATTTGTTCACGCTTTCGCGTGAAAAAAAGTGCCGTAGCGGTTCATGTTTTAGCGCAACTAAAAAATTGTCTACGCAAAGTGTGTCATGAACGCTTCGCAATACGCCGCGAGTTCCGCCGATAAACGATAAAACTTGATGAGCATTATTATTTTATTCATTTAAAGGAAGTGTTATTAATTAAAAAAATGATTTAGGTTTTATCGAATTTATTTAAAGTTACGGACGTAGAAAATTTTTTGTATGAAACTCGAGAGTAAAGCAACTTTGTTTCACTTGTAGGAATTGCAAATCTTTCCTACTTGTGAAAAAAAGTATTACTTTAATCACTTGTTGCATAAATAACTTTTGAATATTCTATTATATAATATCTCTAAGAGGGAATAGAAATAATAAACAATATGAAATTAAAGCGAATTTAACAAATTGAAACCCGAAAAATATATTTGCGTTTTGATTTGTTACATTCGCTTAAAGGAGGTGGTGGGATAAGATGGTTGTGGCGGCCCTCGCGCGATTTGAGTACCAAGTGTAGAAACCTTGTTTTAAATATTAAAAAAATAAGATTTGCATGCTCATTAACTGTCATTTCTGACTTCTACCAAAAATGTAGTAAAAAATGCGTTTTTCTTAAATTATTCCATTGTAAAATTGTGTGAATTTTTTTCCGGTCAGTCGTGTGATCGGATTTAATTGATTTCATTTTATTACACACAAAACTAGAAAACAGAATTTATTTCAGATTTTTACCGGTCATGGAACTCCAAAAACTTGTTGTAAACATCAGAAAAAACGTGAAAAAAAATAGTTTTTCAGGAATATTTTTTTAAAGCTTTCTTGTGCGCTTACAAAAAGGGGCCAAATAGCAAAAATTTGAAGTTGTACTGTTTACATGACCTGAATTGGTCGAGTTCCAGACGACTTTTATCCACCACGATATCTTTGTTTAAATAACCATCAAATATAGATTTGGCGGAACATGAAGAATCAGATGTGTTTGTTGACACCGTCGAACACGGAGTAGTTGTAACCCCGAGTGTGCGCAATGCCATGCGCAATCGCTGTACAGCAATTCCAGCGCCAATACCACTATTCTCCTTTACCGACATCGCGCCAAATTCAAATATTGTCGTATTGTTGGGACTCATATTTTAAGCGAAAAATGAAGACAAATAAAGTTCCTATATGTATTCTAACATTTGTATATGCTATGATAATGTATTTTATGCTAAAAATGTTATATACGACAAAACAAAAACAAACAAACAAAATTTACTTAATGTCAGTTTTCGCGCGAATAAGTGACGATATTAACACGCGGTTAAGGAGATAATGAAGGTCATTAACATAGCTACTTATGCTATTTGGCCCCTTTTTGTAAGCGCACAAGAGAGCTTTGAAAAAAATTCTTGAAAAACTATTGTTTTCACGTTTTTCTGTTGTTTACACCATTTTTCTGGAATTCCATGACCCGTAAAAAATCTGGAAAAATGCCGTTCTCTAGTTTTGGGTGTAATAAAATTAAATCAATTAAATCCGATCACACAACTGACCGGGAAAAATGCGCATAATTTTACAGTGGAATAATTTAAGAAAAACGCATTTTTTACCACATTTTTGGTACAAGTCGAATATGACAGTTAATAAGCATGCAAATCTCATTTTTTAATATTCAAAACAAGGTTTCTACACTTGCAACTCAAATCGAGCGGGGGCCGCCACACCCATCTTATCCCGCTACCCCCTTTCATGTTGCTTATTATTTCTATTAAAATATTTATCCTGATATCTGACACATCTGATTTGCATGCGGTGTATTACGTTTACTACATTTTGTGAACGTTCATTTCCTTAATATCATTGTACCGTCGCAAAGGAACTATCGCAGACATCTGTCACGGCTGCATGAAATATTCATGTTATGTTTTTCTTACACACGTTCGCTTCGAATTGAAACGAAGTAGTGATGCCAGCTAGGAATTGCACCGGAAATGCGACAAACCGTGTACTCGAGAGAATTCAGAAAAATTTGAATTTTCAAATAGAAAAGAGAATCTAATAGATTAGAGATGGTGGAAGATAAATGTAATCAGGCCGTTAGTGTTTCGTGATTGGATTTAAATCAATTGATTTTATAAGTACGTTACGCTTCTCTGGCATGATTACACTTATAATAATTGAAATTATGGGGTGTGCACACTTTACACCACCTTATATTCCGGTTGCATAATGTTATGGGGTGTGAAGTGATTTACTGATAAAGAAGAAACTATTGTCTAGAATTGGATACAAGTGTGCGACCTATTCTCGGAACCAAAGGTAAAATATTCAAATATTTTTCATTTCAGTGGATTTATTATTCATTTTATTATTATTGTTAATGTGTTAATTTATTGTCTTATCATGGTATATAATATTCCTGAATAAGTTAGTTAGAACATAGAATCAATCAAGATGATGTAAAAGTCTTTGAGGATTTTCTAGATCGCTCAATACCATTCGATCCTATTAAAGTTATACGCCTGGGAAAAGTTTCTAACCTACCTATACCAATAGAAATATTTTTTAGCGACCAACAATATGCTATAAATTTACTAATTCTTAATGCGATTGATACACGTGGCATAAAATGTAAAAGTGATATGACTACTTCCAGAGGGATGCATTAAGGGCGAACCACTTCATTTCATCCGAGCGGATTTTTAGATTTCAAGTGTATTTTAGTCTTCATACGTATGACAAAAATTATTTGAGGCACATAATGTCTTTATCTAGTCCATTAGAAAATAAATATGTCTATCCTTCAAATGCACCCATATGAAACTGTATAGGCCCCAACCTGTGCATCACATCCACTCTTCATCTGAGTCAATCGAGGAACAGACCGAATGCTTATCGCCAGCTTGTTTACATAATTAAAATTTATTACCCTCAATACAGAGCCGCTTTTCACGCTGAATTTTATAATTACAAAATCCCGAATACCAACTAGATTTCAATTCTTCCGATATTTTTGAAAATCGGAAATTACCGTTGGCCATCCCTTATTAAATAGTCAAAGGCAAATTTATTATTTATTGGGGCTATTGACGGCCGGTTTCCAGCAAGAATTAGAAAATTGAATTGTGATAAAGATGTTAATAAAACCACTAGAAAACGGCAATATTTTTCAAGTGAATTTTGTGAAAAATATTTTGGAAAACTATACCGGTTACTACACAGATTACCATTACATCACTAACCCTTTCTCATAATTTAAGTACTATAAAATTAATATAGTTTCTTACTGAATTCTCTAACAAACAAATTTAAAATTTTATTGATGAATAAATATATCAATTTGATACTTCAGGTCCGAAATGTTCAATGACCCTAAAAATCTAAAATATAAATTATATTATTTGTGAAATCATAGACACGTTACACGTTACTTTTAGTACAATACAATTATTTCGCTCAAAATTGTTTCAAATGATATCAATTTGATACGTTTATTATAAAAAAATATTGATTGTGATTAAAATAGCATGCAACCCTCCGTGGGAATTTATTTGCATCTTAAGATATAGCCAGTGGCGTAGCGTAGGGGCCGCAGCCAAAAAAGGCTTTGAACACGCCCGTTTTGGGAGCGTAATCCAAAGGAAATACTAAATAAGATAACAGAGCAACCCGCTACAAGGATATTCCATCAATATCGTACAATTTGTATTCCATTCATGTTTCCTTGTCAGATGTCATCTATGAATCTGCATGAAGAGTAATGAAAGCCACCGCAATAGAGGAAGCAAATAGGAGGCCAGGGAAATAGTTATTTTTAAGACTTCGAAATAAATACTGCACTATTTGTGCAAGGGCGGAAAATATATAAGAGAAATTCGCTGATCACAAATATATCGAGTATTGCTCTGGAACATCAACTTCGATAGAATGCAGTACAATTGTTGAAGGTTTTAGAAGTAGTATGGAGTTCACGGGTTAAAATATAATCGGCTTATCGGTGACGGAGACAGCAATGTCTATAGAACTGCTCAAAATTAGACCTCACGGACCTTCATTTTCAATTTAAAAAATGGAATGTAAGAATCGGAAAGGATCATTGGGATAATACAATTTGCTCAATCCATGTCATTTCATACCCACCACATTACCTAAACGCGTCACCTCTCTCAGCATTGCAGAAATGGGTGTTCCGCAAAGGAACTTTGGGAATGTAATCTAGTGACCACAGTTTCTGAATCTGACATAATCTGTCAAACATGACAATGTACTATCAATGTATTTCTTAATTTGCTCTTTGGAAAGCAACGTTAACAGAAGAAGCTTTTTTTATTAATTTTGGTCCTCTAAGAATTATTTAGTAAGCATTTGTGAAGCGTAAACACTTTGCATTGCTGTTTTCGAGGTTTGAAAAATTGACGATTCAAAAATTTGATTTTCATCGTTTTAAAAAGGTATTGTCGGAGTTGGGGGGCGAGATTGAGGGATTCCACCCGAATTTAAACTTGCAGGATTCTCCGAAGATCATTTTAAAGTCGAAAGTTTGTTGATGCTATGAAAATTGTGGGAGCCGCAGAATTGCGGTCTTTGGCACCTCGTTGCGGCTGACCGGGGTGGCCAAAATATTAACAAACTTTGATAATCTGCTTCAAATGGGATGCTTATGCTTAATGATTTCTCAAAGTTTCATTGTTTTAACCCTCATCGAAGAATCTTTGTTCGATATTGATTTTTAGGGGAAAGATTTTCAACATTCCCAAACAACAATAATTCATATCTCAATATATCTCATTCAAAATGTTTTCTCCCAACACACAATAGCGTAATAATAATAATAATATGTTTATTTGTGTTATTACATTAATTGTTTACACACGTCAAGTCACACTTTAAGTGATAATGCAGCGATAGACAAAAATGCTACATTATCCTTGAAAACAAACAAATTAGTTAAAAAGAACAAAGTAATTAAGAGCTAGAGATCAGTACAGGTATACAATTACACACATATACATAGAGAAACCTTAAAACTAACACTATAAAAGCCGAGCCCATGTGTAATAAAAAAACATAAGATCATTTCTGTTAATGCAGACGAAAATCATTATTCCGGTACGGTACAATTAAAGAATTCATCTATAGTATAAAAGGCATTCTCGGTTAGAAAGGCCTTGATTTTTGTTTTGTACCGGTTATATGTAAGATCCTGGACATTTCTAGGTAACACATTAAAACATTTTATGGAAAAGTATCTTGTGCCGTTCATAGTTTTTGAAAGCCTGAATGGTTCCACACGGTACTCATCTTTCTTGCTTGTCTCATATTTATGGAAACAGTTGTTTTGATTGTATAGATGCATATTGGCTTTTATGTACAACAAACATTCCAAAACATACAAACAAGAAACTGTTAATACTCCAGTTTCAGAAAACCAAAAGCGACAATCGTCTCGGTACGCAATACCGCAAACAACACGAAGGGCTCTTCTTTGAATTTTAAAAATGTCATTTAAAATAGACGAATGTCCCCATGGGACAAGAATTCCATACGACAGATGTGAGTGAATGAAAGCATAGTAAGCGGATACGAGTACATCCTTAGTTACTGATCTGGATAGGTTTCGCAAAAGATATACATTTCTTGACAGTTTACATGCCAGTTCTCTGCCATGCTTACTCCAAGTCATGTGTGGATCTAAGAATATCCCCAAAAACTTGACAAACATGCACGACATAGGAACATGCTAATGATAATCCGTCGTTAGATCCGTGATTTAAAAAGAAAAAAAAATGTTTTGAAGCTTCTTTTCGACTTTGCATTTAAGGAATTTGGACAGTTTTAGAATGTAGATGGGTGTGCAGTGGTGCAATTTCAGATCGGACAAAAAAAATGTTGTTCCCCGCTGCTTAATTTCGCTTTCCCATTTCGTTTACATCGTCATATCTCGAAAACTAAATATTGGATCGAAAAACTTTATAGGGATCTTTGACACGGATTAATTCGGCGACTAATATGACGCCATCAAATTTTTCATTTTAGAAAAAGAAAATTGAAAAAATCTTCAAAACATCCTCAAAAAACAATTGAAAATCGACTGTACATCTTAAACGGTACCCCCTACGAAAAAATAGCTCTTACCTTTTCGAGGCAGAATGTAGTTCTAAAAATCACCTGCTCTATATTTATTTTTTCGTGGAGTTAAATATTATCGCTCTAGATTTTTTTTATTGAAATCGGGGGTGGTTTTCTTTGAATAATTCCTCGAGGGTTAGAGCTATCGAAAAAGTTCAAACATAAAATGTCGAAAAGAATCCGTTCTACAAAACTGTATGAAGATTGGTTGCTTCTGGAAGCGTCCAAAATATCACTTTTTAGAAAAACGCCTGAGGGGTTGCAACCGAAATGTTGAAGTTTTGTGCCCCCCCCCAAATGCATTGGGACTTTTTTGAGCCGCATCCGAATCTTCCAGCTCAAAAATCCAGGGAGGAGATAGATTGGGCACAATCCTCTGCATCCTCAAAAATCTATTTTCAAAAATTCGCCCTGGTTTCCAGGGGTGACTTGAGGTGAATTGGAGCTTTGGTTCCTGGACGGGCCCCGGCGCCCATCCGAAAAAAAAAATTAAAAACGTGAGAGGGTGGCAACCCCTAATGTTAAGAGTTGAATGTTGGGGTTGAAATGTTGGGGATTGTATTTTTAGTTTCTCCGTTACGAAGTCTTATTTGATAATCTGACATTGAACATAACGAAGAAATGAACATCTTTTGCTTGAAAATATTTTTCATAAATAAGAAAAATTAATGATAGTAAATAGAAAAAACAAATTCGAACGATATCTTGTTAAAAAATACGAATTTTGTCCAGAGAAAATACGCGTTTCAAATGCTAGCTAACATTTAACACATTACAATACAACTTAAAGAGATGTCAAATGCTTTTTGATAAATGTTACAAAAAATGACATATGGTAGTAGGAAATGCGACACCGTCTAGACAGAGCCAGTAAAAAAATGAATGAATAAAATTAAATATTGTATCCGTTCCTTTAATTTTGCCGGTGTGTGTATTAATAGACGGTTTGAGTACTGAATTATTTATAATATTCCATTCGTCTTTAAATTTCAAAAGTGATATTGACATTAAAATGTCAGATTACAACATATTGGTTAAAACAATAACCGACACAATAAACTTGTCACTATACCTTATCGGTACTTCCTTCGCAATGGTATCTTAGTAGATTAATACTTCAGAACGAATATAACGATGGGTATCCGTATATTTATTCAATGAATGTATTGGACAATATATCATTCGACGGAAAATTGTTCGAACGGTAATTCATTTGTTTAGTAACTAGTCATCCTACATCGCCATTACCGGGCAATTTCATTCAAATTTTCCGTTTCGCGGCTCGTACGCAATTTCTTTTACTTGCCGTAATTTGCTACTTACAACTCTAGTTATAGCCCGTTCTCCAGAATCTGGCGGCTCTGGTCGTAAAAGAGGGTCGGAGCTCGGTAAGTGGGGGACGTGATATTTTTTATCTTAATCCAATCTTTCTTGAGAAGTACTGATGTAAAAGTGCGTATACCTATAGGAGCAAAGGACAGTAATAAATGTATGGGATGCAATTAGACGAACCACCAATACCTTTTCTTCGAGGGTGCGTCGATCCTCAGGGCGGACCGACCGTTTTACGACATCGGCCGCCAGATTTTACCGAATAGGCTATATGTAATATACCATATGCTGACCACGTATGTTTGCATTCGATATTAATAGCGGGATGTTATTTATCTTCAGTGACTAAGGGCATATCTGAACGTCTCAGAATTGTGTTTAATTTTGGGGAACACATTACAAGATCGAGTAATCCGCCATAAACATTTATTATTCAATTCTTCTAAGACGAGGAGTAAGCCTATAAAATTTGAAATAAATTTATATTAAGAACATTGTAAACTCTTATAATTGGATATGTTAAAATCACCAGTTATAAGAAAGTTATTATCGATTAAAGGTAAGGACTCCAGACCATAAAATACACGTTCATACCCTAATGTAGGCATTTGTGGTGGTATATATAATACAATAATAAATAATTATGTACTAACTAGTCGCAATCTCATACAGACCAAATCAATATTTATATCAAACAATTCAAAATCCTCAAAATTAATTATTTCCGCTACAATGGAAGATTTAACAGCTTTAATTGCTTCGCCACTTCTGCCAATAAGTCGATCCTGCCGAAAAAAATTGTAATTATCCCTGAAAAGTTCTCTGTTGTGTAACGTTTTATTGCCCCATATTTCAGTTAACAAAATTATGCCATGACTTGGAATATGAAGATTATTAATAATAATCCATTTATTTATAATATTTTTGTACACATCATTTACAAACTGGTATAATAAAATTAATAAAATAAATGTTGATTCGTAGCTTATAATTTTAAAGATTCTTATTCTCGAAGCTGTACGCTTGTAGAGAAGAAGACACTTTATAACAAGTACAATGTTTGTACTTGACTTAATTTTATAACAATTAGAAACAATTTAAGTTAACACTAATTTAAATTACATTATACCAAATCAAATTAAATTAAATTAAACCAAATTAAACTAAATCCATCCAAATTAAAGTAAACTAAATGAAACTGAGTTAAACTAAACTAAATGAAACTTAATTAAACTAAACTATATGAGACTGAATTAAACTGATTTAAATTAACTATCTCTCCCAAGAATAGTGGAAATTGTATCCGAATGAATGTTTTTTAGTGGCTTTTTAAGTTTGTATTAAAACTCGCAGAAGTTGCTTATTGAATAAAGATGAATTATTGTGATTAGAAAATTATATACATTTACAATAAAATAACGAAAACTTGTTTTCCCAATGGCTTTTTTGGTTTTTTTATTATATGAAATATTATTCACGGCAATACGTGTCAGATAATTATGACCATGGGTAAATAGTATTGTAGGGAACATAATTGTTTTCGTATTGAGACCACGTACATTTTGGTAATACAGATTATTCGTACCACTAAATTTAACTAACCAAATAATATGTAATATACTTATACTTAGTATTAGTGTTAGATGGTAGACGGCCGACGGTACTGCTGTACTACAAGATGACATTCATTGATTTGTAAACTCAAAGTACTATTGTTGCCAAAAAAGTTGACACTTTTTTTGCCTTGTGTGAATCAATCTCTATTTTAATTTTAATAGTAGGCAGCCAGCCCCACAATGTGTATTAATTTTATTTATAATATGAAAGCATGTTCCAAAACATGAATGGACGGATATCTGATTTTTAACTTTTTTTACTCTACACAAATATTAATAATATTGAAACCCAATTTACATAAATAAATTTTAGACACATAATAAAGGTGGCTTATTTTTTTGACGCAATATTTTTATTTCTTTCTAACAAACTTAATATGGAAAGTGTTGCAATAATAAGGCATTTCTCAAGCAAGATGAGTAATTCCCAGCTCTCGTTGGCATTGCTATAATAAACAAAATAATAAAAAGGGAACGCCGCTTTTTATTCATAAAGAGATAATGAAATTCTGTCCAGACGAGCTTCCCGCAGGCTAAGATTATAAATAAACGTGGATACTCTTAAATTACTTTCTTTTCATCCAAAAATATCTTATTTCTGAGAGAAATATCCATCGGATCTCATTGGGAGGCATAGCATAAAGAGTTTATTAAGTAGAATTATGGCAATGACGGATATACATTAAATTCATCACCCGTATATCTTAAAACTATTAGCAACAACAGTATAAATGCAAATTGTAAGGGTCTCTCAGCCTTTCCTATATCACGCTTGTCCCCAATGGCAATTTGTAAATTGCGATTTACAGTGAAAGTAGCTTATGTCATTTGGGTCTGTATTCGGTAGATATAGATTATTCCCAGCCTTGATGTATATACCGAGTGTCTGGAATAAGGGGCGAACATAGGAATTTAACATGTAAAATTAAATATATGTAATTATTCATTTTAAAGAAAAATTGCACAGGAATATTTTTTAGAGAATTAAAAATTGTAAATATATCATCCATTTAATTTACGTTTATACCAGAATCCACCTCAGAAATAATAAAAATAAGTTGAACAATGTACCTTTTAATAAAAACCCTTGCCATGAGTTCGATAAATGTCATGTTACGGAGAATAATTTTACTAGACAAATATCAATTCACGCATTGTATTTACTATGAACAAAAATCTGAGTTATTGAAGTTACTCACTTTTATTTGCTCCCTTAAATTTAAAAATGACAAAAAAGACAGGGTGTTCCATTAAAAAAAACACCAGTTTGATACTTTTAGGGCGTTTGGAACACCCTGTATAATATGGCATTACTTTAAAAAAGTAACCATAATAGACCCAATTATATCCCAAAAGTGAAACTTTTTGAAACTATACAGTATGCAAGAATATTTTGGCCAGAATAGTCCGTGCCGTATAGTGTGAATAACCCTGTATATTTAGTAACAAAAACTAGTTTTTCAAGCTTAAGTTGCTATATGTGAAATTGTGTTATTTATGTGAAATAATGAAATATAAAATAAAGAAAATTATCTGGTGACGAAAATTATCTGCTGCGCTGCGCCGTCGTCCGTGCGTGGCCTATTAAATTTGAGCAAAGTTATCGGTGACGAACGACGGCTCTGCTGCGCTGCACCGTCGTCTTTGCGTATCCTTTTAAAATTGACCAAAGTAACTGGTAACGAACGACAAAAAAAAGTTAAAACTGAAGGCATAAAGCATACATAAACTATAAATTAAGATTGCCTACTCAAGCAATAGAATTGGGGAAAAGTGTTAGTACCAAATTCAGCGCCACCTACTATTTGATCGTGGATTTTATTGGTTGGGATAAAATGGCGCTAATTTTAAAATATTTTTATAACGCTATTTCGTAAAAGTTCGATTTTATTTTCATTTTCATGACTATAGTTTCGGCAGCTTCGTAATTCTAATTTACTATTTCTTCCATAAAATAAAGCAACTTAAAATTGCCCAAACTATGGTCACTAAAATAAAAATTTTAAGTTTCACAAACGAAGTAATGATATTTTATTTAAACTGTATTGAAAAATGAACTATGTTCAAACCACAACTAATGTTATTTATTATATAAAATGTATTACGAAGTAGAAGCCTTCAGTATAAACAACATTAAAATATTATACTTGATGTGTTCTATAAATATATTTGTGACGTTTTAATTAACTTTGGATTTGAAATATTAGTGACCCATAACTTAAATCTTTCTTTATCTGAAGCAAAACTCTGTAGTACGTCAAGTCTGACCTTTTTGTACTTATATACGTTGTGTTTAATTTTTTTGTAGTAACCCTTAATTATTTAACAGATTCGTTACGAGTGTCGATGCGTGTTGGTTAGGTTTAGGTAAATAAGATACTTGTTTGTTGAATGAATGGACGTTTATTCATTTGATTTATTAGTTCTGGCATTTGCATTGGTACACCAAAGAGTATGTTATTTGATTTATGAACACATATCCTTGCTGTACCAATAGATCTGGGAAAACCCTGTGGGAAAACCAGTCTCAGAACTATTGTCGAACATTTTACAAAACAATATTGCAAGAAATTGAGATTTACAACAACTGTCGTACTTTTTCTTTGACCAGACCAGAATACGTATGACTCAGGATTGTTTGTAAGGACGTGAGGTTTGGCAATTGACCTCTTTGCTTGATGTCGATAAAACTTTCAACTAGATCTCAATGAATAACTTACACAATCGATGACCTTGACTATACTATTTCGTTCGGAGAATAAGATTACCATCAGAAATTTGGTGCTCTTTTCCTAGCGCTCAAAGCGTCTTGGCAATACACCCTTTCTATACAACCCATGGTCCTAGCGCTCAAAGCGTCTGGAGGTTGTAAAGAAAGTAATACGTTCAATAATGACAAGTTAAAGTTATTAGACATTAGATTTTGGAGGTTCTTTTCCTAGCGCTCAAAGCGTCTTGGCGATACCCCCTTTCTACACAACCCATGGTCCTAGCGCTCAAAGCGTCTGGAGGTTGTGAGAAAGTAATTCGTAGTATAATGTCTGCCAACTCAGGTTAGTCACCCTTTCGGATGGTAATTAGGGCTCTCTTCCTAGCGCTCAAAGCGTGTTGGCGATACCCCTTTCTATACAACCCATGGTCCTAGCGCTCAAAGCGTCTGGAGGTTGTAAAGAAAGCAATACGTTCAATAATGACAAGTTAAAGTTATTAGACATTAGATTTTGGAGGTTCTTTTCCTAGCGCTCAAAGCGTCTTGGCGATACCCCCTTTCTACACAACCCATGGTCCTAGCGCTCAAAGCGTCTGGAGGTTGTGAGAAAGTAATTCGTAGTATAATGTCTGCTAACTCAGGTTAGTCACTCTTTCGGATGGTAATTAGGGCTCTCTTCCTAGCGCTCAAAGCGTCTTGGCGATACCCCTTTCTATACAACCCATGGTCCTAGCGCTCAAAGCGTCTGGAGGTTGTAAAGAAAGCAATACGTTCAATAATGACAAGTTAAAGTTATTAGACATTAGATTTTGGAGGTTCTTTTCCTAGCGCTCAAAGCGTCTTGGCGATACCCCCTTTCTACACAACCCATGGTCCTAGCGCTCAAAGCGTCTGGAGGTTGTGAGAAAGTAATTCGTAGTATAATGTCTGCCAACTCATGTTAGTCACCCTTTCGGATGGTAATGAGGGCTCTCTTCCTAGCGCTCAAAGCGTCTTGGCGATACCCCTTTCTATACAACCCATGGTCCTAGCGCTCAAAGCGTCTGGAGGTTGTAAAGAAATTAATACGTTCAATAATGACAAGTTAAAGTTATTAGACATTAGATTTTGGAGGTTCTTTTCCTAGCGCTCAAAGCGTCTTGGCGATACCCCCTTTCTACACAACCCATGGTCCTAGCGCTCAAAGCGTCTGGAGGTTGTGAGAAAGTAATTCGTAGTATAATGTCTGCTAACTCAGGTTAGTCACTCTTTCTCCGACGATTTTGCATTTCGTGGCAAAGTAATAACTCAGATGTGAATAGTTTCACATTTCGTTGCAGAGTGATTACTCGGATGCAGTTATTCATTGAGACAAGTTCACTTTAGACATTAAAGAAATTACTCACCCTGTATGTTGTCGAATCACTCACTGATTCTCACCATTCTATTTCCATCACGGAAATCCTCTCGAATTTTGTAATCCCGTCCCTTTTATCATCTAATTTGCCCCCGCCACATTCAGAAATACACGTGCCAAATTGCCTCGTGTATGTTTAAGTTCATGAACTTTCCCGTGAATTTACTTATTAGTATTTTTCTGGTCTTGTTTTGGACGTTAAATTTTATGAATTGCATTTTTCTGAATCTCGGTCCGGAGGATGTTTACGTTTTCTTCCCGGTGCTAAGTGTGATTTTAGATGATACAAGTTAAAGAGTTCTTTGTACGAGGCATGTTTTTCAGCGTGGATGTATTGTTGTTTATTTTAGCGATGTTATTCCGACCGCGAGGCCGCGCGTGTCTCAACTTCTTGCTTACATTATCTTTTACGATTGATATTTATTATGCGCTGTTATGATTATTGTGTGAATTACATTTATCAGATTATTACAATTACGAATGATTTTGCTGAAAAAAATATTACATTAATTATTTTTATTACGGGACCCATGTACTCATTACAACTCCATTCTGCATAACATCTTATCGTCACATCCAGGCACACAACAACAATTCTATTTTATGAGTGACAGTAATGTACCTACAATAAGTTGATGAGAATTTAAATAAATTTCAAAAAAAATCTGCTTGTACTTACCTATTAAATAATATGTTACCGGCGTTCCACCTGGAACGTCGTAACAACGCCTATTTGCATTTTTTATTTTTCAAACCGCGCGCTTTCATTACTATTATTTTTATCCACTGTTTCATAATTATTTTGTTATTAAAAATGAGTTACGTTCGTAACACATACATTGACGAAACGCATTTTAATCATGTAAATAATGGGAGGTATGTTAATTCTAAGCTTCGTAAGGTTAGGGAATTAGGGGCATGTGAGTAAGTCTTTCGTGAGGATCTGCTACCTGGCTAATTTATGCGCACCCACGTACGGGCCGACGGACGAGCGCTCGGTGACCATGTGGACGCGGCCCAAACGGATTAAGGTTTAGGGCACCTCAATAAACTCGGCGTGCCGAACAAAAGCGCCGTGACGACACCCAGAAAAATCTGCCGCCCAGATGGACAATTGTTCAAGTCCGAACAATGCGATTTTGGGGCGGTAAAGTTTTTGCTATTTAGTAAAAATATTTTGAATATCTTGGGCCAATAAAACGATTTGGAAATGCGAGGCCCTTTGTCCAAATTCGGAGAAGCGTAGACAAAGGAGCCTCCGCTGCTTCTAACCGAAAAGGCCCAAATCGTTTTATGGCCCAACAGCAATAAAGGGGCCCATCGTGATCAAGTTGATCAAATTGATCATTTCGCGAATTACGCCGCGGCGCAAGTCGTAATCAATGTAAGACGGCGTAATTCGTATAGCCAAGATCATGGCACATCGACTGATACGTCACACCACCATCATCCGGGTACGGGTAGCAGATTGCCATGAATCACGAGAGATTATGCTCATATGTACATACCAGTAGTTGTATATATTCATAGCTAGTTTTTGATAGGTTAAGTCGAATCGAGACTCCTCAAAATTAATATTAAGTAAAAACACTAATTTCAATACCGATGGTGACATCTGCGAGAGGGTGGAAGAACCAAGTATCCACTCCCACCCTTGGTTCGACCACCCCTCCTACCATCCTTCCTACCACCCGATAAGGATTTTCGGGAAGAAGTAGAAGAACAGTTCCTCTTGTGTCTCGAGGAAAAACAGTCGCCTTATCAACGAATTGTTAGTTTTGAGCCAGTGCTCACGGTCTCGTTCAGTTAGTATTGTTAATCGTTTTTTTTCTTGTTTTTAAATTGTGTTGTTTTTCTCGCGTAGTTATAATTGTTAGTTATTTTTATTGTTATTTTCTTGTTGCATTTTGCCACTGCAATAAACATTCATTTAATTCATTTTTTTCTTTTTTTTACCGTTATTCGTAATATTCCTGAATTTACAATTATTACCGGGTGTGTACCAGACCCGCGCTGTTGAACGGAGGTAAGTCCATTTTATTATTATTATTATTATTTATTTTCTCTTTTGCTCTACCGAAATCATCTGAGCTAGCCGATAGTTGCGTCGAGGGTGACCGGCCTAAATATTGTATTTGTTTTAATTTATTGATACGTCCTAAATTCATTCTTCACGCAATAGTTCAAGGCACCACCCCGGTGCACCACCCGGTGCACCTTCCCCGTAACAAATACAATCACTAAATAAAATCTATGTTGTCTTTAATTAAACATAAAACTACACAGAACAGTAGAACGAACGAAACACGTGTACTGAATAATTATGTTGTTATGTTTACAAAACAAAGCCAATATGCAAACCATAAAATGCAGGCACGATACAAACTGTTAAAAAACCGAAGACAGCGCCACCATACGTTTGATCGTAGTACTGAAATATGGCACCAAAAAATCGTATGGAGTGAACACCCCCGGCATAAAGACTCCCGACTCCTAACCTAAATCCGCGACTTTTAGCATGTCATGTCAATGTCATTAAATCTGAAAATTGTGTGCAATCATAACCTTGTTCCAGATATGTCAGTGAATGTCATGTCTGACGCACAGCTGATCGGTTCCTAACCTAATACCGCGACTTTGGCAAGTCATGTCAATGTCATTAAATCTGAAAATTGTGTGCAATCATAACCTTGTTTCAGATATGTCAGTGAATGTCATGTCTGACGCACAGCTGATAGATTTCTAACCTAAACCTATGACTTTAAGCATGTCATGTCAATGTCATTAAATCTGAAAATTTTCAATCTGACAGAAACTTGAAAACTGGTGGATACAATGAGGTCAATCTTTGAAAAATCGTGTCCCGTTAAGGGAGCAACAAATATTGTAGGGGAACACGTTGCGAATACACCTGAGCTTTGACTGACTCTTTAGAGTCAAAACTAAAGGCATAAAGACTCCCGAAAAATAACCTTGAATCGCTCACTTATAAGCCCGGGGCCCCCAGAGATGAAATACTTGTCACGTGGTGCCCCTTCAGGCGAAGGGTATCACTGGTGAAAATTTCAGCCGAATCCGTGTCATGCGGTTTTCACTCAAATTTCCGATGGCTTGTTTACACATGAAAAATGAAAAATATGGTGCCTTGACACATAAAAAATTTCATAACTCGCGAACGATTAGAAAAATCAAAAAATAATGAGAATAACTGTGATTGAGGGGTCTTTTATGGAGAGGATAGAATAGTTTTAAATTGTCCAGGATGTACAGGAAAGGCTGTGCGAATTTGTATCCTCTAATTTCTAAAGGCCACAGGGAGGGCCATTGGGACGATTTGCTCAATTCGTGCTAGGTCATAGCTGCCACAATGCCTAAACTGGACATCACCATCGGCAGTACAGAAGGGGGTGAAAAAAATAAAACATGCTTTTAAATCGTTTTAAGCAGTTTGAAATTGGGAAAAATCAGTGTTTCAAAAAGTATGCACTTTATGTAAGAATTTTGTATATGTTTTCGATTTAGTTTCAATAGTTATTACAAAATATGACATTTAAGTTGAATTACATTTTTTCCCTTTTCCACCCCCGCTGAGAAGTTTCAAGAATGTCGAGCCAAAAAATAACGAATCACCGTAAATTGTAGAGAAGATGGTCCTGCATATAACAGTTTTAATTTTAAATTTTTAATTTTTAATTTTATATTTTTAGTTTTTTATTTTAGTATTTTTTTAATTTTTCAGAAATCTGCTAGTTGCATTCTCTGCAATCCCTAAAAGTTTAAGCTTTTCGACTTGAAAAGAAAAAAAAGTCCTTAAAAAAAGAAATACGAACCCAGGAGCTGCAAATGGAGCTTAGGGGTGGTCCTAAAAATTTTGAAAAAATAGAGATGAAAGCTCGTTGTGCCCTTTATCAACTTTTAAAATGTCAGCTCTTTAATTTGAATAGAAAAAAACACGTCCCTGAAAGAAACTTGAAAAAAGTTAGAAACAATTTGGTCGGTCAATATTTGAAAAAACTCGTTAAGGGAGCAACAAATCAAAAAAATGGTCAACATAAATATTGTGGGGGAACGCGTTGCGAATACAACTGAGCTTTGACGGACTCTTTAGAGTCAAAACTAAAGGCATGAAGACTTCCTAAAAATAATCTTGAATCGCTCACCCGGAACGGGGGCCCCCAAAGATGAAATATTTGTCACGCGGTACCCCTTCAGGCGAAAGGTATCTTTGGTGAAAATTTCAGCCGAATCCGTGTCATGAAATGAAAAATATGGTGCCTCGACACATAAAAGGATTCATAACTCGCAAACGATTAGAAAAATAAAAAAATAATGAAAATAAATGTTGTAGAGGAGAGGATGGAATGGTTTTAAATTGTCCAGGATGTACCCGGAAGGCCGGGCCGAATTTTCTTCTATAATTTCTTGAGAAGGCCCCGACGGCCACGGGGAGGATCATGGGGACAATCAAATTTGCTCATTCGATGACAATTGATAGACACCACATTGCCCAAAAGCGCCACCTCCCTCATCCGTGCAGAAGGGGGCGAAAAAAATTAAAAAAACATTATTTTGACTCGTTTTGCTCAAACCACTCGCCGGGAGTGTAATCTGGTGGTAGCCCCAGTTTCTGAATCTGACATCGCTGAGGAACTTGCAATCTGGTGGTAACCCCAGTTTCTGAATCTGTCAAATGTGAAAATGCACTATAAATGCATTTCTTATTTTGCCGTTTGGAAAGCACTCGGACCTTAACACGAAGAAGCTTTTTTTTTCATCAACTTTGGGCCTCTAAAAATTATATGGTGAGCGCCTGAGAAGCGTATACACATTACAAATCGACATACAAACAAAATTTAGGGCGGTACTGATAGGGGTTGTTTCGGTCTTTGGTACCCAGTTGTCGCCGATGCGGCCGACAGGGTGACCGAAATGTTACCAAACTCTGGTGGTCTGCTTCAAATGGAACTCTTAATGATTTCATTGTTCTAACCCTACCGGATTTTTTTTTTCTCAATTGATTTTCCGGGGGAAAAGTTTCAACGTTCAAAAACGACAATAATTCAAATATCCATATCTCGGTTAATAATCGGGCGATTTTAAAAATTCAAAGTTTGTTTTACGTACACACAGTACCGCAATGATAATCCGTCGTTAGATTCGTGATTTAAAAAGGAATAGAAAATTTCATTTTAAAACGATCGAAAATATTTACGGGCAAAATAAATAAAAGTTTAATGAATTTTTAAAATTAGAAGGAGGGGTCGGATAGAGAAATTTTATTTAGATTTTCTGTTGGGCTTGAGAAGGGCTTTCCGGTGGTGTAATCAGATTTCCGATGGGCGAAAAAAAATGTTGTGCCCCGCTGCTCAATTTCGCTTCCCCCTTCCGTATACATCGTCATATCTGGAAAAATAAAAATCGGATCGAAAAACTTTATTGGGATCTTTGATACGGATTAAATCGACGATTGATTTGCCGTCGTCAGATTTTTAATTTTCGAAAAAAAATCGCAAAATTCTTCGAAAAACGTTCGTAAACGGTGCGCCCCACGAAAAATATGGACCCTGCCTTTTCGACGCAAAATGAAATTCCAAATGGCATGCCGCTTAAATTTTTCGGGGGGGATTAAAAACGGCCGCTCTAGAATTTTCTGGGGTGCTTTTCTTTGAATAACTCTTGAAAGGTTGGAGATATCAAAAATTCGTATGATACATAAAATATACAGGGGCCTTTGTTCTATAATACTCTATGAAAATTAAAGTCGCTACTGTAAAGGGGGCGTGGCCCCGCTCGCTGAAGCACGAAAAAAGCGACCTCTGCAGAGAAACGGTTGCAGCTCGCGAACAGAGAGGAGCACCGAACCCTACGTATGTGGCCGTTGTGCCCCCATGTATTTGGGAGTTTTTGAGCCGTATCCGAATGTTCCAACTCGAAAACCCAAAAAGCCTTAGCATTTGGCGTAAACCTCTGCATCGCGAAAAATCGATTTTTAAAAATTCACCCCCGAGTCTAGGGGTGAGTTGGAAAATTTCGGTTTTCACGGGACCCTGGAGGACATTTTCGGCTTTCAGGCAAAAATAAAAATTGTAAATAAATTTTTTGAGGGGTTGGCAACACTTTTTTTAAGGGGGTAGTTTTAGGGGTTGAAATTTTAATAGTATTTGTCTTGAATTATTTTTCATAAAAATTTCAAATCGATATCTATAAGGGTTTTGAAAATATTTGAAAAAAACGTGATTTAGGGCTTAAGCTTTTAGTATATATTAAGCTCTTCGTCCATGCAGACAAACCTCGCCTGTTCTTAACTTACTGTTCCGGTAAATACATCTCCCTTAATGCCAGCCAACGTACTATTGGCGGTGTAGCTATAAACAAGTAGCTAAAAATGTAGGACCAAACGAACCGAACTTAAATTCTGGCAATTCTCTTCGTCGGTAACATTTGCCATGTGACCACCTTGAGGACATGGGTGTAGTCAGCATGGGAAATACAATACTACGTAACTTAGAGAACTGGTTATAAGAATCAGCTATTATTAAATACCCAAAAACTAAATGTATTTTGTTTAAAACAAATGAATATCTTGAAATTTCTTTTTCAATTACTTAATATAATTCAATCTATAATTTTGCCAGTTCTGCAATTCTCCTTTGGTTATCATCTTGTCGAAACATTGGAGTATTAGAAACATATTGAATTACTCTCAAATATACGAAGTAGAGCTCGTCATGGATTCGGGGAGCTTTTTAGAAGTAACAAAAGAAATATATTAATTTTAAGAATGTTCTACTATGTAAATTCACTTAAAATACGGAATAATGTTTTGCGGTATGCGGTAAATGCTGAAACAATTTTTAGTGCAAAAAAAGTGCAATTAAAATACTGCTTGAAATAAAACACAGCGATAGCTGCAGACGATCATTTTGTGGTAAAAATATTATAACTTGTCCTGGAATTTATCTGAAAGTGAAACATTCTTTTGGAAACAAAGAAATCTCGCTCAAAAACATATATTTAACAATACCCACAATATTAGACATGGCACCGAGTAGGTTTATCCATATTATAAATTAGCTCATGTCTTAAAATTTATAACCTTAAAAAAACATGTAAACAATCTGTAACATTCAACACACTGAAACTATCGTTAAAAGATTTTTCAGTTTAATTAAAACTATACAATATGCAAGAATACTTTCCAAATTAGGATTTAAATTTGTTTCCTTATTGTTTATTGGTTAAAGCTATTTCATTTGTTAGTAATATTGTACATGCACTGTACTAAAGGGTTTTCCAATAAGAGGTTTCATTTTGAATATCCCGCTATCTGGGCAGCTCGCTTTTGCAGCTGTCATCTTTCGACATTTGACAAGTAAAAACTATGCCATTAGTAAAAATGCAACGATCAACAACGCATTGAAATTATTAAAATTCACTAGTAATAGTAAAAATTTAGTCACAGTTCGCCAAACTAAAGCACTTTTGGGTCGTCGTGAAGCACTTTCTAGGCCAGCAATAGTAAAACTGGTTAAAAAATTTGAGCTGCTGGGACAACTTAGTGATATAAAGAATCGAAACCGTGTGCGTCGCTCAAGAACAATTGAGAATATTGCTGCTCTAGCCAATAGTGTTAACGAAAACCCAGGTTTGTCGATTACTCGTCGATCTTTGGAATTAGACATTCCAAAAACGACATTACATCGTATTTTGCATAGAGACTTAGGTTTGAAGGCTTTTAAAGTTCAGTTAACACAAGAACTCAAGCCGGTCGATCACCAGCAACATCGTATCTTTGCTGATTAGGTCCTTGAAATGAATCAAAATGATCCGAATTTTCATCCAAAAATCATCTTCAGTGATGAGGCCCATTTTTACCTCAGAGGCTAAATGAATAAGCAGAATTTCCATATTTGGGGCTCGGAACCACTTGTGCCAAAAACTAAATTAACAAATACGCAAATCGCACAAAAAAAACAACCCGGACCAATCCAACAACATGCAAACAAAAACAGAGCTGGGTCAACGACTGAATCCGATTTAAAATTAAATCTCGAGAAGACGGACTCCTGCGTCGACGGTGATGGTTTTAACCTCGTGACAAGAAAAAAGCAAACATGGCATAGGGCAACCACGGTGGTAGCATCAATAAAATTTGGATACATACACGCTACTCGTTTTCATCCAAATACAACAGTAGAGGACATTAAAACCTTATTAACCAATATAAATTGTGAGAAAGTCAAATGCGAAAAAATGAAATCAAGGAACCCATTGGAATATTCTTCATTCAAAATCGGAGCGCCGATGGACGATCTTCAACGACTCAAGGATCCAGCTACGTGGCCGCGAGGAATTCGAATCAACCCTTTTTTCCCCTGGATTCAAAAGTTAAAGGAATTGAAACAAAAACAACAAAAAATAAAATTAATCTAATGCACTTAAACATTCAGTCGATGGGAAACTGTTTGAATGAACT
This sequence comes from Ocypus olens, assembly GCA_910593695.2. Taxonomy (NCBI): domain Eukaryota; kingdom Metazoa; phylum Arthropoda; class Insecta; order Coleoptera; family Staphylinidae; genus Ocypus; species Ocypus olens. Next base: position 20,297,798 of record OU343062.1, on the reverse strand, counting down.
TACCGTATTTTTAAACGACAATAATATTAATATTTTATGCTTGAGAGAACACTGGCAAAAAACTGATCAATTATCAACCCTAAATTTATTAAATTATAATGTGTCATCATATTTCTGTAGAGAAATGCAAATACACGGTGGAGTCGCTATTTACTGTGGCATAAATGTTGAATTTTCGGAGCGAAAGGATATTAACCATTTAGCAATAACGAATGTCTTCGAATTAGCAATCGATGTAATCTTCCATAACGAAAAAGTAACTTTTGTAACTATTTACAAATCTCCTACCAGTGATACTAGAATTTTTTTTGAGAAATTGGAACTATTGTTTACAATATTAATATCAAATCATAACAAGTATTTCATTTCAGGAGATTATAACATTGATTTATTTTAAAAATAATAAAGCGGCGCAGGAATTTAACACGCTAGTAGATTCCTATGGTAGCGTTCTATTAATAAAAGAATATACTCGTATATTTAATGGTAGTAACTCATGTATTGACAATGTCATAACAAATCACCAGCATGTGCTAAACTGTCAAGTATTACATACCGGTTTTTCCGACCATCTAGCGCAAATTATTAGTTTTTCGACTGTAACAGAAATTTGCGACACTCGAATTAAAACGAGAGTTTTTTTCAGAAATAAACTTAGCTGCTTTTAGAATGTATTTAAATGATACCCAGCAATGGCTATGCATCTATAATAGTATAGAGGTGGATACCCAATTTGATTTATTTATGAATATTTTCTTAAAACATTTTAACACCTGTTTTCCATTGGTGTCAAGTAATAGAGGCAACACCAAAGACACTAAAGTAAAAATTCCTATGTCGAACGAGACAAGAAAGTTTAAAAGATTAATACACCTGTATGAAGTAATATCTAAACACTTGCCAACATATTTACCACTCTTAAAACACTACAAGCAACAATATAATGTGCATTTAAAAATTGACAAGACCAACTACTACAGCAACAAAATTGCGCGTGCATCAAATAAATGTAAAATTTCATGGGCGGTTAATAAAGAAGTAACAGGATCAAAAAGTCGAGCCTCTAAAATCCATAAAACCATAGACCCAAACCGGATAAATCAATATTTTGTAAATTTAGCAAACAACAATTCTAAAACAATGAACACATCGAATAATACCAATATCACCAATCCCAGTAGTAGCATGTTCTTGCATGCTATAACGGTTGACGAATTAAGAGATATAATTCGAAAATTACCGACGAAAAAGAGCAGCGGGATTGATGGAATATCGCCATTTATACTTTAAAAATGCATGGAGTGTATTATTGACCCTCTATCTTTTTTAATAAATGAATCACTGATCAATGGAATTTTTCCACAACAATTAGAACTAGTAAAAGTACTACCACTATTTATAAATGGAGATCCAGATGACGAAAAAAAAATACAGAGCTATAAGTCTTATCTACCTTCTCAAAAATATATGAGTACGTAGTAATTAAACAAATGAAGTCCTTTTTACTCAAACACAATATATTATCTAAGCATCAACATGGGTTTTGTAGTAATAAAAATTGTAATACTGCGCTAAACCAATTTACTAAATTTGTATACTCATCGACCGAAGATAATCAAATAGTATGTGGGGTGCTGCTCGACTTGTCTAAGGCTTTTGACAGCATCGACCATGACGTCCTACTATCAAAACTTTACCAATATGGTTTCCGAGGGGTTGCACACATGTGGCTGACCTCTTATTTAACAGGCATAAAACAAATGGTTGAAATAAAACGAGAAAACGGCGTCGAGGTGCGGTCAGAAGTATTAGACATCGTCGGCGAAGTCCCACAAGGAAGCAATTTGGGTCCCCTATTATTTAATATCTACATCAACGACTTATTTGTTTTCAACAACAATAGCAACGCTAACTTTGAAGTCATTAACTACGCAGATGACACTAACATACTAATTAAAGGTAGTGACATGACTAACCTCTGTCAAAATGGGAAAAAGGCACTGCATTTAATATTTAATTGGTTTCAGAAAAATGGCTAAGGTGTAAATAAAAATAAAACAAATTGTATCCTATTAAAAAAAACGAAGCTTTTGCTACACCTGCAAATTTGAAGTTTGGAGATTACATACTAGCAGTAAAAAAAGTTGCCAAAGTTTTGGGAATATATATAGATGACAAATTAAAATGGAATGACCATATAGCTCATGTATCTAAAAAGTTAAGCAAATCAAGCTTCATGATCCGGTCCTTAAAAGGTACTGTTGACTTTCATATATTGAAATTGTCATACTACGCAAACTTCGAGAGTCAGGTTCAGTCAGGTCAAAATTTCATATACCCGATCCACAAATACTCTTTCACTGAAAAAAGTCCAGAATACAGGTGTATGAAATTTTATAATCTCTTGCCGACTAATTTAAAAAAGGAAAAATAATTAAATATTTTCAAAAATAAGTTGACCACATTACTATTATTAATGGAACCATACAATCTCGAAGAATTTTCTAATTATAGTTTTGTATGATAAGATGATTATGTATTTCTTGATGTTATTCCTATACTAAGTATAGCTACTGTATCTTTTATTGGGAATTAAAGTTGTATTGTATTGTATTGTATTGTATTGTATTGTATTGTATTGTAAAATCCAAGAATGCTTATTGAAAAGCCTCTCCATCCTCAACGTGTCACTGCTTGGTGCAGTTTCTGGGCTGGCGGTGCGATTGGACCTTACTTATTCGAAATGAGGCTGGTGCAACTGTTACGGTGAATGGATTGCGCTATCGAGCTATGATTAATGATTTTCTATGGCCGGAATTGGAAGATATTGATGTGGACGACGTTTATTTTCAACAAGACAGCGCTACTTGCCACACAAGCAACGAAACAATCGCAATTTTGCAAGAAAAGTTTCCTGGCCGTGTTATTTCGTGAAGAGGTGATCACAATTCGTGAAGTTATTGAGGACATACAGCCGCAAATGTGCGAATTGGTTATGGAAAATTTCATGAAAAGGATATGGTGCTGCAACCGTAGTCGTGGCGGCTATTTGGCTGATATCGTTTTCCATCGTTAATGGCATACCTTTCTCTTTACAATGAAATAAATATCCATTGATTTCTCTTAAAATATACTAGTTTTTTTTAAATATCAAAATGAAACTTCTTATTGGAAAACCCTTTATAGCGGGTGTGTATAAATTGGCGGATAATCTGCACGTGACGATATTCTTCCAAAAATTCTGAGCAGCTTATCTTGATTCTAAAATGTTGTACCATGCTTCCTGAGCCTTCACGATGTCCTAAAAGTTTGAACATTTAGGCGTTAAATATGCGCTATTATTCGATATTAATTTACAGAAAACTCCGAAATTTCGGTGGTATGGCTAGTTTGAAAATTATTTGTCAGTGTATGTTATCTTTCTATCTCAAACGTGTATTTTTAACACTTAATTAGCGTATTTACATGTAAAATACATCCGGCAACGTCACACCCGCTTATATTACTTTTCTAGTTTGCTAGTTTGTGCCAAAACTGCTTTTCTCGTTATTATCAGTTTGTATTAGCGCCCGCGCTTCGGTGTATTTGTGTTTATGTGTTATTTTAGTTTCGTTTTGTTCAATTACAATGGATTTACTACGTAGTCATAATCTGTTTTACCTTGCATATGGGTCATTCCATGCTATTTCAACAAAAGGTTGTGCTGCACCATTTTTATTTTGTTTTATATTTTGCACAGATATTTATACATGTATCTAGAGTACAAAACTAATTTTAGAAAAAAATAAAATGTTGCCGCGTGGCAGATATGTTCCCAGATGGAGCTTGAAACATGTACATTATTGTGATTACAAGCATTTGCGCAAAGTGGTATAACAATTTTTCGAATTGAGCAAATTTAAAAATTAGAAAATCTCCTAACGCAGATTAAAGTGGTGAATATTTTGGTTTAATTTTCTTTCATAATTTGATATGTTTTTCAAATTTATTGGCCCTCAAATTTACCATCAAGATTTGCATTTTTTTCATTATTCGATCCTGTTTTCGACTGGGAAGGGGGCAATATAATCAAACCAAATTTAGTTTGCAAGTAGAATGGTAACAATAGATTTTACCTGTGGCAAAAAATCTGAAGTGTTTTAAACCCTTCTAATTTTTTTTGCTGGTGAAATTAGACATTTTCAACAAAATCCGTATTTGTCTAAAGCTGTATCTCCAGTGGGGTACATAGTAAAAATCTGAAATTTATACTACCAATGCTTCTATCCGGGAGCAACACCATTATAAAATTTGGTAGCTTTGTTTTGCCTAGTAACAAAAATATTTATGTTCAAATTTGTAATAATTTTTATGCAATCGGAGTAAAAATCGAACTTTAAATATTAGAAGCCGACATTAAAATGGAACTCACCAGTACTAGCAGTGATTATAATACACTTGTAAATATTATAATCACTGGTACTAGGCATTAAAATACCTACCAAGGGTTTCCGTACAACGAGATGATTGGCGACTCATTAATGCAAGTCATAGTCCTGGTGATGAAATTTAAAAAGGTACCGTGGACCCTAAATATAGACGTATTATTATTCAAAATGATTAAAGAATAAAATTGGATAAAGCCGTAAAATTTATTAGACAATTGTTTTAAATTTGCGGCTGTCGGGAGTCAAGCTGCTGATTACGTTCTAGAATTTCTGTGATTGTTTATACCATGCGCGCGATGCTAATCCAACCTTAAGAATTTACTGATCTTGCGTTAAACAAATATCAACATAACCTATAATTACATCTGCAAGTTCTACCACTGAAACGCTAGAACATCTTTAGATGAAAAACGTAAGTAATTACAATTTTAAATCTGAAAATAGAGTATTTTCGATTGCATAAAAAATACATTTACCTCAGCACTAAAGTGCCCTTTCATTAATATTATAGTTTAAATTAAATTAAATAGTAATAAAAGGATTAACAGAATTGTAATAAAATGATTAACATAGAAATTCTAGAACGTAATCAGCAGCTTGACTCCCAACAGCCGCAAATTTAAGACAATTGTCTAATGACTTTTATGGTTTTATTCAATTTTATTCTTTAATCATTTTGAATAATAATAATAAGTTTCTATTCAGGATCCATGGTACCTTTTTTTTAAATTTCATCACCAGGACTATGATTTGCATTAATGTGTCGCCAACACCTCGTTGTACGGAAACCCTTGGTAAGTACTTTAATGCCTAGTACCAGAGATTATAATATTCACAAGTGTATTATAATCACTGCTAGTACTGATGAGTTCCATTTTAGTACCGGCTTCTAATATTTAAAGTTCAATTTTTAATCCGATTGCATAAAAATTATTACAAATTTGAACTTAAATATTTTTATTACTAGGCAAAACAAAGTTACCAAATTTTGTAATGGTGTTGCTCCCGGATAGAAGCATTGGTATTATAAATTTCAGATTTTTACTGTGTGCCCCACTGGAGATACAGCTTTAGAAAAATACGGATTTTCTTGAAAATGCCAATTTTCTCCAGCGAAAAAAAATTAGAAGGGTTTAAAACACTTTAGATTTTTTGCCTCAGATAAAATCTATTGTTACCGTTGTACTTGCAAACTAATTTTGGTTTGAGTGTATTGCCCCCTTCTCAGTCCAAAGCAAGGCCGAAAAATGAAAAAAATGCAAATCTCAATGCTAAACTTTGACGGCCATTATATTTGAAAAAATAAAACAAATAATGAATAAAAATTACACTAAACTCTTCGGCACTTTAATTTGAGTTAAGAGTTTTTAAAATTTTTAAATTTGGACAATTGGAAAGAAAGTTATGCCACTTTGCGCAAACGCTTGCATTTACAAAAATGTACATGTTTCATGCTCCATCCGGGGACATTGCTGCCACATGGCAAGAATTTTTATTTTTCTTAAATTAGTTTTGAAATCCAGAAACATATATAAATAACTGTGCAAAATATAAAAAAAAATTAAAATGGTGCAGCACAACCTTTTGTTGAAATAGCATGGAATGACCCATATACATCTGTAAATAAATCCCGCTCTATGTATCTATTACCTTCTACTCTGGCTCAACCCACATTATTAATCATAAGATTATTTTAGAAACAGGACAGCTCGTGAATACCATGTTGCCAAATGTACATTTCTTTAAAATGGCTCCGGATGGCCCATGTGGCCTGATAGAACATTTTTATATCGACATTTTCTATTCAGAATTTTAGGAAGAAAATCGCCGCGTGTAGATTATCCGCCAATTTATACACACATTTATTTGACCATTAAAATAAACTTAACCTTATACCTAGTACTAGTGATGGGCCGATACGGATGAAAATAATCGGTGACTCCGATTATTGAAACAATCGGTGACTCCGATTATTAAGATAAGTTCTTTCATAAGTAAACAACCAATCAGATTCGTCCATTTTTGTCGAACGCCGCACGCTACAGAAACTTAGAACGTCAATGTCACTGAGAAACGGTAAGACCCCGCGCGTCAGGGCGATTTGTTAAACTTAGGCTGATAAGTTCTTTCATAAGTAAACAACCAATCAGATTCGTCAATTTTTGTCGAACGCCACACGCTACAGAAACTTAGAACGTCAATGTCACTGAGAAACGGTAACACCCCGCGCGTCAGGGCGATTTGTTAAACTTAGGCTGATAAGACCCCCGCTGTCGGTGTCGATGTTCAGATTTATATCATATTCATAGATACCCTTGAATAAAAAATTACGATCGATCTGTCAACGTATAAACATGTCTGAATCATGCTTCGGGACAGAATGCGATGAAGCAATTAATAATTTAATTACAACACCAAAAAACACGGTCAAAAGTAAAAAATACGTATGGAAACTGTTCCAGCATTTTTGTGAGGTAAGAAAATACGAATTGAAAATTGTACTTTTAATAAATAGCTTTTCAAGTTTTGTACATAATTCAAGAACTTATCTTACCGAATGTACCTCGGGCAATGATAAATTCGAGATAATTTTGACTAGTTCCCTCAAGTGCGTTGCTTTAAGTAATTGCCCTCCGCCTGACGGCGTCGGGCAATTACTAAGCAACACACTTTCGGGGTTTAGTCAAAATTATCGCGAAATTATCAGTGCCCTTGGGACATTATAGCTGATAATCGTCGAGTGGCGATTCGAATTCGTATTCCGATTCGTATTCGTATTTCGATTCCGAATATTATTCCGATTCGGATTCGGATTCGCGTGGCATAACAACAGTTCGGCACTTTAAGGACAGTATAATAACATGCATTCGAGGGGGTCTGCCACTTTCGGCCGACAAACTGTATTTCACCCCCTCAAGTGTGCGGGGAATGATTTTTTCCCGAAGATGCGATAAGCTCCACCCACAACTTTTCGGAACTTCGTTTATCCATGCGGCCAGACTCGTTTTGAACCCTTCGGAGTTAACATCAGAAATGCTCATGAGGAATTCTCCGTTAAACGAACCGTTGTCGAACTTACGGTGTTTTTACATGATGTGTTTCAGAAAAATGTGCTTCATAATTTCATTACATGTGTAATAGTGTGCAATAGTGAATTTTCGTGAGTGATATTCCACACTAAATCTGACAAAAACCGCTATATTCGATAGCCAATTTTTATTTCACTTAAATTAATCAAACAATTCCAATATATTTAAAAAAAATCAATTGTGGCAAATAATATTTAATCTAATTCATAATTTATTTCTAAGAACAAATGATCAAAATCTCAATCTATTTGACTTTGAAATTCGTAATATTCGTCTTGATCGACTAATGGAAGCCGTATAAATAAAGTTACTCGTCGATACAAAATTGCAACAATTAAATATATAATGGGAATTGTGGAAAAAAATCGTCCGTGAGAGTTCAGATCTGGAGTTCAGTAACAATATGCATTTAATTTCGTTACATTTTTTAACGAAAATAATCTCAAGAATTAAAAGGCTTTTGGTAAAAATGTGTACATCGGAAGTGGGTATTTACCTTGAAGACAACAAAAAAATAGACATCTTTTGATTATATAAATGTTTCTCAAAAACTTTTTTATATATAAAAAAAATAAAGATAAAACGGTTTGTAGTTTTTGTCTATAATTATGAAATCAAAAACGTTACACCAAATTTACATTCACAATAATATTATAATGATAAAAAAGATCACTTTTCATTTCAAAAAGGAAAAAGAAAGTTATCTGATCGAATACTCTTTGTCCTTATTAATTAACAGCGTTATCTCTCAAATTGTAGAAGTAACAAATTGTATTAGTTTGGCAGAAAAATTCTGCAGCTTTGTTGTCGGATTTTTTTACTTGCCAAACTAATACCCATTGTCACTGCAACAATTATTGTAATATAACTGTATTAAAGTTTTTAAGTATTAAAAGTATTGCTACAGATAATTTCATTATTATAGATATAAACCTGGAATATTTTGGAAAAATTAGATTTCTTTGTTTCAAGATATGAATGAAAAACATTCATAAACAAGGAGTGTAAGAGAGTAAACACCACGTTCTAACATGTGAAATTTGATTAAATGGTATAAATATGGTTTGATCCAAAATTATACACACTGTTATTTTTTTCATTTATTAATCAAATTGATTTGGGACCACATACCAATTATTATCAATAAATTGTACATAAATTGGTATCATTGGTGGTAGATTTCCTGGTGTCGTAATCGCTAGTGGAGCTTGAGCTTGTGGTATATGTGATTGAGCTTGAGGTCCCGTTTACATTTAATTTCGAACTTTAACTTTTTAATTTTTGAAATATCCCCATCATGATTATGCAGCCGAGTAATCCGAAAAAAGTCGTTTTCACTTATTGCTCTGCCCGGACATATGTGCCTTTTACGGCATCTTAAATACATTTTGTTATTTCTAGCTCTGTCTGAAATGTAGATAAATCCCTCGTGGAGATAATAACATTTCCCGTAAATGTCGGATTTAACTTCCATTATCAATTAAAGTTTCATAAGTTTGGAATATCACTGATGGACTGAATAAAAATAATTTTTGAACGCCTATTTGTACATTTTATTTTTTATGCTAGGCAATAAAGCAAGTTCTGCAAGCAGCATTATTTGGTTTTTCCAATTTGATATTTCAGATTCTTAATTATTATGAGGGTGAAAATTATTCTAATAGACTAATTTGAATATTTTGGGTAACTAATTTATGTAAAGCCCCAAATTACTCGGACTTCCTACTCTTCCATTAGCTCGTCGATTTTTATATCTATAGGGGGGTAATATTCATAAATCGCGGCAATGCAAATCAAAAAATGAATGGGTGACTGTTACACAATCACAATTAAACTCTCTACATGAATTTTCATAGGTGAATGGCTTGTGTTTTGCGAAATGTTTTTACCATATTTATGAATGTGGAATCAATCATTATTGTTTGACGAAATCGGAGAGATAGATAATTTGTACAATATTGGATGATTTGAATTAAAAGTTTTAGAATCGATGATATTCGATTTTATCATTTTAAAATTTAGAATCGGTTTTTATCACTGAAATATATTTTTGTATTATGAAAATATTATTACAAATTACAAATCATTTCACGTATGATTGCAATTTGATTCGAGTAAACTACCGGTTTTTTCGAAGTATGATGATGTTTAAACTCAAATAGCATTACCTTACATTTGTTATAACGATATAATAGTTATCAGAACTACCAATAATTTATAAATTATTGGTAGTTCTGATAATAATAATAATTTATAAAGGCCAACAATTATGTTTTCGTTGATAGCTAAAAATGTCGCTCCACCACATTACATTATTCTAAAATATAGAAAAGTCTTGATATGAAGAGGATGGTTGTAACCGTTCATGCATAATCCATCATTAAACTGAATTGAAAAATTCAATACATTTTAACAACTGATTATTGTAAAAAATATTATTTAACGTGAGAATACAGTTATAAATCTAAACAAATATTACACGACTCCAGTTTCGAAGTGTTACCGACATTATCAAGTAAATTACAAAAAAATAAATATTGAATTTATACTAAATATTTTAGTGTGAAAGGAGTAACCTGTCACTAGTTGTTTGTTGAGCCACATTAAAAAAGTTAACTCTACAATTTCTTTCTCATCAAATCACCCCTTATCACATAAATTAGTTGCTTACAATTTCATGGTACATAGTATACACTAATGTATGTTACATTTTTTATAACCTTTTTGAACAGCTTATAACCGATGAGATATTACCTTGTTTTGCAAACATGTTCTTGGTGTGTTTTAAAACATAAATACCACAATTATAACTATTCTCATGTATTCTTCATAAAATTCAAAATATATTTTTTTAATTAACGAACCAATCGAGTTCCGATAAAGTATGTACAAACTTGTGATTTTTTTCCCAATAGTAACATAATATTAGGAATTGTTAAAATGTTTTATAATTGCAAAATAATTTGTAGTTTGTAGTTTTTTAATTGAAATAACTAAAGTATCATTCATTTCGTCGTTTCGAGATGTAATAAGTTTATTAATATTTTAAGAAAACATGGTAAGCGGTAAAAATAAGTATTATTATCATCATAATATCATGAATTTAACGAATATATTATACCTAACCAAACTCATTTCATGTAGAATCTAAAAGACACATTTTTAAAATCCGTTTATATACGACTGTCGAATTGTTGTGTTTCCTGTCTAGAGGCAAACTGTTCAAGCTCACAGTGCTAAAAAGATCGGACCTCCCCTTTCTGAAGGATCCTGTTCGGCAAACTCCGTAATATGCAGTGGGGATGGACAGAATTTGAATTAATATAAATGTGTCGGCCGGAAGTTCGGCACCCCATTCGAGGCGAGACTAGTAAACACTTGGACCGTCCGCACACAGAGTGCGACTTGAAGTCAAAGCGATATTTTTACCTCTTGACTTCCTGTATAAGTGAATAGGGGTCCGCCAACGAGGCGTCTGACAATCGAACAGTCGATGCGATTGCGTCTCGAACCGTGCGAACTGTTTGGAACGGGAAAAATCGAGCGCGACGTTTGGGTCGCGTGCATCATGGAGGTGTTCAACTTCCAAAGTTCCAATCTACGATTCTTTTGTCATTCTATAGAATGCCAAAAATTTTGCATCGCTCTTTTGCAATTCTTGTGCCGCAACAAAAAGCCTACAATGAAATTTCCATTCCATGTACGGATGCACCCATATTCTCTTTTCATGCGACGGTACCAATAAAACATAACGGCGCCTTCCTCGTCACTTGAGCTGTTCATTATAAAAATTAGAACAACGTAATATGAAGAAGTTTTGCACCCTCCTATTTGGAAGGCCGCAAGCTGACTGTCTTCTCGACTCGTGTGCGGAGGACTTCCCGCTTGCGGCGCCGTTGTTCGTACGTGACGCACATATCGCTCCGACTTCGAGTCGTACACGCTTCGAGTACCAATCGCCCCGTGTGCGGAGGCCCTTACGCTGTGTCCTAGCTAAATACGGGTAATGCGATGCGTGCGGAATGGTGCGTGTAATGCGATTGACGTTATAATCAAACTGAAGGAAGCAAATGAAGATGTCCAAATACAGTACGTTACGCGTGCGATTTGTGCGAACTAGTGTTACCGCATCGCACGCATGGTTTTAAAATTCAAACGGTTTGATTTTTATCGCAGTTGTCGTGCGATTTTACGATGGACGTGTTGATTTCTGAGGTCCAGAAAAGTATTATATTACCACTACGCAACCGTTTTATTAACCAATTATTCTTGCTCATAGCTTTGTATTAATTAATTAACCAATAAGAAAATGTCAATTTTTCAATTAATTACTTAATATATTAAGGCACACACTAACAAGTTGAAAAATTAGAAATACGTGGTGCCACCTATTTTTTTAAGATTTAAGAATTTTTAGAATAGTTAAGAGTTTTGTTAGGTTTTCTAATTTCGAAAATGTATGTGTGTAATGTAATCCTAAAAATAACCATCCGCGTTTAGTGGCAAATTTTGGAAATTATTATCCAAAACATCTATTTTATGGCGTGAATATCCTACTAAAATTAAAATTCAAGGCACCTTTGATTTGCATACATAAATATACCGTAATTTTCAATAGCATATCAATTTTATTACACTTTACAAAATATTTTAGGAATACAATAAAACTGGATAAAATGCTGAATCAATTGCAAATGCCCCGTTAAAAAAAGTGAATTATGAAACCGATACTGATTTCTATGACTTCAATGTCTACCTTATGTGCCCACTAGTAAATTCAATCCCATTTAAAGCTTATATTTTCCTATTTTCTATTCATAACTGTACATTTGATGATATTTCCAACACTTTTTTTAAGAATAATAGGTAATTATCGCGCACTAATAACATATGAGTATGGTAGTAAAGAACCCGCAAATTGTACCCTTTGTTCATGCCGGTCTGGCCATTTTACTATGGTCGCGTTGTGAATACAGGTGATGAAACTCGCCATAAATCAACCTATTCCCATATATTACATTAATCTTTTCCCTACGCCTCTTCATTCGTTTTTTTCAAAATTGTCCATTTTAATAAACTATTTTCCATTAGTAAAATGCAACGTGCCGAATTGGAAGCCGTTGGTTAGCTCGGAGTTTTCACAACTAATACCGTTATTAACGCAACGCAGTATAATATCGTATTGTAATTGGCCACCCTCACATTTTCTCGCACATTTCTGCTAGCGTTACGCTACCCGCGATCCGCAGCGGTTGGCGGTTGGGCAGCCATCAATTTGTGTACAAATGTATGAGACACCGCACTGGCTCCCGCTTCACCGCGCGGGTGGTTGGTTGATGAAATTGGCCGCGATGATATGGACAATTGCCCTCATTTACTTATTAACCAATGAAATCGAATAACGTTGATGAGATGATCCAATAAAATTCTAATTACGATGCGTAACAGACCACGCTCTATGTCATGCATGGCAATTAACCTTGGGTGGTATCTAATCAGATAATCTCTCATGTTGGTATTGCCTAGCAACGCGTTGGTTCATTTTCTATAACGTATAAAACGTCAGTTATTGCCGGACTTTTAAGCAGTTTGCTCATGAATTCGATCTGTTTGTATTTTCGGGTGAAGTGTTAGTGCTTTCATAAGTAATAGTATTCATACGCATTTCTCAAAATCTTGGTAAGCTCATTTTTACTACAATTATTGTGACGCAGATTAATACAAGTCTGACATTTGGTGTCACTAAATTTAATTTTTCAAATTATGAAGTGTGAACTTTCTGTTCGGCCAATTGTCTTCTCGAATCTAACTCGTGACTAATTTTTCCTAGGCAATTATTAGCATCTGGATCACTCTTGCTTGTTGCTTCTAGAAAATCGTGATCCTGCCGCTAATAATTGCCGGCAAAATCATAGGCACTCGTTATATTACTGTTGAAAATCGCGCGGTTCCGCGGTTATCGACTTGCGCAGGCTTGTATAGGAGACAAAGCACGACGCCACATTATCGCGCGGTTTTCTTTCATGAAAGAACGTCTGGACATGGAGTTTGACACAGAGAAATTTATTTTTGAAATAGAAAAGCGCCCATCATTATGGGATATGAAAGGAAACGAGTACAGCAATCGAATGTTAAAAATGAAAATGTGGGAGGAAATAGTTGACTCATTTGGAGGAAAAGAAGTATCAGAAGATGAGAAGAAAACACTACTGTTAGTAGAAAAGGGTGCACCCACTGTTGTTGCTTTCGGTGTTTACGGCATTTTTCCTTTGTCAACTGGTGTACGAGCCACAGCACCTTCGGCTGACATCTTGAGACTGAGGAACTAGACACCAATAACCGCAACGGGACCCGCGAGAGCGACAAATTATTTGACCAATTATTTAATAATTCCATTAATTTGACACTTTATAAATTTAATTTCAATATATCCCTGTCGGCTCTGGGAAAAACTTCGACGCAGTGTTTTTGCGGCACTACGGCGTACCGTGGTCCTTTGGATCTCGTTTTATTGCGTCCTGTCGATGTCGAGTCGATGATAAACGTACAGAAAAAAAGCGGCGCGTTTCTGTTATTTTTGAAGATTTCCGTAATTACAATTCGAACAAATATATCTCTACTGTTGGAAATAGGATAGGAAAAATATTTTTACTTTCTCCGTTACGAAGTACGAGATTTAAATATCGAATATGACCGGTACGGGTACAATTTTCAGAGGGCCTTTTTTGTTTTCTCTGACTCTCCGATTATTTTTTCCGATTTCGATTATTTTTTTCCGATTTCGATTATTTTTTCCAATTCCGATTATTTTTTTTTTATTTTTCCCATTATCAAAGATACTTCGATTACGATTATCATCCGATTATTTCCGTCATCCGTCATCCGAATCCAAATATTCCGATTATTAAAATCATCCGATTATCCCATTACTAGGCTAGTACAATGAAATAATGGATCGATTGTGTTAAAATGCTAGTTTTAAATCAACTGTGCCTCCTCAACCCGAATTCCCATCAACCAACATTCGAAAATAAATAAAATCCTTATTTTTGGCTTCTAACGTCTGCCTACTTCTCTTGTATTGCGTTTGTTTCTGCATTCACTATAGTTAGTTCGGATGCTTGTTTATTTCAGGGACAGAAAATGTTACAATTGACCTGTCAGTGTGCGTGCTAGAAAATTGAAGCAATTTACCGTTTTATTCTGGATATATAGATTTTATCTTTCGCTGGTCAAGTCCTTAATCCAAATTGGTGCATTTGTGAGTACTGTATATTTGTTTTTACCTGAATTAATTAACTATTATCGTTTAACGATACATAACCTAACAAATATACTTGTAATACCACATGCATTATATTGCGGTTAACAAAATTTTAATCATTTTAATGCGTACAGTGAAATTATCGATCTAAATTAGTAAACCGTTTCTTGGTGTGTTGGTTGAATCGTCGGCTGCTAATACTACGGTCGAAGGTTCGATGCCCAAACCTCTCCGATTTTAATTTGTCAAGTATTTTGTTTTTAATTTGTACTTTTTTTTTCTCGTATTACAATATATTTCTGTACATTTTTTTGTACGAAAATTATTTTCATACGTTAAATTAGTATTTATTTTTTGACTGTTATTATTTAAAATTGTATTTTTACCTCCTTTGTTTATCACTTCATTTTCCTATCCGAGGCCTACCTGTGTTTGTCACAGTTAAAGTCCACTTGATCGGCCCCCTGTGGTGAAGCATGTCTTATGTCTTTTTTTTCCTTCTCGTTTTGTTAATTATTGTTTACATTCATATCTTGATATTGTAAAAAATAATAACAATGTATAAATGTCAGACTTGTGAAGTATCGGTAATTCCCACCGATATGGATACAGTCCGCTGCCCCGCTTGTAATTATTTATTCTATGGCACTAAATGTGCAGGTCTGAATAAAACTGTCTGTAAAGCTTTATTTGAAAACAAAAATTTATCATGGATTTGCAGTCATTGTATCGATAACAAAGATACTAACAATAAACAAATTCAGAATGTTCTGGATAAGGTTGATGAACATTCTGCAATACTTAATTCTATTCTTAGCATTCTTAATGTTAAGAAACATTGCTCATCTTCGACTATAGAAACGGATGTGTCTGGAATTGAGCAGTCAGCAGTGAATCCAATATTGTCAACTACCAACAGGTCCACAAGTAACAACTCCGTTCAAAAAATGGTAAATAGATCTGACAGTGTGACAAGTAATAAATCTAGATCTAAATCCTCATCGGATAATAATCCAACTGGTAATAAAGCTGCTCAACTTCCCAAGAAAAATGGCGAACCTCCGAATAAGGTCATTATTGGAAACAGATCTGTGAGTGATAATAATACTACTGGTGGCGTTACAAATATAGCATATTCGGTGGAATGTGGCGGCCGAGGTCGTAAAACGGTCGGTCCGCCCTGAGGATCGACGCACCCTCAAAGAAAAGGTATTGGTGGTTCGTCTAATTGCATCTCATACATTTATTACTGTCCTTCGCTCCGATTGGTATACGCACTTTTACACCAGTACTTCTCAACAAAGATTGGTTTGAGATAAAAAATATTACGTCCACTACTTACCGAACTCCGACCCTCTTTTACGACCACAGCCGTCAGATTCCGGAGAATGGACTATACGTTAATTTCTGCAGAGAGACGTCAATGGATCTACATTGGAAGGTGCAGTCCTGATTCAACTGTTGATTCTGTCCTTGATTATGTTCAAAATGTGCTCAACATTAAGGATTCTAAATGCTTTGAACTTGTTCGAAACGATGATATATGTTCTTACAAATTGGGAGTTAGAGAATCTTTGGTAAAAAGTCTACTAGATGCGACATTGTGGCCAGTCGGCCTCACTGTTAAAGAATTTTTTCCCCGGCGTGGATTTAAACCATCTGTAACTGGAAATTTTCCCAAAATAACACACTCAAACGCAAACAATTGAATATTACATTATACTACCAAAATGTTAGAGGGCTCAAAACTAAATTACGAGATTTTTACTGCTCCCTTATGTCAGAGGATTATTCAATTATAATACTTACCGAAACCTGGCTTGAGCCTGGAATAAATAACTCCGAATTGTTTGATGAAAGATATACTGTATATCGCACTGATCGCTCTTCAGCTAGTAGCTCAAAACTGCGCGGAGGGGGTGTACTTATCGCTGTTTTAAATACATTAAAATCGTTTATCATTTCTACAGATAGTGTTACAGAGGAAATATGGGTTAAAGTAATAATCAACAATCACAGTTATGTTTTTGGTGGCGTATATATTCCACCAAAATCTGGATTAGAAGTTTACGAATCCCACTTAAAATCGTTATCTAATATATACGCACAAACTCCTGAATCAAGATGCATCGTAATGGGTGATTACAACTTACCGGATCTTCGTTGGATTGAACTTGACGACTATGTGGGTTTGTTTCCTGTCAATGTAAAAAATAGCACCAATACAAAAAGTGCAATCGAAAGTGCAGTGTGTGACTTATACGCTTTTAATGGTCTTTCACAATTTAATAATGTGGAAAACGGTTCTGGAGGAGTGCTTGATTTGTGTTTTTCATCGTATTCTGTTAAATCTGTTCTTGAATGTGAACCCTTAATAACCTGTGACGCTTATCATCCTTCTTTGGAAGTTATAATTTCATGTGCGGACTCTGATTGTCTAAATTCAGATTGTACTGTAGTTTATGACTTTAAGCGTGCACCTTATGATGCTATTAACAATCATTTTTTATCGATAAATTGGAACAGATCATTCCACGGTGTAACTGATGTAAATGTGGCTGTAGACATATTTTATACTATACTGTTCGACTGCTTTGAAAAATTCGTACCAAAAAAAGTAGTGAAGGAATTAAAGTTCCCTCATTGGTTTAGTACTGAACTTCGTAAACTAATAAAACAGAAACGCGACGCGCATAAAAAATTTAAGTTGTCAAATCTGCAGACGGATTATATGAAATTTTCTGATCTTCGAAAAATGTGTAAAACGAAAACTAAGCTATGTTATGATAATTATATTGCTCATGCGGAACAATCAGTACTTGAGAATCCAAATTATTTTTGGAAATTCGTAAAATCTCAATCTGATTCTGGTAAACTTCCATCGTGCATGTTCTTAGATGATATTCAAGCAAGTGATGGTAAAAGTATAGCTAATGCATTTGGTAATCATTTCTCATCTGTATTTAATGACAAACGTTCGTTTCAATGTGATGTAGAATTTGAGTCAAATATTAATTTATCTGAAATAAACATTTCCCCATCTGAGATTCAGTCAGCATTACAAAATATTGATGTTAAGGGTGCGATTGGTCCTGACCAAATACCGCCACTACTGCTTAATTTATGTCATTCAACGCTCTATCTACCTCTGTATACATTATTTTTCATGTCCTTAGCACAAGGTGATTTTCCCGTCTTGTGGAAGTCGTCTTATGTACAGCCCATTTTTAAGTCAGGCCAGAAAAGCGATATTAAAAATTATTATATTGTTAAATATTTATCAAGCCCTTTCAAAAATATTATAATATCTCAACAACATGGGTTCATGAGTGGACGCTCTACAGATACAAATCTTTTCTTATACAGCAATTTCATTTTAAAATCCTTTGATGCTGGTTCTGAAGTTCATGCTATTTATATGGACTTTAGTAAGGCCTTTGATAAAGTTAATATAGAACTTCTGATAGCTAAGCTGGCGAAGTATGGCATTTGTGGACCTATTCTTACGTGGATCGATTCATATTTAACAAATCGTACTCAACAAGTCCGTGTAAATAATTTTTTATCCGATATTTTTGATGCCACATCTGGTGTTCCTCAGGGGTCACACTTGGGTCCTCTTTTATTCAATATTTTTATTAATGATATATATGTTGGAATTAAATCTCCCATATTATTATTCGCGGACGATTTGAAAGTGTACAGACGAGTCTCATCGAATAGTGACGCTTTATTATTACAGATCTTACTAATATATGTAATTGGTGTCTAAGAAATGATATGTCCCTTAATATAAATAAATGCCACGTAATGCTTTTCAGTCGTAAGTCTAATAATGAGAGATTTATGTACTATTTAGACAATGTGGGTCTAGAATATCAAGAGGTTGTTAGGGATCTGGGAGTTTATTTTGATAAGAAACTATAA
Source organism: Ocypus olens (assembly GCA_910593695.2). Lineage (NCBI taxonomy): Eukaryota > Metazoa > Arthropoda > Insecta > Coleoptera > Staphylinidae > Ocypus > Ocypus olens. Next base: position 20,279,091 of record OU343062.1, on the reverse strand, counting down.
TTTTCCTATCACATTGAAACTGTTATTGCCAAGGCAAATAAGTTGCTCGGATTTATTAAAAGAACTACCAGAGATTTTACTAATGTCCATAGTTTAACAACTCTTTTTGTTAGTCTTATTAGGTCAGTATTAGAATATTGTAGTGTTATTTGGTCACCACATTTTAGCTGTTATATCGACAGACTGGAATATGTACAAGGTAAATTTTTAAAGTATTTAAAATATAAATTATATTCACAAAATATAATTCGGAATATAAACCAGATTAGATCGTATGTTAATTTAGCATGTTTATCAAACAGACGAGAATTTTACGACGTTTGTTTTATCTTTAAAATAATCAATAATATTATTAATTCGCCTGAATGTTTGGAATGTTTTGCATTCAATGTTCCCAAATATACAACGCGACAATCTCAGTTGTTACATATTCCATTCTGCCGCACATCCTACGTTATGTTTAGTCCATGTGTAAGAATGTGCAGTATTGCAAATAAATATTGTGACAAACTTAATTTCACCAACTCTTCGTTGATCAAGTTCAAGTCTGAGGCCCGCTACATTATCTGTTAAGTGTGTTTAAATGTAAACTTTATATGTATGTATATATATATACATGTTAATATTTTTTTATGTAAAATGTAGTTTTTGACGTCAATAAATAAATAAATAAATAAATAAATAAATTTCCTACAATCTGCGGAAGGTTCATAGAAGCGTGGATGCTGCTGTTATAGGAAAATCTAATGACAGGACGGTTCTTTTTACGACTACATTATTTTAATATTTTCAACAGAGGTCGCCTTAAGAACTACTTAAGTATGTTTTGATTTTTCATATTGCTCTCCCTTTCTTTAAAATAATCAAACCTTTATTAAATTTATTTTTGGCACACTACGGGTGGGTTTACAGTATTTTTTTTTTATTTCAAATTAATTAAGTTATTCGCACAATACATTTAATAGCGCTTTCAAATTTATCGCGGTTTACAGAAACTCTTGTCGAAATGAACAACGCTGTTAATTAATTTCAAATAAGTCGATTTTAATCGCGGTTGGTACGGCGCGAAACGTTAGCGCCGAACTTCACGCCGTTTAACATAACCTATAAATGAAGCAGAACATTCCCGACAACGGAACAAAAGATCCCATTATGAAGACAAACACCAAATCTTTTGTTCCGTTATCGGGAATGTTCCTCTTCTTCTTCATTATTATCATTATTTTCATTGTAACAATCGTAATCAGTTAAGTTCCTCACATGCCGAATTGACGATTTAAATGATGACACACTGCATTTTAAAACTGTCAATTTGACGAGGTTGTAATAGGTTGTAGAGGATTTCGCAATGGGGCATGATTTTATTTAAAAAATTTCACCAGTAATTGATATCATAATCACTTAAAATGTTTTTCAAGCCCACAGTTTTCCTTATTGTCCACTGGTCACTAGATTCATTATCTAGCATCTGGTTGATGCAAATCGCGGAAGTCGATTTTTCACAACCTCATGCAGTATAGCAGTACGCTTTGGTGATCGCCACTGCTTAGGTACTTAAATTTATGACGCCTGTACTAACATTATTCGGATAACAAATACGTTTTTCATCAATTACTTACCTTTTATTTATTGATAATCGCTAAATTTTTGTAGTTAATAAGTTTTTCTTTTCACTTTCACTTTCATTGTGGTAACGCCTTCAATTAAGTTAACGTCAAATTAAACAAAAAGTGAATCGCAATCAAATGCTAATCGAGCTTCTATAAACAGATTTTTTGTTTAACCGCAATGAAATCGGACTTAACAACACTGTTCACTGAATCGCGAGTAACTATTTGATTTCATGTTGATTGAGATTAGTTGGCAGGGCAACGCGAATCGCAATCAAAAAGGTAATCGCAATCAAATATTTGATTTGCTTTATGTAAACCCACCCTAGATTTTCTTGATTAGGGCCGGTACTTAACTTCCATTTTTTCTAGCATTATCTTAATATGCGAATATTCCAAATTTGCCAAATTGCCAGGTTTATTAAAATTTCAATGATAGTAACAATCATAAAGCCTAGACTGTTCTTCGTTTGATATTCTACAATTGTAAAACACTTTCAATGTGTATTATTACCTAGTTAGACGCAAACAAAACAATTTGATTAACGGAATGGTTAATTTTGGCCGAACATTTACTAGTAATTGTTTATTATCCCGAAGAGGCAAATGTACCCTGAAACCGTTGTTGCAGTGCAATACAAACTATTTTTGTTATAAATTGTTGTTAATTATTCCTATAAAATTCTTTACTTGTAAAAGTATCTTCGGTACAATCTAGTATAAAAGTACAATTTGCTGCTATCATAAAATTCATAACAACTTTTTCTTATATTCTGTTTTCTTTTTCTTATAGACAATTCTGGAAGCGGGATCGCCAATTTGTGCTGGTTGAGCTTGCTGCCTTACCTCCTTCTGTGAACTCTGCAAAAGCTAGTTTTAGGTAAGCATTTGCTAGTATGTTGAATTATAATTATTTGAAATGTTGTTCTTAATTGCATCTGCAACAAATTTAATTATTAATTATTACTTCATTTAGTAGGAATCATCGTCCTTCCGCTGTTTGAGTAATCCACTTTGACCTTACAGTTTTATTGTTTTTTTAGTTATTGAGCAATGATGCCGGATCATTATTTACTTCAACAGGGCTATGATATCATCCCGAACGCGAATACATGTCGATTTATCCTGGAAACCAGTCAGGAAATCATCCATATAAAATTCGCGCTTTAAAATTTCTGATGCTTCTGGATACTCATTTTCATATTCATCTGTCATGTACATTAAGAAGAGTAGTGCTTTTCGTAATTTTTTATTTACATACTTGAACAGGTTTTGATTTTCTCACCACATTATTTGTTGAAATTTGTCCACCGCTAAAATGTATTTTTCTACTTTCGTTTAATAATCTAACATAGTTTAACAATAAGATTTTTCATTTTACGGGGTTTGCTCATTATTGAACTATTTGTGGTAAAATTTTAGTTGTCGCGATTGGCATTACTAAAACGTGACCGATGTCAACATCAAAATGTAAAATTGCCGTTAATTCATAGGATAATTAGAACCCTTCAATGCGTTACATACAGAAAATGTTTGATAAGGTATATTGGGCAGTTCCCCACCAGTTCCACTAAGGTTAAAGAAAATGGAGGCGTAATATTGTTCACTTTTTACCGGCGTGGAAAAGGTAGGGACTCGGTGACAAAATGGACGGACCCATGAATTCATCAAACGCCAGACGACGACGTTTAGTCAACATAATATACACACAGAAAAAGTTGTAATTTATTATATTATCACTTTGTTTGCAAAATGAATAACACGGAAGAAACGGCGAGAGTAAAAAGATTCGCTTGTCACGGTGTAATAATTCGGTGTGGATTTTTAATTCGAGTCGATAGGTAACATAGTAGTTATTAAATCATCCTAAAAGATAAGACCATTCAAAATAAAGTCATTAAGCGATTGACCGTTATTAGTTTTTGCTGATGCATCGAAGACAACCCTGAGCTTTGTTTTTATGCTCTTGTGTTTTATCACCCCATGGTGAGACATGTAATACGCAGACTCATTCGTTCGGCTCTTGAACTACCCGCATGTGCCAAACACTTGATACTCCCTCATAAAGTTAACGTAATTTATTTTCAACTCGGGATCCTTTATAAACTTGCATTCCAGATTGTAAAATCGCTGAAGTGCAAGATGTTTTGATCTTCACACAAGAGAAGGTCTAACAGGGTGATCGCCCCACAAGTAATACTGGCTTTTCAAATGGAAATCTGACCGTGAACCTCCCTTTGCCGTCCTTTTTTATAACTACGTCTTAAAAAAATATGCGTTTCGGAATCATTCGATTTCGTTATTAATAGTAATATAAAGTAGATAATAATTTTACTATATAAAACTCAGATTAAATTGTGAATGTTTAAAATTTTAAACATTCAGAATTTAAATAATTAATATCTGATTCGTATTATATGAACTGCCAAAACGTGAATACTAAAACAATTCATTTTTCGATTTCGGAGTTATATCGTCCGGCATACATTGTATTTCCCAAAACTTTTAAATAGTAAATTTTAAAATTTCACCACGAGTATTTAAATTGGATGTGCATTAGGGTGGATCGAAAAACGGTTTTTTTCTGCAATACAATTCTAATAGCGCGGAAAACTTGCGCATCGGCGTCATTATAAATAAAAAAATATTTTAAATTTTTTTTTCAAAATTTGAAATCGCGCAGAAGGCCTAAAGTTACCAAAAAAGTCAAAATACCGGTTAGTTTAAAAAAATACATTTTTTGTTCTAATAGTGAAAAAAGTGTTTTTAAGAGTGTCCTTAATGCATACAAAACATAATTAGACCCATTCTTGTTTTACTAAATTTGCGCAAAAGGCTTAAAGTTGCGGGTTGTATCGTAAAAAAAAAACTATATTTCATGATTTTCGATGATATTTAAACATGTGCTAAAACCATATAAGTTGTATTTTTTATTCTATAGTGTGAAAACTATATAATATAGTTTACCAATCCATAAAATATACTTTTATACCCCTTATTCCTTAACTGTATTCGAGCAAAAGAACAACGCTTACTCCCCTCCACTGGCACCAAGTGGACTTACCCACGCGTGATGCTGTTCTCTCCACAACACTCACTCCCCTCCGGCGGCACCGTCTGGACTCGCCCACGCGTAGTGTGACTCGCCAAACGCCAACGTTACTGCTATAGTCCGTTCTCCGGAATCTAACGGCTGTGGAGTCGTAGGCGTTTGTCACAAAATCCTGGCAGAAATGGCGGACATACCTATCCCCACTCAATCGAAAATTTTCGAACGATGACAGCAAGGGCGGGCACCCGCCGCCATAACTGAAGGGCCAGGTAGAAGACGGACGGACCGAATGAATGAACCAAAACGTTCTCTGGAATTTCTAATGCATGATCCGTTTGTATACAAGAGAGAGGGACCCCAAAACGGATTTTTCCGTAAAAAAAAAATTAGAAAAAAACGATCACAAAACTTTCTCGTACTTCGTAATTAAATATAAATTGTAATTTATGACCAAATTCGAACATTTTCTACCTTCTAAAGACGAGGTTTCAACACAAGCTTCCAAAAAGATATCCTAGTAAAGTGGGGTAATAAAATGTACAATTATGAATAGGAAATAGGAAAATTAAGCTGATATCTTTATGAAGATTATAATACTATTAAATTATTACTGTGCTATACTGTAGGAAATGTACATTAAATAACTCATATGTTATTAGTGTGCGTTAATTACTTATTGTTCTTAAAAAAGTGTTGGAAATATCATAAAATGTACAGTTATGAATAGAAAATAGGAAAATATAAGCTTTAAATAAGATTTAATTTATTACTGGGCACATAAGGTAGACATTGAAGAATGGTCAATGGTGATATATGCTGACGATATCTCAGCAGTTTTTAAGATATCTTAAAGTTATTTTGAATTATATAAACTGTAACTTCAAAACTATTTGAGTATTAAAATTATATAAGCTCTTTCTAAGGAGTTGTTTGGAAGTTTTATATTGCACTGCTAATCTGTAAATTTTGGACTCTATAGAATATGTAAATTGAATGTTCTGGTGAAGAAAGTTGAACAGTACTGTGACAGTATTCTAAGTAAGAAGATGGAAGTTATCTGCGACTCTACTAAAACTTTTTATGTCCATGATATGTTTATATATCACAAAATATGACACAAAATGGAAATTTATATTTAAGATGTAGAAACATATTGTGTCTGGGTAGTGCTAGAATAAAAAATGGGGGAGTGTTTGTTTTAAGGACCCCACATATTCATTCCGCGGACCCCGATGAAGAAAGTAAATCAAATCAAATATGTAATCTGCATTTATATTATTCGTATTTTTCCCAATCAATCAATGGAAAATTTTAAACATCTATTATTCTGGTGAAATTTGTGCAATCACACAATTAAATTTTCTCGTTGCCTAAAAAAGTAAGAGCTCAATTAAATTATACATCGACTAAATCAAAGAAGTAAAACAACAAAGAAATTGAAGTGTCCCTTTTTGAAAATAGTAATAGTAGTACAAATACTATAATGACTATAATAGTAATAATAGTACCGCGAAAACTTAAAAACTTTTATTAATTTAAACAGTCTCTATGAAAATCAATTTTCAAATATTTATAGGGCTGGCAACCTTGGCTTTTTCGTTTGCCAGATGTTCCCATTCTTTACGCCTAGTACCTGCGTTCGACCTTCCCTTTAAATTTTAAAAGGAATTCGTTTAAATGGATGATACACAACTCAAAATCCATTCCAAACTAACATACGCTGAATAAAACTAACTCATATTTAATTCATATTTCACGTACTTTTGCAATCTAATCGGCAATTATCAAATTCAAAACTTTTACTTTGAAATGTAACATTTTAATCAATAAAATTACAATTATGTTCAGTAGCTTAACACTTGTAGTGAAATAAGAATGAAAAGAAAAACATAAAATGAACATTAGATAAATAATTTGTGTATAATTGAAAGCGCTACAAAACTTTTTGATCTAGCTAAAATCATTAAAGAACAAATTCAAAATGTTAATAAAATCATTACGAATCTAAGTAAATCACAAATCTATAGCTAATATGAGAAACTAAGTAATTAAACTTAAATTTTATTAAAAAAATATTGTTATAATAAAATAAAATCATTGATTTAATCAAAATATATTCTTTTTAAATCTTAAAGGAATCATAAATACTATTGTAAAAATAAATTTTTAAATTTTATCATAACATATTAAATGATTGAAAATAATCATTCCCATGAGTCCGAATCATAGAAACTAACAAAGAAAGGCCTAATGCACCCTCACATTCTCTTATTGATAATGAAAAACATAACATTTTCATTGTAAAATTAAATATTTTTTTTTTATATTTTAAAATAAAGATTATTTCCTTAATATCTTCAATATTATGCTCTATGTAAGCTATTTAAATAATATAAAATAATAAATATATAATTCATATAACTAAAAGAATTAAATAAATTATTAAATTATTGTTAAAGATAAATTGTAAAAATAAAGACCTATTTTTCATATTGTTAAATAAATTTAGACTTCCTAACTATTCAAATCAACCTTGATCTATATTTTTATGAATTAATTTACCTAAATAAATAGGGTAATAATAAACCCCAAAAGTAGATATAATAGGCATATTCCACATTGAAGAGAAAAACAAACTTAATTTTAATTGATTAAATGTATTTGAGGTTTTGCACGTGTTTTTGAAAATACTACTTACATGGAAGATGTGAAAAATAAACCGTTAAACATTAAGGATTAATAAAATTGCTCGATAACATAACAGTTAAACATATTAAAACTTGTTAAAAACGTCGATGTAGCAAGATTAAAATTTACAAACTTTCCTTTTTTTTCAGGATTGTTTTTGTGACTTTTTTTCTAACTTTTTATACTGGAACTTTTATCTTTTTTTTCTCGAATTGTAATCAGGACTTTTTAGGATTTCTTTGGAATGTTTTTCTAGATTTTTTAAATTTTTTACCACAGTACATTTTTATAGTGTAGAATACAATAAATTCAATTGTTTCTTTTATTCCATATACCATTATTATATTATAAAAGTAAATGATCGGGAAGTATCAAGCAATCGCCATATTGTTACATTTTATTTGTTATGATTATTGAAACCAAATTTTTTTTTACAATGCATTTTCTTGCATTTTTAAAGTAGTAATTTCTATCACAAATGTATAACGAAAGTCTATTACGTAAATGGAATTCAATTCGGAATATAAACGGATAATGCATTACTAAATAGAGAAAACATTTTCTGTAAAATAAATACATGGAATATAAGAATTTCCTGATTTCGGCCCGAATGTCGAGCGGTCGATGCCGTGTCGTTAAAAGAACTGAAGAATACCCTAGCCACGATTGGTGGGCGATCGAGAACATTTTGAGCCATAAATCAAAGCACCCCCCTTCCGTCGATGAGGGGTAACGGCAACTTTTGTGACGAACGCAACGCACCCCTCGGCCGCCACATTCCACCGAATATGCTATACTACTTTTTTAGTGCAAGCAATGAGTGATATATTTAAGGTTGTGACAAAGTGGAAGTGTATTTCGTAGTTTTGAAATGGCGTCTGAAAAATCTTCGCGTGTTACAGGACAGTCTATTACGTGCCCTATCATTGGTGTAGCCAAAGAACTAAGTGGAATATCGCTGCCTACATACGAGAATATGCTGCTCTGTTGTTTAGATGAGAAGTATAAACGTTCTTTGTTATTTAGCCGTAAGAATAAGAAAGAGTTAGGATTTGTAGCTGTGGCCGAGTCCGTAGGAACTCAAATAGTTGAGATTTATAACAAGGCCATAATCCCAACAGTAACACATACTTGTGTGGTCCAAATGATCCAATCATACTATAACTCGTATACTGCGTTAAAAAAATCTTTCAATCGAGACTGTGAAAAACATTTTTATAAAAAAAGAGTAGCAGTTTTCGTACAGAATGCGAAAACCAAACTTTTCGATATTGCTGCCTGTAAATGTAATATAACTTTGTCTGGCACATGTGAGACTGTCTATAAGGGTAGTACAGCCTGTCCCTTGACTAGCTTGTCAATGTGAAAAGTAAAAAAGATTCCAAACATAGAGTTGAAATTTATGCATGATCAAAGAACAGCCAGGAAAATGGTTATTGAACAGGAAACTAATAAATTAAAAAAGAGAGAAGAAAGAAGAGAACAGTTGTTGTCTCAAGAATCGCTTACTACGTTTGATCCTAGTATTCCCAGCAGAAGCAAAAGTGTAATGAGTGGTTGCAGTGATGAAAAAAAATAGAAGACAGAAAACTTCGTCAGACGCTGACTGTGATGTAGGTTTTTGTTGCCTTCTTCTCCTGCGCAAATGCGTTCGAAGCTGACAACAACATCCTTGCTGGTGTTTTACACGATTTAGGACTGACATCTGACGAAAACATAGCAAAAGTCATAGACAGAAACAAAATAAGAAGAGAAAAAGTGAAGACTCGGAAAGCAATAACGGAAGAAGACCACCAGATGAAAGAAGTCAACGCAATTAATTTCGACGGAAGAAAAGATAATACAATAACTGAAGAAAAGATTGGAGTTAAAATTTACCGCAGAACTAGAAAAGAAGAACATATTAGCGTGATAAGTAAGCCAGGTGGTAAAAACATTGGCCATGTCACACCAAAGAAAGGTACCGCAAATGAAATTGCTGACAGTATTTACGAACACTTGGAAAAGAAGGAATTTGATAAGAGTGCAGTGGAGGCCATCGGATGTGATGGAGCAGTCATAAACACTGGATGGAAAAGCGGTGTTGTACATAACATTGAAGTTAAGTGTCGCCGTCCTTTGCAATGGTTTATCTGCTTGCTTCATTTTAACGAGTTACCTTATGGGCATTCTTTTGATCACTTGGATGGATCGACAACAGAACCAGCATCATTTAGCGGTCCAGTTGGAAAACAACTCCCTGGATGTGAAAAACTCCCTGTTGTAGATTTTGAGCCGATACAATCAGAAAAAGTCATTGATATCACTAAAAACGATCTGAGCAAAGATCAGAAGTATCTTCTAGACATTGTAAAAGCGGTCAACACAGGAATCTGTAATCCAGAATTTGCTGCTAGGGATCCTCGACGCATCAGCCACTCTCGTTGGCTAACCTGAGCTAACCGGGTTTAAAGATTGTATGTATCCCAAACTAGTCTAACAATTGAGTTACAGACTCTTGCAAATTACATAGTGAAGTCATATGCACCTGTTTGGTTTGATATAAAGAAAAACTACACTGTGAAAGATGGACCGAAGCATATTTTGAAGGTAGTTAAAACAACCAGACATCTACCGGACAATATCAAGCAAATCATTGATCCAGTAATTCAAAGGAACGCATTCTTCTGCCACCCTGATTATATGATGTTGGCTATGATGGATAAGATCCAGAAATGAGCCACCAGTTGAAGGAGACTTCAAAATACCCTCAACACATTTTAGTGCAAACGACTATACCGAACTAATTGATTGGTCAATCTGCAAGTTAACACCACCGCCACTACTGTCAAAGATGCCAACTAAACACATTGCTTCTTTATTGAAAGACAAAGCGCTACCAGAGTTTAACTACCTCAAATTCTCATACCACACCCAGTCAGTTGAGAGGTGTGTAAAACTGGTTACAGAAGCAGCAGAAAAAGTGTGCGGGCATGAAAATCGAGATGGTTATATTAGAGCTACTTTAAAATCAAGGCAGCTGATGCCTACATTTAATTCAAAGTCAGAATTCAAAGGGGCTTCTATGTAAATAACCTTTTGCCTACAACGAACATATCCATTGTACAAAGTAAATAATTACTGTAAATATTGTAAATAAAATTCACCCCGGTTGGTTGGTTGGGTAGGGTGGAGGTGGGACTCGCCTTGCAGCCACGTCCTCGCAGTGATTCCTGGGTCATTTCCGCACAGATTAAATGTTGACATGAGCTGAGATCTGCAATATGATATGTTTGGCTAATATATTTTTTGTAAATCACTTGTTAGAGTCTTATTACAACCCTTAATGTGTTATTAAACACTCAACAGATATGGAAACCGGCGTTTTTACGGGACTCTATAACTTTACTTATACTATAATTTTGACCTTATACGCGAATACAGTTAAGGAATAACAGATCTGAATGTATTTTTTCTGGATTGGGAAAACTATTTTGAATGGTTTTTACACCATTACAAATTAAAAATTAAACTTTAAAGGGTTTTAGCACATGTTTAAAAATCGTCCAAAATCATGAAATATCGTTTTTTACGATACAACCCGCAACTTTAGGCCTTTTGCGCGAATTCAGTGAAACAAGAATGGGTCTAATTATTTTTTGTATGCATTAAGGACACTCTTAAAAACACTTTTTTCACTATTAGAACAAAAAATATATTTTTTTGTAATTTTTGCATTTTTTTTTAATTTACCGGTATTTTGACTTTTTTGGTAACTTTAGGTTTTCCGCGCGATTTCAAATTTTGAAAATTTTTTTTTTATAGTTTTTCATTTATAATGACGCCTATGCCCAAGTTTTCCGCGCTATTAGAATTGTATTGCAGAAAAAACGCGTTTTTCGATCCACCCTAATGTGCATGATGAGCGGAATTAAATTTGATATTTATTTCGTGGATTTCCGTTATAACAAAGCAAGGGTTTAGTACGGATCCCAAACTACACATTTTTTGCAGACCGGACCGCTGATCGGCCTTTCGGCCCGAAACATTACCGGCCGGCAAAATTCCCGGTTGCCCGGTGACCGTATCCACCACTGACCACACTCTTATATCAAGCAATATGCACACAAATCTCCAAGTAATTCACGTTTTTTTGACGTTTACTGTTTTTCGTAGCGACGCAGTTACTACAGAAGCGATTGACCCACCGACCGCGACCATTGAAAATGATTAGTAATTCTCTGGATAGTCCAGCCAATTAAAATTCGTGGTCGGACTCTTTTGTAAGTCAGCTTAATTCGTAGCTTTTGCCTTTAGAAAGATTATCGTCGCAAAAGCTCCTTTTGCCTTCAACTGGCTGACAAAAAGTACTGGCAAGAATCCGACGACTTATTGTATTTTATTTGATAATATAACCCTCCCATACAGACCGAATGAATTAACTCAAGATTAATTACAATTGTACTATTGACTTTACTACAGACTGTACATTAATGCTCTCAAATGTTATAAGGTCACTATCAAGTTTAGCGCCAATTTTAGAATTCTCGTGTAATGAATTTTAATTGTGAATCGTTATCCAATAACACACTACCTTCCATTATTTTGTGGGATTCTCCTACAACATTTACTATTGCGGTGGTAAAAAGCGCTTGACATACATTGGTTTCATATGATAGCGCTACTGTGAACGAATTAGATCGTTCTGCCTCTATAAGAAAGCGTATGATGCGATTTTTTTTTGTTCCTTTGGTCCTAAAACTACTGACTGTGGCTTGTTTTTTTGGGCATTTACTATGTTATGTAATTTTGCATTTTTAATTGCATTTTACTTCTGAGAGTTTGATAATAATTTGAAACATTGCGCCATAAAGTGCGGCTTTTTCTATAATTCGATGCCCGCTGTACTTCAGGTGGTTGTTGGTGAATAATCAACTGAATGACATTTATTCTATATAATTTAGTGAAAGAAGTGAATTCGTCTTTCGAAAGAGACTGATCTGGATATATCCCATCCCCATCGTGTAATTGGATCGATTTATTTACGTACGCCATACACTAATATATCATCCCATATGTCAGTAGGACGATGTAATATATTTAATGATATAACCTTTTTGGCAGCACCGCGAACGATTTCCAATAATTGCTCGGGACATTTTTTCGTTGCACCGGGAATTCGCCTGATTATAGCTAGTCGAATATACTTCCAAGGAAGTAATTAAATCAGTAGCTTCGCCTTTTAAGGGAAGGAAGAAATTAAATTGTGGTATTTTTTTGTTTGTTGCAAATATTTGCATGTTCGTGAACTATTGATTTAAACGTATTATAAAAAGGGAACCATTTTTAAAATTTCGCGAGAATTTCGTAATTTTTATTTTAGGAAATTCACTTTTTTTAAATGGCTTTAGAATTATGAGTAATTGGAGTGATTTTATTATAATCCCTTATTAATTAATAAGCAAAAACCATTAATTTCAAATATAATGTTTCAAAATCACCGATCGTGTCTTATTTCTCCTCCTCTCTGTCTAAAACTCCAATATTTTCTTGAACTGCAATAAATTCATCCAATGAGTCTTCAATTCGTAATATCTGATAGAGACGTATTAAAACGCGTTAATGCACTTCTTGGTGTCTAAGGCCATACTTCAAGTTTCGCCAAAAAGACATTTTAACAATCTAATCAATCATTATAAACAAACGACCATACGAAGCAATACATAATACAAAGGAGTGTAAACCAATGAAATTGGCATTTCGATATACCGGGTGACCCAGGGATCTGTAAAAGCCCCATAACTTTTTTGCTATTTGAGATATCGACTTCTAGTTTTCTTGAACTGGTACCCACACTTATTTTACATATTTTAAAAATATGTATGCTTTTTTACAGGGTGTCCCAATATACATAACAGAACAAAGTTATGTTTTTTTAAATGGAACACCCTATATTTTATACTTTATTTTCAACCCTTTTGAGAAGCTGATAAAAATAGTATAAGATAGTATGGGTCTATTATGGACAGTTGGTTAGTTAAGGGCAAATTTGTGGCAAAAACATGTACACATTGAAAACATTGCAGAAGCGTTTCCAGCAAAGATAGCATCATTATTTATGCACTAGAAAATTTCCCACATCATAAAGAATAATACACATCGGCTTTGGTTCTCTTTTATTCATAGTGCTATACAGGGTGTCAACATACGCAAAACAATGGATAACTATTTTTTTTTCAAATGGAACACCCTATATAACTTGCCACCAATCTATGACATTTTTAATAAGCTTTCCAATGATATACAGTTTGTATAACAAAATATTAAGGATTCTTGAGATTTATCAATAAAAACATATTTCTTTTGTCACCTTCTGCTGATTTTTGGATTTTCAGCCAAAACTATGCATTTTGAGGAAAAATTATAAGAGATCAAAGTTGTAGAGCGAAAAATTTCCGATCGATATAGGTCTTTCAACTTTTAAGATAATGCGTGCATTGCCCGCTAGACCGTATATGCATTTTAACGTTTTTTTTTCAAATTTTTTATTAATAAATTGCACTTTACTTTATTTTCCGCACCCTCTAGCGGCAAAACGGAAAATTATAGAGAAATTAAAATGGGTCATCTCGATTGAAAATATTCCGCTCTACAACTCTTAAAAGAAGCAATTTTTGCAAAAAATGCATAGTTTTCCCTGAAAATGCAAATTGAAAATGTATGTATCAACTTTTGCGTTTTTAATGGTTTTTTGCATTTTTAGCGAAAACTATGCATTTTGGGCAAAAATTGCTTCTTTCAAGAGTTGTAGAGCGGAATATTTTCAATCGACGTAGGTCGTTTGAATAATTTTATAATTACCCGTTTTTCTGCTAGAAGACGTGGAAAATAAAGTATAGTGCAATTAATTTACAAAAAATTTGAGAAAAACGCTAAAATGCGTATACGGTCACGATTTTGCGCAATCTGGCGGGCAATGCATGCATAATTGGAAAAGTCGAAAGACCAATATCGATCGAAAATTTTCCGCTCTACAACTTTGGTCTGTTATTATTTTTTCAAAAAATGCGTAGTTTTGGCTGAAATCCAAAAATGAGCAGGAGGTGACAAAAGAAAAATGTTTTTATGGATAAATCTCAAGAATCCTTAATATTTCATTATACAAATTTACATCATTGGAAAGCTTATTAAAAATTCCATGCATATGTGGCAACATATATAGGGTGTTCCATTTGAACAAAAATAGTTATCCATTATTTTGCGTATGTTGACACCCTGTATAGCAGTATGAACAAAAAAGAACCAAAGCCGATTTGTATTATTCTTCATGATGTGGAAAATTCTTTAGTGTATAAAAAATGATGCTAGCTTTGCTAGGAGCCCTTCTGCAATTTTGTCAATGTGTCCATGTTTTTGCCACAAATTTGCCCATAACTAACCAATCGTCCATAATAGACCCATACTTTCTTATACTATTTTAATCAGCTTCTCAAGATGGTTGAAAATAAAGTATAAAATATAGGGTGTTCCATTTAAAAAAACATAACTTTGTTCTGTTATGTATATTGGGACACCCTGTATAAAAACATACATATTTTTAAAATATGTAGTATAAGTGTGGGTACCAGTTCAAGAAAACTAGAAGTCGATATCTCAAATAGCAAATAAGTTATGGGGCTTTTACAGATCCCTGGGTCACCCGGTATAATTGTCGTCTATCCTGGAGCGCATCCACTGTTTTTAAATGTTTATTTCTTATAATCGGCAGGTCTCTTCCTAAAAGCGTATTCCATATTAACATGTTCCCTGCATTAAGGGGCATATGTGTCCTTTCGTGGATTTATTGGCAGATAGAACAATTCTATCGAACTGCGCCATAGGCGGAGGTTATAACTTCATCATAGTTTGCCGGATTTAAAATGTTTTTGAACTTGTTAACCTACATTTTCTTTAACCGCTTCACGGACCAATTCAGCCGTCTATATGAGTTGAATAGTTTAATACAGATAAGACTTAATAAGTCTTATTTAATTTGATATTTATAGCGACCCGGTAAACGCGTTCAATCGTCAAAATCACTCGTCGCCGTTGCACTACCACTAATCATTTTAATTGTAATAAATGCACAAGACAATGACCTTGAGGCCGCTTCGCAACAATCCGGGAACGGGAACCAAAAGTTAAATGATTCGCATGTTGACATACATAACTAATAACTAATTTCCGATGACGGGAAGGAGAAGCTTGGTATATTTTCGCACCCGTTCCTGTCTTACTTACTGTTCCCGGGTTGTTATGAAGCTTTATTATGAGGTTAGGGTTTTGACACTAGATGGATTGTCAACTTTACATTGCCAACTTAAGATATGTATAAATTCGTTTCGTGTAAGAGCACAAATCATTAATATCTACTTATAAATAAGACGTACTTAATGAAGAGGATGGTTGCGACCGTTATTTCGTGGTTATCCATAATTAAACTGAATTGTACAATTCACTTCTCTCGTTGGAGAAACCGAGCGGATGATTTATGTCAATTTGACGTTTAGATAAACTGACAATTGACTGTTTCTGTACTTCGAAATAGAGGTTCGCAAAATGTTTCTGTACTTCGAACTAGAGGTTCGTAAAATGTTTTCCCGACCTCGAAGAATCGCTAATTTCCCAACTTTTTGGAGGTTAAAAATGTGCATTTTATTATAGTGATTGTGAATAAAATACTATTACAGTATCCATGAATGCCTGGCTGATAGTTATATCTGGTACATAAAAAGAAGTGCATTGAACTTTTCCTAAATACAAAGATTTTTCAACACTTTGTTGGTATTATTACACATGTTTGTTTTCTATTTTTGTGACAATAGTTTCGATCCTTGCAGGGTCATTATCAAATACACAGTCGAGGGTTGAAACTATAGTTACAAAAATAAAAAAAAAACGTTTGTGATACCAACAAAGTGCATTTTATTGAAAAGTTGCTGACTCGAAATGTATCATAAATTAATGGCTTCCACCATCAACCATAATAAAGATTTTATTATCATTTACTTATAAAGTTGTAATTCGTTGTTTAGAGCCCTACAATCAGGTGTTAATTAAGTTCTTGCATAACTTGAATTTAAAATGGTTTTTGTTAATTTATTTTTAAGCTAGGCATATTTCTGGCGATTTTAATTAATTTTTATTTATTTTTTTAAATTGTGTCTAGATTGTGAATAATCATTGTAGATACATTTTTCTGATGTCTGTAAACTTTTTTTATAAGATACCAATAAAATATGATATGATATTATATGATGTATCTCAACGTATAAAAATAACTACAACTTATACTCTGCCGGATGGAAGACGGAAGTGATATATGCGAAAATGTGCTTAGATTTTTTCGACGTAGTTGACAAGGTGAAGTGGAAGTAAACATTAATCCTGACTTTTTGGCTATTATATTGTACAGTTTGCCGTCAAACTTCGAAAATTTTCGATAATCAATCGAGTCTCGAAATGAATTGCATCACCAAAAGTGAGCATTATAGAAATAATGACAACGGTGATAACAAAACAAGAAAAGAGAAGTTAAGATCGCAGATTGAAAGAAGAAACACGGAAATTTCAGATAATCAACGAAGAATGGCAAAGAAGCAACGAGAACGGTATCGAGAAATTGCTAAATGCTCTAATGATTTCTGGGAAACGCCATATGTAGCAATATGGCGCTTGGTCAGTGGAGCAACATGACATTTATGACGCGAATGAACGCTGGAACTGTGGCATCGACATTTAGGTCACCATAATGTCACTCAATAATTGGCAAGTTTGGTTAGAATGGTCTAGATAAAAACAAGGTGAAATCACAAGATTATATTCATCCTTTTATCCGGTTTTCTTTTAATTTCATTCCATCCATAATAGGTGGTAGTCACTTCCTATTTTCGCCTGTCCTGAAACTCTTACATTGTTTATTTTATTCCAGTTATTTCTGTTGACCAGGTCTAATATAATTGATTTTTCTTTTCTTGAAATTTATGTTCTTGTGAATTTGTGAATTCTTTTATGTTTGAATTATATGTTGGTTATCACTAGATTGTTTTCAATACATAATTGGAGAGACCTCCGACTACTGCAGGTTAACTTGAGAAGGTGTAGAGCTGCACACGACTTCCTTCTGTCAATGGTTGAGCAACACAAATCCCAACCATGCAAGGCCGGATGGAACCTGGTTACAGGACCGCCAGGGTGGGGATGTAGCCATCCTAGTACTTGACCGACAAGATACTATGGGTGAGGGTGGGTAACTTGGTGATATATAGTTGCTATATATCCCCAAACTGCGGACGGGCGCACTTTGAGCAATGGTTGGGGCAACTCGAAGGTAGCATAAGAGGACAGCGCGGGAGAATCCTGGTTACGGGGGACTTTAATGCGAAATCCACCCAGTGGGGCTCCCCGCATACAGACGAGGAGAACTTGTGCTCGAGATGTTGGCCACACTAGACCTTGCGATCTGCAATGTTGGGGACAAACCCACGTTTGAGAGAGGGTCATCCCTATCTCACCTAGACCTGACGCTGGCTTCACAGAACCTCATCGCTGCTATACAAGAATGGGAGGTCCTCGAAGAAGAGACTTTGAGCGACCACAAACATGTGCAGCTTGTGGTAGGCAGCGGGCTACAAAACCCCCCGGTCCCTAAGAAGAAGGGTGCCCGATGGATCATCGCAAAGATAGATGAGGACGCTCTGAGGGCGGCGCTCGGCAATGCCATCATCTCAGGCAGTGCTGGTGCAGAAGAGGCGGTCGGACAACTGGCTGCACAGCTGTATAAGGATTGTTCTCTGGCAGTCCCATGGGCGGGGCCCGCTAAACGGAAGCTCATCTACTGGTGAACGGACGCAATTGGAGAACTCTGCAAAGCAGCCAAGTCA
Source organism: Ocypus olens (assembly GCA_910593695.2). Taxonomy (NCBI): domain Eukaryota; kingdom Metazoa; phylum Arthropoda; class Insecta; order Coleoptera; family Staphylinidae; genus Ocypus; species Ocypus olens. The sequence continues at coordinate 20,260,840 of OU343062.1, read as the reverse complement.
GCACGACGAAGGCTAGAAAGCTGGGCGCGCTCCACAGACAGGCGAAATATGATCTGCGTCTGGAAATCAAGCACTGCAAAGCGCGCTGCTGGAAGACCCTGTGCGATGAAGTAGAAAACGACCCCTGGGGACTTGGCTACCGGATAGTTCGGAAAAACCTTGGGACAGGACAACTCGGACCTGACACCCAGGGGAGTGGCGGCTGTGGTGCGGGATATTTTTCCGCCCGAACAGCCTCTTGTACGCGATGCAGCTGCCATCATAGCAAACCACGATGAAACCGATGAATAGACTGAGGCAGAGGTTACCAAATCAGCCGGAAGGATACTCAATAAGAAGGCGCCGGGCCCGGACGGCCTTCCAGACGAGCTGACCAGGATAGCGGTGGAAATGGCCCCAGCTACAGTGGCGGAGGTCATGAACAGGTGCCTAAGAGAAGGCATCTTCCCTGGAAGATGGAAAAGGGTACTTGTACCTAAGGCCGGAAAGGATCCGAGCAGCACCGGTGCCTATCGCCCTCTGCTTCTCCTGGACTTTGTAGGTAAGCTCTTTGAGCGGCTCATACTTGAACTCCTGGAAGAGGTGACTGAGAGAGAGGGTGGACTATCCCCCCATCAACATGGTTTCCGAAAGCCCCCTCTACTATTGACGCGATCCGAGCGGTGCAAACAACCTCTTCGGAAGAGAAAGCACTGCGTGGTGGTCACCCTGGATATACGAAACGCATTAAACACGCTACCGTGGGTGCGCATCATTCAGCCGCTGCGTGACATTGGAACCCCCCTTATCTCCTCAGGATGATCAGCAGCTATCTGAGCGACAGAGTTGTTGAATATGTGGCGGATGGAGCAGCGAACTCCTTCGAAATGAGTGGTGGTGTTCCGCAGGGGTCAGTCCTGGGCCCGCAAATATGGAACATCACCTATGATAGGATCCTCCGACTGAGCTTCCCCGAAGGAGTGATACCAGTGGCATTCGCTGACGACCTGGCACGTCACCAACAGAGACTTCGGAGAGCTGCAGCGGAAGGCGGCGAAAGCGGTAAGACTGGCCCAAACAAGGATCACCGAGGCTGGGCTCACCCTAGTCCAGGACAAGACAGAAATAGCTTGGCTATCGGCGAGGAGGGCGGGGCGCAGAAAGGTGGAGGACATCACGCTTCTGGGGAGGCAATACCCAATTGCCAAGTCGACCAAATACTTTAGGGTATGGCTGGAGTGTAACCCGAACTACTTCAAACACATCTGAGGCTGCTGCAGGAGCAATGAGGGCAGAGGTGGCGGTGGCACGCCTTTTGCCCAACATCGGCGGTCCGAAAGAGGGTAGGCTACGTCTCCTGGCAGGTGTGGCTAGAGCTAAACTGCTCTACGCTGCACCAGCCTGGGCGACAGGCATCAAGGCGGCGCAAAACCGTGAGAGGTTGCGAAGAGCACTCAGATTGGGGGCGCTGAGAATCACAATGGCCTATAGAACGGTCTCAACGGACGCGGTAGAGATGTTGGCGCCATCCATCCCAGCGGACTTGGTGGTGATGGAGAGGAGCCAAGTGTACGACCATAAAAAGAGAGGGGCGACCCACAGAGAAGCCTGCTCTGTTGCAAGGCAAGATATGATGGCAGAATGGCAGCGCCGCTGGGCACGAACAACTAATGCTGAGTGGACCCGCAGACTAGTTCCGGACATCTCCTCGTGGGTGAAACTGAAGCACGGTGAGCTCACGCACTGGCTCACACAGCTGCTGACAGGGCACGGATGCTTCCAGCACTATTTGAAGCGCATCGGGAAGGCACCAACAGCCGAATGCATATATTGCGCGGCATCGGATGACACCGCAGAATATACGGTGCTTCACTGCATGGGAAGAGCAACGAGCGGCACTCCGAGATGTAATTAGCCCGATCCAGGACGTGAGCACGCTGTCGGCAGCAATGATGGATCGACCAGAAGGCTGGAGCACAGTATAAGACTTCGCAACGCTGGTGATCAGGGGGAAGCATGAAGACTCCTTAAAACTACAGGAGGCGATAAGGAACAGGAGGGCTATGTAAACCGACGGCAGGGAGTTCCTTAATCTTCCAGAGTATGCCCTAGTGGTGCAGCCGGGGGAACGGGGGACTACAATAGTTTAAGCCAGCAGAGACTACCCGCAGAAGGATAACACCAGCATAGCCTACTGCCCGAAAAAGAGCGGTAGGTCACTAGAACCAGTGGAAACGCTGTGGTCGTGCGCCCTTCAGAGGGACAAAGTAAAAAAAAGCCTACTTTCATTCTGTTTCCTTTGTCTCTTTCCTCTCTGGCTATATTTCTAATTTCTTTTTGGACTTCTCTTTCTGTTGTGGTCATATCGTTGGCTATAAATATTTTAGTGTTCATCCTTAGCTTTCATTATTTTCTCTTTTTTTTTCTCTAGATTCAATTTCCGCTATTATTATCTCTACTCCTTTTACTTTTTCCTGTTTGTTGGCTTTGACTACTTTCACTTCTACTTGTAGTGATTCCATGCAGAACTTCTCTAATGCAGCCTTTGTGTTCTTGTCTCTTATATTGAGTCCTTTTATCACGATGTTTCTTCTTCTTTTATCTTTCTCTATATTTTCTATTCTATTTTCTAGCTTTTCGTATCTCGTTGCCATGTCATTTTAATCTTGCTCCCATTTATCCTCTTTCCTCTTCAACTCCGGCCTTATTTCTTTTATTTCTGTACTTACTACTTCTGCATTTTTTTCATCTCTGCCATCATTTCTTTCGTCATTTCTTTCAATTCCTCTATATCTTTCGTTTCTCCTGTCGTCCGTCTTTGTTTTGTTCCACACTTTTTTTTTTTATTTTATACTCTTTCGTCTTGTGTTTTCCTTTGCTCTGGCGATCGCAGTATCTTTATACTACCTGAAAAGATGTCACTTTCCTTTTTATTTGTCCTTCTCCCTCTCGTTCTGCCTGCCTCTTTTCCTCTCTTTATTCATTTGTGATGTTTTTCACGATTTTCGTTTTAATTTTTGTGGTTATCTTTGTTGTTCTTTGTTTCCCGTTCGTATCCGGCTGCCTCGATTTCTTTCGCTCGCACCGCTTGCGGGCCCGTTTAAATTATTCGCGTTTATTTCCGCGCGTGTTTTCATATCGCGTTTAAATTTCGGTTATTGAAGCCTCTTTCACTCGCACCGCGCGTCTCGATTGTCGGCTTATCGGCCCGGGTCGACCCCTTGGGGGACAATTTGCCGCGTTTTCTTTCTTAACCTCACTTGGCTTTATTGATGTTTTCTGCTCAATTATCTGATTTTACTATTAACTATTACTGACCTTATTCAGCTCTGTTTATCTGTATTCTTTTTTACACTACTATCTCCTTCTTACTGTTATATTTCCACTCTAAACTCTGCAATGTGACGGAGCCGATGTATCGGTGTAGCACGTCGCCATTAAGCTAATAATTATAAAACAAGAAGTCGCAAGTTCTTTATAAACTTGCGACTTCTTGTTTTATAATTATCTTTAATTGACTTCCAGCAAGGCAGAGAGAAAAATGCTACGTTACCTAAACGATTACGTTGTAATGTCGCGCAGAATGAACAACAAGATGGATCTATGCCCTCAAAAAGAAAATGCCAAGTTTGTCCCCGAAAGCGAGATCGGAAAATCATCTATAAGTGTACAGACTGTAAAAAGGCTCTATGTTTAGTATGTTACGAAAGTAAATCCTAAATGGTAAATTTTTTGTACGTTGCGATTTTCTTTGTAAAATATTTGTTATTGTGACGAAAAATTTTACTTGTATTGTTGCAATAAATTGATTTCAGTAGAATTAAATCAGTATGTTTAAATAAACTAAAAATATACTATACAATATATAAAAATTGTTTAGGGGTATGCAAGATCCCACCAGACTAATCACGTAAACATATTTCAGCAGACTAACGAAAGGTTAAAATAATTCGAGAGCTGGAAATCTGAAATAAGATATGTTGATTAAAAAGCTCTAAATGGTCTTCATCAAGCTGATAGAAGTGGGTACAATTCTACGAAAATTTTAAGCAATTCCAACCAATTCAGATCCATACATGAATTATATAGATTAATAAATAATGCACTACCAATGACAGTTTACATCGGTACATCTTGGGTTATTCGAGGAATGAGCATATGATAATAAAATTTAAGAGATACATTTTGCAAGAATTCTAGGAAATAGGTTTAGCCGAGCCCAATTATTGCCTCGGAATAAAATTTAGCCGAGAGGGAAATGAAATAGTCCTCCATCAAAAATGTAATCCCTGCAGATTTAAGTATGATTGATTCGAATGCGGTAGCAACTCTAATTAATTTGAATGCAAAACTTACAAAAATTGATCCTGATCAGTTTTTGTAAGGTCCCTGAAGAAAAGAAATATCTTTAAACTAGCAGGTATTCTAATTAATTTAGCTGTAGCCTGTAGCCGCACGACCAGTTATTTCTCACGCAGTCGTATGAATTACAATCCATTACAATCTATTTTCGATATGTTCAGTGGAGAGCGACAAATCCATGACTTCGTTACATGAACGGTATGGCAAAATTAGGACTGATTTTTAAACCAGTCGCAAGTTTATAAGGATATTCATCCCAGTAAACAGTGCAATCTTCTGGGATTACAAGAAATAAAACACAATGGCTAAATCATCAACATATTCAACACAATCGCGGAATATATGGTGTAATCGGAAGCAGTAAAGGAAACCATGCACCTAAGAGGATAACACTGGAGCTCAATAACAAATACAGTTTTTTTAATAATGGAACGGAACACGGAGATGTTAAAAATCATTTTATTCGAGAAATACTCCGAAACAAACTACGACTGGAACACTATTCTATCATTTACATGATTGCTGAGTTGCTGACAAAGACATTGACAAAATCTAAACATTATTTTTATACGAAACTTATTGGCATTGGAAAATTGAAATCGTCTTCAAAGATTGACCATTTCTCGAGGGGTGTTAGATTAGATTAGATTAGATTAGACGGGGTCGATTGGCTGTGGTGAGCCTTACAGCACTGCGACCTGTTTAGATCTTTTGTACTAGTACCCTACTGCTATTTGATTCCCAGAAATTCAACTTCCCTGACAAGGTCAATTAACTTTCTGGGAGGTAATGCCCTGATCCGTTCTGGCGTTACCGCCATACCTCCGGTTAGGGCCTGCCTAGTGGTAGCTAGAGCTACACACTCGCATAATATGTGTTCGGCCGTTTCTTCTGCCGATTCACATAATCTGCATGTGGTGTCATCCATATTGTGAAGATGGTACTTCACTGGGCAGTGTCCTGTGAGGAGACCGGTGATTAGTCTGATCTCGGTTTTAGTGAGGCGTAAGAGCTATTTGGCTCTATTTGGCGAGAAGTCAATAAACATTTTGGATTGCCTTTGACCTGGTGCATTTTTCCAATAGTCAATTTTGCACTTTTTTTCCCATTCTTGGATCATGCCTTTTTTATGTGCTTTCGGTAGCCCACATGTCGGTTTTGGTCCAATGATGGTAGTTGAGGTTCCTTGCTTAGCAAGTATATCCGCATGCTCATTGCCTTTTATGCTTGCGTGGCCGGGTACCCACATTAGGGTGAGCTTGTTGCCCTTTGCCAGTTGGTTCAGAGCTGTTTACAGTTCCAAGTAGTCTTGGAGTTAAAGCTGTACGCTTTAAGGCTCTTTAGGGCAGCCTGGCTATCCGTGATTAGATATATGCGTGCCCCTTTGTAGCCCTTTTTTGTGCACACCTGAGCACATCTTTCTAAAGCTATTATTTCAGCCTGTAAGACAGAAGAGCCATGTCCGAGGGGAACTGATTCTTTATGCTTAGGCCCATATATGCCTATGCCGGTGCCCACCTCTGTCTTCGATGCATCTGTGTACCAGAGTACAGAGTTATGTTTTAGTTCTGTGACTCGTTTCAGACTGTTTTGGTGACTATCAATAGTCACATCAAATCTTGATTCGAAGTCATAATTGATCGGCATTATATCCGATGGTGTTTGTAAGAACTCGCTTGTGACGAGGTCCAGAATTTCTGAGTGTCCGGTTCTGTGGCCTGTACTGGTCCAGTTTAGTCTCAGTGCACTCATTAGACCTTCCTTTCTGATTTGTTTGTGCAAAGGAAGTAGGTCTAGTAAAGCTTCGATTGCTGCAGAGGGAGTGCTATGCGCAGCTCCCGTGATGCCAAGGCAGGCCAGTCTTTGAAGAACTTGGAGCTTCTTTTGTGCCGTTACTTGTTTTATTTTGGTCCACCATATTAGTGAGCCATATGTGATAATGGGTCTGACCACCATGATGTACAACCAGTGTATTATTTTAGGTTTCAGCCCCCATGATCTGCTAAAGAGCCGGCGGCCTATCCAGAGTGCCGCCATTGCTTTGCTGATCGTTTTTTCCAGATGCGCGTTCCAGTTAAGCTTCCTATCAAGCACTAAGCCTAAATATTTCACTTGGTCAGAAAGCGCAATTTCTTGTCCTTTTACTTTGGGAGCTTTGATTGAAAGTTTCCTGCGATTAGTAAAAGGTACAATCACAGTTTTGTTCGGGTTGACATTGAAACCCTCTCTCAGACACCATTTTGTTATGGTGTTAAGAGCCTCTTGGGCTAGGGACGATACGATGCTATCGTATTTACCCCTTATGACGACCGCAATGTCGTCGGCGTAGCCTTGCGTACTATAGCCCTTATCTGTCAGGGTCCTGAGGAGCTCATCCACCACGATGCACCAGAGCAAGGGTGATAGAACCCCGCCTTGCGGGCACCCTTTCGCCGTGGTTACCGTTTCAGACTCACTCCCCATACCTGCCGTGATTTTACGGTTTTCAAGTACAGCTTTTATCCATCTGATAGTGGGTATATCAATGCCCTTCCTGATGGCTCCCTTTTCCACGGTTTTGAAGGCCGTATTGTCAGACGCCCCTTCAATATCCAGAAAAATACCTTGTGCAATCTTCTTGTATTGAAGCGATGCCTCTATGCCTGTTGTAAGGCTGTGTAAGGCATCTACAGTAGATTTGCCAGGTTTATAGGCAAATTGTTGCCTATGTAGCGGGTTCGCTTTTAGGGCGCCGCACCTAATATCGTTGTCCACGATTTTCTCCATAATTTTGAGGAGGAAAGAGGTGAGGCTGATTGGGCGGTAGGACTCATCAGGTGGCCTACGGCCCGCTTTGGGGATGAAAATCGCCCTGGCCTCCTTCCATTCCATTAGAATACAGCCCAGCGTGAAGCTGGCTTTGTATATTGCTTGCAGGTATGGGGCTAGTATGTCTAGCCCATATTGCAGCAATGCAGGGAATATGCCATCTGGCCCTGGAGTTTTGTAGGGTTTGAAGCTTTTGACTGCCCATTCAATTTTTCCTCTAGTAATTAGTTTACCAGCCTTTCTTTTGCTCTCTCTGGTTGGTAGGAATGTGCTTCCTTCCGTAGATTGTGCAGTTGTTGCGAGTGAGTCCACAGATGTTGAGCCCGGAAAGTGTGTCTTCAGGAGCATACTGAGACTTTCTTTGAGGCTCTCTGCATGACTCCCATCAGGTTTTTTAATTAAACCAATGCCATTGGAGTGGTCTTTCGATAGGACCTTTTGGAGTCTTGCTGTCGGGGCTGTGTCGTTCGCTCCCTCACAGAAAGCTCTCTAAGTTTTCCTTTTCGACTTCCTCAGCTCCTTGTTGTATTCTGGTAGTGCCTGTCTGTAGGCATCCCAGTTGCCCGTCTTCTTTGCACTATTGAAGGTTTTTCTGGTTTGCGTCTTCAGGCGGTCTAAATCCTTATTCCACCAGGGCACATCTCTGTAATGAGATCTCCTCTTATGTGGACAGCTGGATTCGTATGCCTTTAAGATGCAATTTTTAAGGAAAGCCGCAGCTATTTCCAGCTCCCCTGAAGTTTGGATGTCGAGGCATAGATCTTCGGTTCCCAGACCTAGGCACTCTCTGTAGAGGCCCCAGTCTGTGTTCCTCGGATTCCTGCACTCTAAAACAGCTTCCTTAGTGACCTCAATATCAAACCCAATCTGCTGATGGTCTGATAAAGGGGGTTCTGCTAGAACTTGCCAATTTTTAATTGTACTTGTTGTGAAAGCATCATCCAGGGTGATATCTAGTACCTCCTGTCTGATTGCATTCACAAAGGTAGGCTCGCTACCTGTATTAACAATGTCTAGATTGTTAGAGATAATAAATTCAAGTAGATCCTTACCTCCACTATTGGTGTCCGTGCTGCCCCATAGGATGTTGTGTGCGTTGGCATCACAGCACAGGAGAAGGTGTTTATTGCCTTTCCTACACCATTCCACAAGTCTTCTTACCTCCTCTGGTGGTGGTGTATCCTTGTCACCCGGAAAGTAGGCCGAGGCCATAACTATGCGCCTCTTTCCTTTCTTCGTGGGGACCTCTACCAGCACAGCCGCGAGGTCCCCTGTGGTGATATCTGGAATGTAAGTAAAATTAATGTCCTTTCTGAGCATGAGGACTGCTCTTGGTTTAGTGCAGTCTGCTTTGTATACTAACCTGCAACTTTCTTTGGGTAGACCCCTTACCTACCCGTTGTTAATCCAGGGCTCTTGTAAGAAGCCTATCCCAAATTTGGATTTCTTGAACCTCCAGTGCACGGCACTTGTTGCCGCTTTGGAGTGGTGGAGGTTCAGTTGTAGGCAGCATAGGCCCGCCATTGAGATGCCTAGACCCCAGAGGCACCAGCCTTTGGCTCATTGTCCTTGGGCTTTTTGCCTTTCAGGGTATTGCTCTCCCTTACCTTACCTACTACGGTGGGTCCCTTATCGGCACCTGTTTCCGCTAGTGGCGGAGTAGTGCCAACGGGTCCGCTGGTAGGCTCCTTGGAGCAAGAAGGGCCCTTATAGGCCCTTGTTGGCCCTTCGCCCTTTGGTGCTTTTTTGCCCTTGGGTCTTAGCTCTACCCAGCCAAACCCGTAGCAAATCTTGTTGCCCAGCTTCTCCAGGCTGTCGGCGGAATGTGAGTCCACCGACAGCGTGACCTCCAGCTTGGGTCCCTTCGGATCTCTCCTGAGAACCCTCCAGCTGGAGGCCTTTAGATTGTTCTGGGCCTCGATTAGCGAAATTACTTTCGCGTTGGTGTAGTCCAGGCTGTTTGGGAAGTAGCCTATCAGGATCTTAGAATGAGGTATTTCTGCCTCATCCAGCACCCTTAGCTTGGCTCCCTCCCACAGCCTGAGATGGGCAGCTGCGCCCTTTAGCCAGTTGGCTGTGGCACTGTCTACACACGTCAGTGCGAGCCATCCTGGCCTCTGATGAAGCTGATGGAATCTGGGCTTCACGGTTCCCTCCTTACCATCCTCAATTATTTTCTCCAGAATGGCCTCGCGTACGGCATCAATTTGTTCCGTCGACATGAGGTTTTCTGGAAAACCTTCTAGGCATACGCCTACCTTTACTCCCGTCGTATCCTGGCTATAGGACACAGCCTTGGCCTCGGCGCTAGGCACAGGCTGCCTTTTCGTCCGTTTGACCATGGTTGAGTCCGGCGTGCTACCTGTTGACCGGGGTCTCTTGGTAGCAGCCGTGGGGTTGCTCTTGAAGGGCACTAATGACTTTACTCGAGCTTCCCCTGGTTCCATGCCGTTCTTGATGAGGAACTTCATCCTCTTTCTTGCGGCACCGCTCATTTTGACCTTTTGGTCTTTTGTATTTAGACCTTTAAGGCTGCCAACGAGCTCCTCATCGCTGCTTTTCAGCAGCTCCTCCTCACCTGTTCTGCTGTTAGTTTCCATAGGCTCTACACCTTTTGGCTCCTTTGCAGCAACATCGGACGTTAGGGAGTCGTCCACTCCTTTGTTTATTTGGAAAACTTGGTTCATTTGATTCCCACGAGTAGCTAGGGAAAGGGAACAGTCCATTACAGCAGAGCCCCGCATGCCATAATAAGGCAAGTGAAACTGGGGGTCGCCTGGTACCCAGAGTTCGCATAGAGACGACTAAGCTCCTCCTGAGCCATGCAACCCTCGGCCTATGCTGTTCCGCCTTGGTTTGAGGTGTTTGTTTTTTGTGGTTTCCTTTCCACATTGATCCGGGCAGCTAAGCCAAGATCCTCTAAGCTTGTTACTTGCGAGACATGTCCACGAACAGCAACAAGCCCGATATGTCAGGTCTGATGGCTGTATGGGCACAAACAGACCCGGCGTCGTTTACCCTCGTGCAAGCCCTAAGCCACGATACTACAGCCGGGCGGGGGTGAGCAGGATAAGTGGTTTGGCTCCCTAGCCCTCGTTGCCTGATAGTATAGGGAGCCGAAAAGGTCAGGGTGACCGAAGAGGTGGCCAAGGGAGGCCGACAGATCAAAGAGGGAAGCGACTCTACGAAGGAGGCCATCACTATAACAGTTTGTGTATAGCCTCGGAATGCATTGGCGATAGAGCCCCGTCTCACTCCCCACTGTTATCCGGTTGTTTGGCCGGATAACCGTAGGATGCTCATTAACAGTGGCCCTACCTTGCCCCCACACCACGTCAAGGAGCATTCCCTAGTGGAGGTTCGAGGGGTGTTGGAATTATATCGAGAAATCCATGAGCAATGTGGGTTCATGCAATGTGCAAATATGAGTGATATTTTCATAGCGACTATTTTTGTTTTTCTGTAATAAAAAATAAACAGCGAGTTCATTATAACTAGAGTCCGGATTTATATTTTATTACATGTTTTATTTGGTCTTTCGTATGGAACTTGCGAATTGTATCTACACGTTTCTCTCGGAAATAAATCCAAGTACCAAGTTTTATTTCGCATACAACCTAATATTTCGAGGTTTCGTCACATTAAACTTATTTGAGCATATATCAGCATATAACTACATATAAAGTCAACATTTCCATTAATTATAATTTATTTTGTTGTAATTTATTGATAAATTTGCGGGCGTAGAAATCTTTTTTTATGAAATCGTATAAGATAAATTTACGGGATTCCCCTAACTAGCGAACGGAACCTCGTGTCATGTAGATATGTATATATTATATTATTTATATAGAATAAGGGGATTTCCCCAGAAGCAAGTTAAGCTAGTACGCATGTGCAGATGATACTAGATGCAACTGTACCCGGTAGAGATGGGAAAAACGGTTCACTGCCCGGAACGGTTCCGAACCGGTTCACTCACTGGATGAACCGGTTCCTTGGAGCGGTTCGCCGGTCTTTTCGATAGTTATATACCAGATTGTCAGAAATGAGTTGCAGACTTCCAATTAATTTAAAAATATATAAAATGGGTATTCATAGTGTGGCCACAACTGCAATATATTTTACCGACGTAAATAGAAACGTAAACGACGTAATAGAAATTCCAGCTATAGATTTCTCGGCGCATCTACCAAAATTAGGTGCGATTTTTAAATTTTATTTGTGTAGTGGCTTTCTGCAGGTGTATTCAGCAAACAAAAAATTTCGCTAAGCTTTTTGACCGCCGAGAAATCTATTATTTATGGATAACTTCTCGTCGGTATATATATATTTCAACTTTTTCTGTATTTTATACATGATAATATGAAGAACTGAAAAGCTACTGGTAAATATTCGTAAACGGGAAGTGGGCATTAAATATTTACTCTGCTTTTTACACGTTTCTGATATTTCTAAATCGATTGATTTTTAAAATTACAAGTTTTAGGCTTCTGCTATTTTTACATTATCATATTATTTTCACATTTTCTCCTCTCTGGTAGCACATCGGTTGTAAATATAAATCAAACTTTGAACATTTATTTACTCTTGTTCCTGTTCTCTAAATGCACACCCGGTATATCATACTCTTCTTAATTTTGAGAATGAAATAAATAATTTCAAAATTGTATAATTTCTTTATTATGAAATAATAAAATATTATATTGTTTTTTTATGCTGCGGATTATTTTTTTTTCATTTATTTATTTAATATAAAAGAAATACCAAATTTAACTACAGTTAAACGACTTTATGATAAATTATTGTAGAAATTTGACTTGAAGTCGACAGAAAAAAGACTCATTTTGACCTAAAGCCGTTAAGCCTCCAAAAAAATGTCAAATTTAACTAGTCAAATGACTTCATGATAAATCATTTTAGAAATTTGACCTAAAGTCGACAGAAAAAAGACTGATTTTGACTTAAAGTCGTTATGCGTCTAAAAAATGTCAAATTTAATTAAAGGCAAAAGAGTGTGTCCAAATTAATGTCGAAAATTGACTTAAATTCGACAAGCGTTAAGAAAAAAAAACGCCTAATTTTGACTTAAACCCTTAAGCCTCTAGAAAATTTGTCAAATTTGGGTAGAATTAAAAGACTTTATGTGCAAATTAATGTCGAAATTTGACTTAAAGTCAAGAAACATCGAGAAAAACGACTAATTTTGACATACAGTCTTTAAGCCTCTAGAAAAATGTCAAATTTAAATAAAGTGAAGAGACTTTATGTCCAATTTACTGTCGAAATTGTACTTAAAGTTGAGAAGCATTAAGAGAATAAGACTGATTTTGACTTAAACCCTTAAGCCCCTAAAAATGTGTCAAATTTTGATATAATTAAGAGACTTTATGTGCAAATGAATGTCGAAGTTTGGCGTAAAGTTAACACACTTCAAGAAAAACGACTATTTTTGGCTTAAAAAGTTAAAAAACTTTATGATAAATTAATGAAAAGCGTCAAAAGATAGACTAATTTTGATTTAGACTCGTTAAGCCTCTGGAAAAATGTCAAATTTACTAAAGTTCAAAGACTCTATGACTGAATACAACTGAATGTTGAAATTTGACTTAAAATTGACAAGTTTTAAGAAAAAAAAAACAAATTATGAATTAAATCCGTTAAACCTCTAGAAAATATGTAAAAATTTAATTAACGTTAAAAAAACTTTATAATAATTAATGTCAAAATTTGACTTATAGTCGATGAGCGTTAAGAAGAAAGACTAATTTTGACTTTAATCTTTAATCCTCCAGAAAAAATGTCAAATTGAATTAAAGTTAAACGACTTTATGTTCGAATTAAAGTATAAATTAGACTTAAAGTCAACAAGCGTTAAGTAAAAAAGACTAATTTTGACTTAAAATCTAAACCTTCTAAAAAAAAGTGTCAAATTTAAAATTAAAAGATTTTATGTCCAAATTAATGTGTAAATTTGATTTAAAGTCAGCAAGCATCAGGAGAAAAGACTAATTTTGACTTAAAGTCGTTAAGCCTCTAGAAAATATGCCAAATCAAATTATAGTTAAAAGACTCCATGTTCAAATTAATGTCGAAATTTAACTTAAAATCGCCAAACGTCAAAAAACGACGAATTTTACTTAACCCCGTTAAGCCTCTACAAATTTCAAATTTAATTAAAGTTAAAAGACAAAATTTGACTTAAAGTGACAAGTGTCAAAAAAACAAAGTTGACTTAAAGAAAAAAATGCTGAATTTAATTAAACGTTTCCACATTTTCATTTAAAATTCCAAATGTAAAACTTTATGTCCAAATTTAAGTCTGGATTAAAAAAAAAATCACGAGAATCGCATGAAATTTCTGCGATAACTTTCCGCAGATAACTTCAAGCGGTCCTCAACGGGAATGCTACCTGCAAGAACTTTATGTGGTTCATATCAGGAAGCTACCGCGGAAATTATATGCGTTTTGAGGTGTGAACCTCTTGAAGTTATCTACGGTTCATAGCAGGAACCGCATGAAAATCGTGCTTCACTTAATAGAGGACTGAACCGAATGAAATTTTCGCAATTAACCTCTCTTGGAACCGCATGAAATTTCCGCAGGCTTTTACCGGGGCTCTTCTACAGGTAGGGCTACGCGTCTGGTTTTCACTCTTGAAGAAAAAGCCAAGTACATATTAAAGGGCAGAGGAACCGCGGTTCCTTTTGTGCGAACCGGTTTCTGATCGCTATTTGCTAAGAACCGGTTCATTGAACAGGTTCTTAGCAACTAGTTGCCTCTAGTTGCTTTATTCTACGCCAATAATTTTGAAAAATTAGAAAATATTCTTCTTAATTTTAATGAAGAATCGGCAGTACTTAAAAAATGTAAAGATTGTGTTGCATGTATAAATATTTTGCAACAATTAGTTTTTATTGCTCATTTTTGCATCTTAATAACTGCAATCAAGAATTTGAAAACAGTTCAAATCCTTTAATTAAGGCTTTTAAAATTATTGAAGAACTGTACGAAAATTTAAAATAAGTTCCCTAACTTGCGTATTATATCGAAATCCGGGATACGAAAAAATTAAAAGGATTTGTGGAATTTTGAAAGGCGAGACTGAGGAGGACATAATAAATTTTAACATGGACTCCATGTCATTTAAAATCAAAATCAAAATTTGGTTCTACATTGTAATTCCAATAAATGAATTATCATCAGTTGCTATTCGTATTTTTCTTTTATTTTGCAACATTATTTTTAATTAAACCGCGTATAAAGTCCATATTTGAATCATTTTGTCGCATATATTGGCTAATTTTTAAGCTCATATAAACAAATTAAATTGCCTTTCTTTTAGCGCATATAAACAAATTATAACGCCTTTTTTAGCGCATATGAAAAAATTATAACGCCTTTTTTTTAGCGCATATAAAAAAAATATAACGCATTTTTTAGCGCATATAAATCCGGACTTTAATTTTAACTATACTATCTCAACGTATATACTATCTTAACGTATGTTTAAATGTGGATTAAAAATACAAACTTCCAAATCACCGTTTTAAAGTTTTATGCCAGAGTGGTCAAAGTCCACTTTAACTTTTATTCCTAGAAGTAACCGTGTACCGCTTATTTTCAAATCGAATTAACTTATTCATTTTCTTATGCTACTCTATCTGTTCTACTATGTGGAGAAAATATTACTCCTTCCAAAAAGGTGAAAATATTGAAGGTTGCTATAGCAACGAAATAAAAATATGATTCATTATAATTTAATTGACCATCCTAAGCTTTATTCATTTCGCTGTAACATGACTGATATATAACGCTTAAATTTTTGTTTCAGATGTATAGTAAAACTACTGGCGGATACTTCTTCTGTGGCATCTTCGAGAGGCAGATAATTTAGTGAAATGGGACTTAAATCATAAGAGTGCTATTTAACTAAGATAATACAAAGAAACATTTGAGAGTTAATAAATGTTTAAATGGTTATTGTGGAAACGAACTGATTTTGGTTTACATTCTGTACTTTCAAACGTGGTTCTGTGAAAAGGGCTAACTCATCCATTAATGAAATAAATAATAATGAAAGCGGAGACTATTTTAAACTTAAAACCTCTTTATCTTGATTTCACACGAATACAAAAATGTATAATTAAAATTTTTAATTGAAAATCATTACCGAACATTTCTTCAAGATGATGTCAACTATTTTTTCAGTTTTTCTTTGTAGGTGTATGTGTGTGCTGCTCTGGTCGCTATATCTCACAAACGAATTAAAATTTTCTTACAATTTTAAGATTTCTTAGCAATACGAAGAACTGAAGTGTAAACATAATAAACAAATGTTGCAAAAAAAATTATAATTTAAAGGGACACTCAATACTTTTAATAAATATATACCATCAAGTACTTGTAATACATTTTTTGTAATTTTATATCTTAAATTATAAAATTATAGTAGTTCTAACATCAGATTAAAACAATAATTAATATGAATTCCAAAATTATTCACATATAAAATATAAGCTTTTTAATTAAAAAAATTCTATTATTAAGAAAAACGGTGTTAGCTGATTGAGATTAATATGAGATTAAACGATTTAAAAATGGTTCATTAAGGTTTTAAATTTTTGTGCAAAACTCATCTGTAACGATTTTGATATAATAATGTACTCCATGTGTAGATTATATTTTATTACAAAAATCTCTTTGTACCTCAAAATCGCTTAAGATTATTAAGTGGCAATATTAATATATCTTCATGGAGGCCAGGGCGATTTTCATCCCCAAAGCGGGCCGTAGGCCACCTGATGAGGCTAAGTCCTACCGCCCAATCAGCCTCACCTCTTTCCTCCTCAAAATTATGGAGAAAATCGTGGACAACGATATTAGGTGCGGCGCCCTAAAAGCGAACCCGCTACATAGGCAACAATTTGCCTATCATCCTGGCAAATCTACTGTAGATGCCTTACACAGCCTTACAACAGGCATAGAGGCATCACTTCAATACAAGGAGATTGCACTAGGTATTTTCGTGGATATTGAAGGGGCGTTTGACAATACGACCTTCAAAACCGTGGAAAAGGGAGCCATCAGGAAGGGCATTGATATACCCACTATCAGATGGATAAAAGCTGTACTTGAAAACCGTAAAATCACGGCAGGTATGGGGAGTGAGTCTGAAACGGTAACCACGGCGAAAGGGTGCCCGCAAGGCGGGGTTCTATCACCCTTGCTCTGGTGCATCGTGGTGGATGAGCTCCTCAGGACCCTGACAGATAAGGGCTATAGTACGCAAGGCTACGCCGACGACATTGCGGTCGTCATAAGGGGTAAATACGATAGCATCGTATCGTCCCTAGCCCAAGAGGCCCTTAACACCATAACAAAATGGTGTCTGAGGGAGGGTTTCAATGTCAACCCGAACAAAACTGTGATTGTACCTTTTACTAATCGCAGGAAACTTTCAATCAAAGCTCCTAAAGTAAAAGGACAAGAAATTGCGCTTTCCAACCAAGTAAAATATTTAGGCTTAGTGCTTGATAGGAAGCTTAACTGGAACGCGTATCTGGAAAAAACGATCAGCAAAGCAATGGCGGCACTCTGGATAGGCCGCCGGCTCTTTGGCAGATCATGGGGGCGGAAACCTAAAATAATACACTGGTTGTACATCATGGTGGTCAGACCCATTATCACATATGGCTCACTAATATGGCGGACCAAAATAAAACAAGTAACGGCACAAAAGAAGCTCCAAGTTCTTCAAAGACTGGCCTGCCTTGGCATCACGGGAGCTGCGCATAGCACTCCCTCTGCAGAAATTGAAGCTTTACTAGACCTACTTCCTTTGCACGAACAAATCAGAAAGGAAGGTCTAATGAGTGCACTGAGACTAAACTGGACCAGTACAGGCCACAGAACCGGACACTCAGAAATTCTGGACCTCGTCACAAGCGAGTTCTTACAAACACCATCGGATATAATGCCGATCAATTATGACTTCGAATCAAGATTTGATGTGACTATTGATAGTCACCAAAACAGTCTGAAACGAGTCACAGAACTAAAACATAACTCTGTACTCTGGTACACAGATGCATCGAAGACAGAGGTGGGCACCGGCATAGGCATATATGGGCCTAAGCATAGGGAATTAGTTCCCGTCGGACATGACCCTTCTGTCTTACAGGCTGAAATAATAGCTTTAGAAAGATGTGCTCAGGTGTGCACAAAAAAGGGCTACAAAGGGGCACGCATATATCTAATCACGGATAGCCAGGCTGCCCTAAAGAGCCTTAAAGCGTACAGCTTTGACTCCAAGACTACTTGGAACTGTAAACAGGCTCTGAACCAACTGGCAAAGGGCAACAAGCTCACCCTAATGTGGGTACCCGGCCACGCAAGCATAAAAGGCAATGAGCATGCCGATATACTTGCTAAGGAAGGAGCCTCAACTACCATCATTGGACCAAAACCGACCTGTGGGCTACCGAAAGCACATAAAAAAGGCGTGATCCAAGAATGGGAAAAAAAGTGCAAAATTGACTATTGGAAAAATGCACCAGGTCAAAGGCAATCCAAAATGTTTATTGACTTCTCGCCAAATAGAGCCAAACAGCTCTTACGCCTCACTAAAACCGAGATCAGACTAATCACCGGTCTCCTCACAGGACACTGCCCAGTGAAGTACCATCTTCACAATATGGGCAAAGTGGATGACACCACATGCAGATTATGTGAATCGGCAGAAGAAACGGCCGAATACATATTATGCGAGTGTGTAGCTCTAGCTACCACTAGGCAGGCCCTAACCGGAGGTATGGCGGTAACGCCAGGACGGATCAGGGCATTACCTCCCAGAAAGTTAATTGACCTTGTCAGGGAAGTTGAATTTCTGGGAATCAAATAGCAGTAGGGTACTAGTACAAAAGATCTAAATAGGTCGCAGTGCTGTAAGGCCCACCACAGCCAATCGACCCCGTCTAATCTAAATCTACATTTAATATATCTTCATAGAGTGTATTATTGGGTGTGTATAAATTGGTGGATAATCTACATGTAGAGATATTCTTCCTAACATTCAGAATAGAAAATGTCGTTGCAAAAATGCTATATCATGCCGTATAGGCCATCTGGAGCCCTTCAAAAGAAATGTACATTCACGAGCTGTCCTGTTTTTTTAAATAATCTCATGATTAGTTATGTGGGTTGGGTCAGAGTGAAAGAATAATAATGATAGAGCGGGGTTTATTTACAGATGTATATGCAAGGTAAAACAGATTATGAGCAAATAGTGTCGACATAAGTCTATTTTGACACGCGGGAACTAATACAAACCGATAATAACGAGGAAAGCAGAATTGACATAAAATTGAAAAGAATACTTTGTGTGAAAAGTGACATAAGCGGGTGTCGACATTGTCGGCTCTACTTTTTATGAAAAGTAGAGCCGAGCTGCGCTGCGCCGTCGTTAGTGCATGGCCTATTAAAATTAAGCAATTAAACTGTGCACAGCCTATTAAAATTGAAGAAGGTAACAGGTGACGAACGAATTTAAGAAAAAATAAAAATGAACTTTCACAAACCACACGCGTCGAGGAACTTCGGAAATGTAATCTGGTAGTAACCCCATTTTCTGAATCTCACATCTGTCAAATATGACAATGCACTCGGACGTTAACAGGAAGAAGCTTATTTTTTTTTTCATTAACTTTGGGCCTCTAAAACCAGTTCATCGTTGGAAAGTCAATCGAATCCGCAACAGTCGACCTCATGGAGGTGGTTAGTGGGAACCTGAACTCAGGGATGTTCGTAGCTGGCTTATTCTTTGAATTATCACGAGCGTTCGACACAATCGATGTGAATTGTGCAGCAAATTGTGGGCAATAGGTGTACGTGGTGTAGTGTCCGATCTAATAGTGTCATTCCTTACTAATAGAAGAATGTAACCACTGTTATTTTTGTTGTTATTAATGATTTAGTACATTTTATTATTAGGGGGCATGTAATTAACTTCGCAGATGATACGACAATTATTTTATCAGCTAAATCCCAACCAGAATTAGCTGATTTAATAAAACAAACCACAGATTAATTGATTAAATGGTGTAACAAAAATACTTAATGTTAAATGCAAATAATACAGTAAAGAACGCAGGCTACATGTGCTCCGTATTTTAATTGTATATTAGTGGGAAAAACGTATCAAATAATTGTGAAAATTGCTGTGCTGATTGCTTTATATCTCATATACACGGTGAGTTAATATCAAATTGTTACATCAAATAAGAATCCGTGTATTTGATATTTTGTTTTGGTAATTTTCCATCGCGTATGCCGGTGCCACGGCCTTGTCTCGCAAAAATATTTATCGACGGTCATTGAACTGATTATTTTATTTTATATTTACCTATTAATCAAATCCAATACACTTTAATTTCATTCATTTGTTTTTCTATAATCCTTTATTATTTTCCGTGGTCTGCCCTGTTCGTTTCTCAAGTCCTCACAAACGACCCTGTGAGGTGAAGTGTGTGCCCCTGTTTTTTTATGTACGTTTACTCTGTTACTAATTAATTAATAATCAATAAACATGCCTATTAGTTGCAACATTTGTAAAGCAAATATAAGTCCGCGTTCAGACTCTCTCAAATGCCACAGTAAATGCGGAAAATGGTTTCATGCGAACTGTCTCAATTATACCATCGATTTAATTGACTATTATATTAGTGAAGGCAAAAAACGAGACGGTGACCACTGGGTGTGCCATATCTGTGTACCCAACGATCCTTCCGCTAAACCACGTGAAATTGGCACATTATCGTCAATTAATGATACCATAAAATATGTTTTGAAAAAGGAACTTGCTTCCCTTTTCAAAGTAGAATTTCAAACAGCGATGCAGAGTTTTACTAATGAAATTAGCGAATTAAAACAGCGTGTTTCAATGCTCGAAAATGCTACTCCCAATCAATCAACTAATATTTTAATGGAAGCAACTATTGTGGCTGAAATAGAGGAGCGTCAACAGCGTGCCTTAAATGGAATGGTTTACAACGTTCCGGAATCTACTGGTTCATCAGAGGAAAAAGCCGAGAAGGATATAATAGCTATAAAATCTATTATAAGTTCAAAATGTACTGAATTTAATCCACGCAGAGCTATTCGCATTGGGAAACCATCTGGAAATCCAAGGCCCATTAAACTTACTTTTCCATCTCGTGAAGCAGTCGTCAGTGTGTTCAAAGCAGCAAAAGCAGTTGATACCGGTAACATACGATTTTCTAATGACCGGACCAAACTCCAGCGTGAACATCTAGTATCTTTAAAAGAAGAATTGGAAAAACGTAGAGAGATGGGTGAACGAAATCTGTCAATTAAATATTTGAAAGGGGTTCCGTCAATAATAGAAAATAATTTAAACTCTAATTTAAAAAACTGAAAATGTATTTTCAAAATGTTGGTGGGATTCGTTAAAAAAATTTTAATTTAAATTCTAATATTAATTTGACTGATTATGATGTTGTAATTATTGTGGAAACATGGCTGAATTCGACGGTGTCTGATATTGAACTAGGCCTTCGTGATTTTACTTTATATAGGTGTTATCGATTTGATAGTATTAAGTCACGGGGTGGTGGTGTATTGATTGCGGTCCGTTCAAACTTAATTAGCAATATTGTGAATGTACCATCCAGTCTTGAGGTCTTATTTGTTAAAATTGGAAATGACTTGATATTATCTTCGGTTTATATTCCTCCAGGATTAAATTCAACACTGTATATTGATTATTGTACTTCAGTTGATTACGTTTGTAATTTGTATCCCGATTTTAAGTTCATTTTTTGTGGTGACTGTAACTTACCGCGAGCATTGTGGAGTTTTGATTGTAAGAGTATTTTATCGTCATCCAATATTTGTTCACATGCTCAAACTTTAGCTGAATCATTTGAATTTCATAACTTACGTCAAATTAATACCCTACCAAATAATCGTGGCGTGTTCCTTGATTTGGTTTTTTCAAATGTATCTAGTACGATTGTGTCTATATCAGATGATCCTCTTTTCAGTGACAGTTTTCACCATGTATCTTATACCTTATCTGTTAACACCAACGATATCCATGATTCTCTAGATTATTATGATATTGTTTATAACTTTAAAGCCGCTGATTATGGTAGCATTAATGCATTTTTATCCAATATATCATGGCATGAATACCTCCTGCATGATGATATAAATGTTATTGTGGATAAATTCTATCAGGTTTGTAAGTATGCTATTGAAAAATATGTACCAATTAAAATTGTAAAATCATCGTCATATCCAAAATGGTTCAGTTCTAGATTAATAAACTTAATTAAACTGAAGAAGAACGCTCACAGCCAGTATAAATGTAGTAATAATTATTCAGATTATGAACACTTTAAATCTCTTCGATCTCAATGTACAATTCTAAGTAATCAATTATTTTCCAACTATATGGATAAAATTGAATCTAATATCTGTAC
The DNA here is from genome assembly GCA_910593695.2 of Ocypus olens. NCBI lineage: Eukaryota > Metazoa > Arthropoda > Insecta > Coleoptera > Staphylinidae > Ocypus > Ocypus olens. Next base: position 20,239,186 of record OU343062.1, on the reverse strand, counting down.
CAACACTAATTCATTCTGGAATTACGTTAATGAGTCAAGGAAAACATCAGGCTTTCCTAAGTCTATGTACTTTAAAGATACATCTTGCAATTCTGGTGAAAGCTGTGTTAACCTTTTTGCTAAACATTTTTCAAGCACTTATGTTAATGATGATAACCTATTAATTAACGTAACTCCAGAATTTCCTATTAGCTCGGACTCTGTTAACTTATGTAATTTTAAAATTGGTATTTCCGACATCTTTGAAGCAATTAACTCTTTACCTGATTCCCTTAATCCAGGACCTGATGGTATACCAAATTTTTTTGTAAAACGATGTATTTTTTCACTTTGTACACCATTGAACAAAATTTTTAACGTTTCTCTCCATAAATGTGAATTTCCCTTGATATGGAAAACTAGTTTCATTCGGCCTATATTTAAAAGTGGTAGTAGAAGTAACATTGAGGACTATAGAGCAGTTTCAATTCAATCTACTTTTCCGAAATTATTTGACAAACTTATTGCAGATCAATTAATGGATTGATTGAACAACATGGATTTTACGATGGAAGATCTACTGTATCCAATCTACTTGTTTATCAATCATATATTATAAATGCTCTTGAGAAATACGGTCAAGTGGACGCAGTTTATACAGATTTCTCCAAAGCCTTCGATCGTGTTTCTCATTCAATTTTAGTGAACAAATTACGCGCTATGGGCTTTGGAGACTGTATAACTGAATGGATCCGAAGTTATTTCTCTGATAGACAACAATTTGTAAAAATCAATAATTTCGTCTCTGAACCAATATCTGTGTTTTCAGGGGTGCCGCAGGGGTCACATTGTGGCCCAGTATTATTTTTATTATTCATTAATGATGTCAGTTCATATGTAAAGCATTGCAGATTTTTATTGTTTGCAGATGATCTCAAAATATTTCGGGCGGTAAATTCCATCTCAGACTCAGCATACTTGCAAGATGATTTAAACAATATTTATAGATGGTGTTCTGATAACAATCTTTATTTTAATTATAAAAAATGCATGTCAATCTCGTTCGGAAGGGGTCGTTTAGTTGAAAATGCATATATAATAGATGATCATCTATTACCATCTGTTAAGCAAGTTAAAGATCTTGGTGTGTTATTTGACTGTAATTTCTCCTTCTCGAAACACATTGACTGCATTTGTTCGAAAGCTTTACAGATGCTTGGATATATTAATAGATTTGCCAGAAACTTTTCTATCAGTATCCAGAAAATACTATTCACATCTTTAGTAAGACCACAACTTGAATATGCTTCTTGCATTTGGTCGCCGGCATATAATAATAAGATTGATCAACTAGAACGTGTTCAAAACAAATTCTTAATGTCAATTTCTTTTAGAATTGGGATTAGTAGAATTGAGTATAGTCGCAGCAATATGCTTTATTTTCTAAACCTACCAACTTTACGTGTAAGGCGAATACATGCAGATTTGTGTGTAGTTTATAAATTAGTGAACGGTTTTATAAATTGTTGTGAGCTTGCATATTTGAATTTCAACATCCCCTTCAAAACAAGAAACATAACTGTTTTTAAAGAATCGTTTCACAGATCAAATTTTGCTAGAAATAATGCATTGTGGAGAATGTTCAGACTATGCAATCTGGTTTGTGTTTCCCCTAATTTTTTCCTGTACGATACATCTTACAATAAATTTAAATGCCATCTAAAATATATTGATGTATCACCATATATTGTTGCTATATAATGTTGTTATTAATTATTAATCTGTATAATTTATATAATGGTAATTCTACTTTTGTAATATATCGTTATTGTTATGTAATAGTTATATTGTGCAATATTTTATTTGATTTCTTTATTGTATTTTTTATTTTAAATTTTTCTTGTAAAAAGGTTCGTCCGTAAATAAATAAATAAAAAAAATAAAATAAAACTGTTATTTTACAATTTTATAACAGAAAAGCCCCACATTTTGTAGTTAGTACTTCTGCTAGCACAAAGTTTCTTAATTTTGCGGTAAACACGTTTGTTTGATTTTCAAAATGTAATTTATTTAAACCACTACATATGTTTCGCCACACTGTGGCTTCTTCAGGTGAAGAAAATATACAAATAAAAAACACAGTACTTCTTAAATATTAAGTGATTGTAGTTGGCGGGGGAGAGAACATTTTTCAAACTCCCCCCTCTTAAAAATGTTCTCTCCCCCGCCAACTACAATCACTTAATATTTAAGAAGTACTGTGTTTTTTATTTGTATATCCCCCGGCGGTTGACCAGGGTCAAGGTTCGGTCTCTTTCCGCTCTACTCTGAGGAGAGTTTTTAGTTGGTATACTCGTGCCCTTCAGGGGAGGACTCCAACACTACCCCACTATAGGGGTGTCTATAAAAGATCTTCTCTCCTCTCTTCAAAAAAAAAAAAAATATTTGTATATTTTCTTCACCTGAAGAAGCCACAGTGTGGCGAAACATATGTAGTGGTTTAAATAAATTACATTTTGAAAATCAAACAAACGTGTTTACCGCAAAATTAAATATGGATTTTCAACTCCTGACTGCCTCAACAATCAATCACAAAGTTTCTTGGTACTGTCATAGATCAAACGCTGTCCTGGGGTAAACAAGTAGACAACGTTTGCTCAAAATTGAATAGTGCGTATTATGTCATCTTGAAGTTAAAAAAACTGCTTAAATCGTAAATCACTTTTAAACATGTACTACGCTATGGCGTACCCGCATTTGACTTATGGTGTGTTGGTATGGGGAAGAGCAAATGTAAAGAGAATTGTTATAGCACAGAAAAGAATATTAAGATTAATATTTGATATTAAAAGAACCGAAACATGCCGTAATATCTTTAAAGAAAACAACATTCTCACGCTCACCAACAAATACATATACAAATGCGCCGTATATGCTTTTAATAATTTGAACAAATTTGATAAAAATGGTGATAATCACCGGTATCACACAAGACATAATAATATGTTACGATGCACACCTCATAGTACATCTTTTTATGAAAACTCTGCAAAGTATTCTTGTATTGTTGTATATAATAAATTACCCCGTTATATTACAGATTGCAGAAACTTAAATTATTTCAAAGCGGAAACACGAAAATACTTAATAACTATTCTCATCAAGAATTTATTAATGACGCATAAATTTTTAAAACTGTTATTATTTTTAACTAAGATTGAAAACTGTAGTCTTTTAAATATTGACAAGTGAATCATGGATATTTTAAATTTTAACTCTAAATTTTATTTTAATTCTAATTTTAATTCTGATTTTTATTTTTATTTATTTGAAATTTTAAATTTTTAATTTTAATTTTTTATTGTTAATTGTTCATTTTTAATGTTTAATTTTAAATTGTAATTTTGATTTTAAATTTAAATTTGTTTTAACGTGTTAATTTTAGTAATCAAACTTAATTTTAGTTGTATATTTTTGACGAATACATCCGCTTATGTTATATATAACTCAATATGTATATATATAATATTGTAAATGGTGGCATACGTAATAAAGTTTATTATTATTATTATTATTATTATTATTATTATTAAAAAATATTTGTTGAGCGTCTGAGAAGCGTATACACATTACAAACCAATATACAAACAAAATTTAGGCCGGTACTGATAGGGGTTGTTTTCATCTTTGGCATCCAGTTGCGGCTGGTGGGGCTGACGGGGTGACCGAAATGTTACCAAAATTTGGTGGTCTGCTTCAAATTGCTTCAAATGGAACGCCTAATGATTTCCCAAAGTTTCACTGTTCTAACCCTCCAGGAAATACTTTTTTTTTCGAAATTGATTTTCAAGGAATATTTTTTAACGTTCAAAAACGACAATAATTCAAATATCTATATCTCGGTTAATAACCGGGCGATTTTAAAAATTCAAAGTTTGTTTTACGCACACATAATACCGCAATGATAATCCGTCGTTAGATTTGTAGGAATAGAAAAAATCATTTTAAAACGATCGAAAATATTGACCGGCAAAATAAATAAAAGTTTAATGAATTTTATCGGATCGAGAAATTTTATTTGGATTTTCTGTTGGGCTTGAGAGGGGCTTTCCGGTGATGTAATCAGATTTTCGATCGGAGAAAAAAAATTGTGTACCGCTGTTACATTTCGCTTCCCTCTTCCGTATACAACGTCATATCTCGAAAACCACAAATCGGATCGAAAAACTTTATGGGGATCTTTGACATGGACTGATATGATGCCGAAATGGCGACTGACATGACGCCATCAGATGTTTAATTTTCGTCAAAAGAAAAATCGCAAAATTCTTCGAAAAATTCCCGCAAAACAATCAAAAATCGGCCGTAGATCGTAAACGGTGCGCCCCACGAAAAATATAGCCCTTACCTTTTCGACGCAAAATTCCGAATGGCATGACTTTTACATTTCTCGGGTGAGATAAAAAATGGCCGCTGTAGAATTTTTTTATTGAAATCGGGGGTGGTTTTCTTTGAATAACTCCTTGGGGGTTGGAGATATTAAAAATTCGTAAGAGACATAAAATATCGAGGGGAGTCAGTTCTACAAAACTTTATGAAATTCGGACTCGTGGCCGTAAGAAGAAGCGAGCTTTTTTTTCCGGAAGCGTCCGAAATGTGATTTTTTAGAAAAACGCTTGAGCGGTTGAATCGGATTTTTTTACGGAAACGTGCGATAGTAAACGTTGTGTCTCGATGCATTGAGGATTTTTTGAGCCATATTTGAATCCTCCAGCTCAAAAATCCTGGGAGGAGATGGGTTTGGCGCGAACCTCTGCATCGCAAAAAATCGATTTTCAAAATTTCACCCCCGAGTCTAGGGGTGAGTTGGAAAATCGCGGTTTCGCGGGACACTAGAGAATGTTTCCGGCTTTCAGGAAAAAAATAAAAGTTATCGTTTTTCTTGAGGGGTTGGCAACCCTTTTTTTAAAAGGGTGGTTCTAGAGGGTTGAAATTTTAATGGTATATTTCTTGAATTATTTGTGATTTTTCGTAAACATGATTTAGGCCTTGAGTATATATTACTAAAAATTTTAACTACTGCCACTTTGTGATTGATGAATTACCAAACTGTTTCAGAAATCGTAAGCGACTCATTACGAATATATAGACCATATATAAATGTTAAATGTTGTACATAAATGTGTAACATGTACTATTACTACTTATGTACCTCGCTATATTATATACTTATTAGCCAATTACAATTAAGAGTCCCTCTGCATTCGTCTGTTCATCTTTAAATATGAAAAGTGACAGTGACATTTAAACGTCAGATTATAATTGGTTAAAACAAGAACCGACACAATAAACTTCATGCCATGCCTTATTGGTACTTCCATCGCAATGGTAACTTAGTACATTAACACTTCACATTGAGTACAACGATCCGTATCCTTAAATTTGTTCAATCAATGTATTGGACAATATATTATTCGACGGAAAATTGTTCGAACGGTAATTCGTTTGTTTAGTTGGTAGTTGTCCTACCGGCCATTACCCGCTACCCGATTTAGTTTCAATATGTCTTTAGTTTAAGCGAATAAATGTAAGGTCGTAGGTAAAGTATAGTGCATAGCGCTAGTTGTAACGCAATTACGCGCTCGTGAAATTACTTTACTCGCCGCTACGCGGCTCGTACGCAATATCTTTCACTTGCGCGTAATTTGCTACTTACAACTCTAATTATGTAATATACTATTATTGGCTCGTCATTTACATTACGGAATTTTTCATTGGTTAAAAACTAAGTAAGGTTAATTACCTCGGGGAGTCTCTCTTCCATACTTTTTTTCTGCAGCCGTTCCGAAAATAAAACTTTCGGTATGATTTATTAAATCGAAAGTACCACTTTACAAAAATCGTACCGAAAGTAGTTATTTTTTGGGACAATTTTGTTTTAGTTTCGGAACGATTTCTTTACCTTTGGGACGATTTTTGTTACTTTTGGGACGATTATTTTGGGTATATATGTAGACGGCCTTGACAATAACATAAACTTCGTATTTTATTATGATAGCACTTGTCACATAAAACTCGTGTGTGTTTTTGCTTTTTTAACTTACAAAACGGCTGCAGAAAAAATATTGTACGTAACACGTTCCAAAAGAGATTTTACGGGACACGCAGGATTCCAGGACTCGCCTACGGCTCTTCCTAGAAACTTTCTACCCATCTCGTGAAATATCACTTTCGGAACTTGTTACATAAAGAAAAAACGAAAATCATTTTTTTTTCACTTTTTTGACTCGAAAGTAAAACAATTTAAGTATTTTTTCAGTGGATTACACTGGGCAACAAAAAAATATATTTCCTGTTGCATGAGATGTTTCAACTGATTCTGAGTATTTTGACAATGCTGATCCAAATCTGGAATCAGTTTTCTTCTGCAAGCTACGGTTATCAAGCAATTTGATATTTTGATTTATCATTATTTCTGCAGTTTCGTGTGGAATTTATTTAATTGCTCGCCAATGAAAAACGTTAGAGCGATGGGGTTGTCCTACTTTTGAAGCCAAATATTTCACAAATAACCTCCTATTTTTCGTTTTTTTTAAATATTTTGCACAGGTGCTGAGAAATAGCTGCCAAATCACGCGAGTTTGGCCAATTTGGACATTTAAAATTTTTGCCTCATTTTTCTTAAAATTTAATTCACTATACTTTTGTAGCAAGAAACCTCACGAACAACCTCCCGTTTTCCGTTTTTTTATATTTTACCCAGGTGCTAAGGAATAGCTGTCCAATCACGCGTGTTCGGGCAATTTTGACATGTAAAATTTTCGCCTCATTTTTCTGTAATATTTAAATTTAGTTTAGCATACTTTTGTAGCAAGAAACCTTATGAATAACCTGGTGTTTTTCTTTTGTTGATATTTTGAATAGGTGCCAAGCTAGCGTGTACGGGCGCATCATTAGTTGCCGCGTAAATATCTCGAAATAAGTCACCTTCTTCGCCCCGAAAACACACTTTTCTTCTCGAACACGCTGAAAGGAAAGCAGTCATTAGACGTGTGACTTGTGTGTAAACTACGAGCTTTTGTTTCCTGGAAGTTGTCTTTTCGCTATCTGTAAGGTGCAATATGTGTATCAAGGTTCATTTCTTGAACAGTCGCTGTGATAAATTCCCAGAAAACTTTGGCGCTATAAGTGACGAAGACGGTGAACACTTCCACCAGGACCTGATGAGCATGGAAGAGTTCTATCAAGGGCGATGGGACAGGAATGTAATTACGGACTACTGCTGGACTATAAAACGAGATTGCCCTGAGCAAGTGCATATACGCAAGAGCTACAAGCGCAAATTTTTGCCGGTATAGAACATAGCTGAATTGTAAGGTATCAAACTTAATTCTGGGCTCATAAAATGACTGTATTTATACGCTCATATGTGATTTATGACTTGTTATGCATGTAATATGTGTAATAAATATGCAAATTTCGAAAAATGTTAATTGTTCAATTGAATGAGAACGGTAACTTAGGGAGAAAAAATAACGTCATATATGGATTCAGCACACCCAAATTATGTTACCCAGTGTTATTAATCTGCATAAAATGTTGCAAAAGTGCCAAGTTTAAACATACCCTTTATCTCTTCTAATAAGCGAGATCCCCAAGGTGAGCCTTGAATTTGAAACACCCTGTATAGGCAGTGATGTTACAGTTGACATTTTGGTTTTATCAAAAGACCTTTCCAACTATACCAATTTAGACCTATCGTGCCATTTAAAAATCCGGAGTTCTTGGCATACTTAAGCAAGTTTTTGTAATAAAAAAATTGTCCCAACGACCAGCCATTTTCTCAAAAAAAAGCCTGATTCGGGTAATCTGGGATACCCTGTATATCAAATGCTTACTTGGTGTTTCATGTACCTGAATGCGTTTTTGTATTTTTTCAATCTATAACTATAAGATCTATAAGTCCTTTGATTTTTCGTGACATTAGTAATGACAACGTAACACGGCACACAATTTAGATGGCGTTAATGTATCAGTTAAATTATGAAAAATCGCTGATGGCACTAACGTGAAAATTTGGTACTAATTCGGCAGAGGTTTTTATTTCATTTCTTTACTAGTAGTATTATGACCCATTTCAACGTGCAGCTTTCAGTTCCTTAAAGCGCCGATCTCGTTACGCTTGAAGAAAAAAAGTATTTAATCGTTGATTAAATGAAATAAAGGGTTAGAAAATAAATTAAAAGTAATCTCATAAGTAGGGAACGTGAAATAATAATAACACAGCACCATAATAGGATCATGAAGGAATATATTTATGCTTGAAATGATATATTCGGAGTAGATTAAGGGTTTCTTTGTGGCAATAAGTTGTGGTAATTTGCAAATCCATTGAGGCAGAAGAGACTAACTTATTGCACTCCATCTACAGTAAAGTTAACCGTGAGTTATAATGGGTGAAATTATTGATGTAGGAAGGACATAAATTCGGATCTATATGCCAAGAGGGCTAAAAGCTAAGTCCGCGTGTGTTAGCTTTTCATTCCTTCGTTATTTATTGTTATAATCCCAACGTTAATATGCTGAGAAAGTAGTTTATACAGAAGTCCTCAAATATGGATAGTGGTTAAATCATGTCGATGGTGATACGTCTTGTGGGCTTAGTCGGTGAGCATATTGAAAGACTGTTCATAACTTAAATTAATAAAATCACTTTTCAATGGAAACAACGGTTACCTCAAAATATAAATTTGTTTTCCTGTCAGTTTTATTTAAAGTACCTTATTAATTCATTGGTTTTCTTAAATCGCTCAATTTGAAATGTATTCGAAATAGGAAAAATTGGTACGTAAAGGATCGTCATTACGATTTGGCCTAGCGATATTTATCTTGTACAACTTTATTTAATGTAATATTTAATAATTATAACTCACCTAACCAGTGGCGGCTCCTGGTAAAAATTTGAAGGTGTTCTGCAATTTTTACAAAAAAAAAACTTACCTATTTTTTATAAATTAAATCTATCCCACGTTCTTTTCTGTTCGCAAATTTTGTAATCACTTTGTCATTAAAATTGTCTATTTCGGAGATAAACTTTTTTCAACAGATAGCATTCAAAGAGCTGTTAAACGATCATTGAATTTCTGAAAAACGTTTTGATTCATTTTAGTGTCGAGAAACATAGCTCGGCCTCTGACGTTGTCATGGGTTACCACGATTTCTAATAATTTTATTGTCTCCTCCAACGGATCTCTTAGATTGTTTGCTATTAAAAATTTAAGAAGATGTAGTGCGCCATTTTTGTCCTGCAATCGTTTCTTGAATAAATAACAGGCAGTTCAGTTCATTATCGTTCTTTATCAAGTGTGGGATAAAAGGAACATACGAAAATTAGTATCCTCTGGAAATTTATCGGAATACTCTTCAAAGTATTTCAAAAAGAAAAGTGATGCAACTACTAAGATGCTCTTTAAAATGGAATAAAACATGTTTACATTGTTCTAATTAAGCACATCACGTAGAAAAATAACTGATTTATATTACTAACTAAAATTTGCTTCAAAATTATATGCTGAAATATACATTAACACAAGGTATAATTTCTAGCATTCAAAATCCTATGGCCCACGATAAAAAAAGCATACTGTATAGAGTTCAATGTGTAATTCGGAGTCTTATTCCATAACGGGGATTCGGCCAAGGGGCAAGAAAAGTCCTATTTACTTTATCATAAAACCAAGCTTTCGGAATGAGTTTATTCCTTCATTAGGGAAATTCCACTACAAATGTCTTGAAAAAATGTGCGTCAGTGTTAAATTTAGAAAAATGATTTTACGTTTACTTACATGTGAAATAGTTAAAAATAATAGTTGCTACATCCAGAGAGTACTTGAAGAGTCATGTTTGTTACTCTTGTTGAGTAAAATTACGGTTAATGAACCGATGTAAAGCGATAAAACTGTGAGACGACTACAAACACATTAAAAATGGCGTCATTTGTCAATTGCTATTGACGTATCGTCGAATACCAACCCCGTCTAGAAAAATACAGGCTCGTCAGTGTTGCAAAACCCGCCAAGTGCAAATGGATACGAGACCATGTACGGTTCCAGTCGGGATTGCCTCGATGACGGTTATTAATGATAAGAGGTAACAATGTATGACTAGTTAAAATTTTAAACGGTTTAGCGTAAAGTAAACAGGAAGTAATTAATGCGGCGTTATATATGGTGCGAATCTAAATATTAAAATACTATGGTGAGGCCATAGGTTGTGGGCAAAGGTTTCATTACGTAAGATAGGCAACCCTATTTTAGCACTCGATACTATTTCTACCTCAGACGTACTGAATCTGTATTTATCCATTGGATAATTATGATTTTGTATCGATAAAATGCTAACAAGGGGGAGGACTATGTTATTAATGGTATATGGGCGGTAATATTTTACAAATGTACATAATTTTGACAAACTGTTGAAATTGTGAAGCTGAAATCTAAATTTACGTTACAAAATTGAATTTTGAGAATAAACCAGAGAAGACCGGAGAGGCATGCAGAGCAGACGATATCCACTCGTACCTACGAAGAAGCCATGGAACTGAAGCTATTGACGTGTTACCGTCTCGAGACCCAGCACACAACTCAAGAAGGTACGAATAGATGCCGCTGAGATGGTCGGTGTCAGATTTGAAATTCATGACCGTGGCGCGGTTTTTCTGTATGTGTAACATTTCCAAAAACAATCTACCACGATTGTTGGAGCAACGGTCGACAATTTCAACACTATTGTAGTCTGGGGAGTGATTGTTGGAATTACAGTGGCGCAGGATTTCTTGTTTAGTCTAATATCACTCCTGTGTTGGGTGAGACGGGAACGGAGCCATTGGGATGTTTGTCCAATGTAAAGTATGTTCATTAAAAAAAACCTCAAGTGTGCTAAGATTTTTTAATTTTAAAAATTTAAGTTGGTTACACATATTGAGGTTATGTTACTTCTCAAAATTAAACAAACTGTAGTCAATTTATAGATACGTTAAATTTTTCACTATACAATTATATTAAATGTTGTATGTGCCTTCCTTCTTCTTGAACACAAGCCCGAACTCTTCGTCGCACACCCTTCATTACGCTCCGCAACAACACAGGATTATTGTTAATTTCTATAAATTTATCTCGAATTCGTTGCCGCATGTCTTCTAGATTGTGTACTGGTTGTGCATAAATACAATTTTTCAGGTATGGCCACAAGAAAAAATCGCATGGTGTTAAATCGCATGAACGGGGCGCCCAGGGAATCCTTGCATTTCGACTTATTATTCGGTCCTCAAAAAATTCTTCCAAAATGACCAAATTGTCCACTGTGCAATGAAGAGTTGCTCCGTCTTGATTAAAATATCCATTTTGTAGTTCGTCATCATTTAATTCATTTATAAAAGGCAATAAAGTGTTTGTATGATAACGGTTTGCAGTTATCGTACCTAAAATGAATGCACGGTTATTGAATTTTTATTATTAATAATAAAAATAGGATTTTACCTTCAAGGAATATCGGTCCAACTAATCTTCTCCCACTAATCGCTGCCCAAAAGCCAAATTTCTCTGGATGTAGTGGTTTCTCTCGATATATACGAGGGTTTTATTTCGACCAAATCCTCATAGTTTGGGAATTAATGTAGCCATCCTTGTAAAACCAAGCTTTATCGGTAAAAAAAGTAATTTGTAAAACATCCTCGTTTACATTTTGTAAAAACCGCTGACAAAATTCCAGTCGTCTGGGGTAATCAACAGGTAATAACTCTTGCACCGATGTTATGCGATAAGGGTATACTTGCAAATCTTTTTGTAGAAGCTTGTGGCATATTCCTACCGATAAATTCATTTGCTGTGACAAATGACGCAGAGAAGTCGAAGGTTCATCTTCCAAAATTTCTTGGGCTGTATTAATAGCATCTTGAATTCGTTTAACTGGTCTACCACTTCCTGGTTTACGGAGAACACTACCCGTTTCACGAAATAATACAACAGATCGTGATAAGGTATTTTTAAATTCATCATAAATAATGGGCACGTTAGGAAATTCTTCCTGAAACTCTGCTTAAGGTGCGTCGAATGAATACACCCAATTTCCATCCACTTTAATCATATTTCGGAAATAGCTTTCAATTAGAAACGTTTTTTGCTGGTTGCTGTAAACCATTGTGAGCACGGAATAATTGTGACTTCTAGAAAGATTTGACGTTTATATGTCAATTCCCAACAAGAGTCAAGTGTGCCAACTGAAATTTTTAGAACGAAAAAGTCAGGGCACACATGAGGTTTTTTTTAATGAACATACGATACGTCAAGTCTCAACCAGCCCAATAAGGGATGTTGTAAACAATGTCTGATAACTGTTCCATTGGTGTTTTATCCTTGAGTCTTGTAAAATACAATCTATTTAAGGTATTGATGTTGTATTGAGTAATTTTTACTGTGTCATTCCTCAGGAGGTGAATAATTTGTGGGGTTATGCCATTTATATGAGGTAGTTTTCGGAATTGTACTCTAGGGACTGGTTCATCAGGGTTAATGGGAGGAGGACGGGTTTGTGGTGAGTGATTAAGATCAATTTCATTGTAAGGGACTTTGGGAAACCATTGTTGATGACAATTTCTGAAAGCAATTTAAGATTTTTATTTAATAATGAGGGGTGACAAATTTCTTTGATTCTGTTGGTTAAGCCTAATACTGTATTAATTTTAATTTTAAGTTGTGCATACAAACACCAATGTCGATCCCTGGGTGCTGTACTAAATGCAGCGAAATCTCTCCGTATATCACAGCTTTGTTGTGGTCGGCCACGGGGGAAGAGGAGTGCCGGCGGGCGCTCGAACGGGCGCGCAGTAGTGTTGAGCGTTATTTTCACTAACTGCTACTTTATAACCATTACTGTAAAATAATAACAGTAACCGTTATTGAAAACTCCCACTAACGGTGATTTTCCTAAACGGTTATTTCATAATTTTATTATGTTAACTGAATTTAAGTGGTAGAATTTAAATTAAGTACATGACAGAGTCAGATTAATGCTGATATACGAACTGTATAAACTTATTCATCATCATATGGGAATAGTACACTTTAAAACTTGATTAATTTTTTATTTATTTATTTATTTATTTATATACGGTAACACCATTTTTACAAACTGTACACATAAATACATACCTATGCAAGAAGAAGACAGAGAGATATTACAAAATATATGTAAACAGAATTCATTAACTAAATTACAATACTATTACTAATTACGCGTGAATACAGAAACGCGCTGCATTGACATGTATTTAAAATAATAATAATAATAATAATTTATTTTGAAATAAAATAATAAAGTAACAATATAATTTATACCAGGTGGTTCATATTAAGGAACCTCAGATGATACTTAAATTTATTAAAAGAATCACCAAACATATTAAAATCATCCCGAGAATTCAGCACATTTGCATATCTCATAACCATTTGTAGGGGACTATGAAAACTGTAGTTGTTGGATATTGGTTTTAATCTAAACATCGGTTTGGCTCTTAAAAAACGGTCCGTTACGGGAAAGAGGAAATCAACTGTTTCGATTAAATCAGATGAAATCATTCCAGAGACAATTTTAAATAGTAAGCACAAGTCTGACTTAATTCTGCGGATATCAAGCCTCTCAATATTAAGAAAACAACACACAGCCTCATAATCCCTAAAGGACAAATTCAATTTATAAGACGCAAATGATATAAATTTCCTCTGAACACGTTCAATCTGTTCCGTGTAACGTTTATAATAAGGAGACCATATGATTGAAGCATATTCGACATTAGACCTAACAAGACTATAATATAAAATTTTTAACGTGTTAAAACGAAATAATTTGCAATGCCTTAATATAAAGCCCATTAATTTGAGAGCTTCCTTTGTAATAAAATCAATATGTTCTCTAAATAATAGTTTGGTGTCAAAATGAACCCCCAAGTCTCGTATGCAATTTACTCGTCCCAGATCTATATTGGCGACACTATAATTAAATTCAATTATATATGAGCGTCTGCTAAAGGTAATAACCTTACATTTCTCGATGTTCAAATATAATTGATTATAAGTACACCAGTCATGTAAGTTATCCAGATCGGACTGAAGTTCGTAGCAATGAGCAATATCGGCGACAAGATAATATAATTTAAGATCGTCCGCAAATAGCAAGCATCTTGCATAATTAAAACAATCACAAATGTCATTAACAAATAACAAAAATAAAATTGGCCCAATATGCGAGCCTTGCGGCACCCCAGATGATACTTTAATAGCTGATGATATATGATTATTAATTTTAACTAACTGAATGCGACTTGTCAAAAAGCTGCAAATCCAGTTCACAATTTGTATAGGAAAATCATACGAAATGAGTTTGTTGATTAAAACAGAATGCTGAACCCTGTCAAATGCCTTTGAGAAGTCAGTATATACAGTATCTACCTGCAACAGATCCCCAAAGGCAGTTAACAAAAAAATTTCGAATTCTAACAGATTTGTCACTGTTGATTTTCCTTCTATAAATCCATGTTGCTGGCCATTCAGTACTTGTTTAGACATCCATGTGAGCTGATTAGTAACCAGTTTGTCAAGCATTTTTGGGATAGCAGATTCAAGAGCAACACCGCGATAGTTAACGATGTTTTTACGATCGCCACTTTTAAAAATTGGGCTTATGTAACTCGTCTTCCAAACATCGGGGTAAGTCGCTTCCTGAAGGGACGTTTCGAATAAAATATGTATTGGAATCGATAAAGAACATACACAGTTAGCCAGAAAATGACCCGGTATTCCATCAGGACCGCAGCCAAAGTTATCACGCATTAAGACTAACTCATTAAAAACTTCCTCAGCCGAAACATGATGGTTATTACCATTAACAGTTTTTGTGGTTTTAAAGTTTCTTACATCATTTACGTAATGTGTGTCACTAGAAATATATGACAAAGAAAACCAATCAGCGAATGCGTTTGCAATATCAGCACCCTCCGTAATAATCCTGTCCTTGTATGACATCGATGAAGGCA
This sequence comes from Ocypus olens, assembly GCA_910593695.2. Lineage (NCBI taxonomy): Eukaryota > Metazoa > Arthropoda > Insecta > Coleoptera > Staphylinidae > Ocypus > Ocypus olens. Next base: position 20,224,119 of record OU343062.1, on the reverse strand, counting down.
CACCAGACGTATTCCTGACATCGTTTATAAATTTCCAAACATCCGAAGGGTTTCTGTGGATATTGTTCTGGATACGGTCACAGTACGAATCATATAGCTGTTTGCTTAACAATGAGCAGCGTTCCCGAAGGCTGCTAAATTCTTCATAGTCAGATAATCTCTCGGTAGTTTTGTATTTAGCGTGAGCTATTTTCTTTTCTTTGGTAAGTGTGATTAAAGTTTTATTAAACCATTTTGGATATTTGGAGGATTTGCTTAATTTGAATGGAATAAACATTGCAATTGCATTATTGAGGATGTCATAAAAATTACTCACTTTTAAATTAATATCACTATTATTAAATACCTCCTTCCAATCAATACTACATAAAAAGTTATTAATGTCTGCGTAATTACAATTTTTAAAATCATACCAAACTTCGCTAAAATGTAAGTTAGGTTCGAAAGAATTTACGCACCACGACAGTTCATATCCGTAATGATGAATCGAGTTAACGCATAAATTATCAATAGCTATACACATAGAAATATTGTGAATAGTAGAAAAACAAAGGTCTAAATAGCGGCCTCTATTGTTTGGTTAAGTGTTGATCTGGAACATATTTAAAAAACTAAATCTTTCTACAATTACATTTGCTGATAAATTATTACCAATGTAAGCATCAAAGCCAAAATCATCATTTGTCCAATCAATGTTTGGTAGATTGTAATCCCCACAAATTAGAAGTTCTGAATCACTATGAGTATTAGCTAACACTTCCACTGTTTCAGCATGATTTATATATTTATCAGAACTTGAATTGGGAGGGACATACACTCCACCGATAATTATTTTAGTAGGACCAATTTTAGCTGATACAAAAAGCTGTTCTACTGGACTCTTTTCCAATGATATTTCATGTGATATTATTGAATTGCGAACGGCAATTAAGACGCCACCGCCCCGATTTTTGGTACTTGTTAGTGAGGTACGATCAGACCGAAAAATGACAAAATTATTTAACTGTAACTCACTATTCAGAAAATCCGTAGTTAGCCATGTTTCAACTAAAATAATAACATCATAATTACATAAGTTAATTGCGTGCATAATTTCTTTTAATTTGGTACGAATTCCGCCGGCGTTCTGGAAGTATATTTTTAGTTCTTTGTGGTAACTTGTTTGTTATTGAAAAACATTTACATTATTATCTCTGATATCATTATGACGGTTTATTATTATTTGAGGATTATTATTAACATATTTAATCACTAAATTATCCTCCCCATTAGACTTTCTCTCCGCCAACTCCTGATATAAAGACTTTATGCGCTCTCGTTGCATAATAGTTAAATCAGCTTTAATTTTAATTTCCGTTTTATTAATAATTTTGCTTGCCGTCTTCAGAATATGTTCTACAGACGAGGGATCCCCAAAAATCAATTTCATAGGACGTGGCTTATCGTTTTTGCGGCCAAGGCGGATAATTTTTTCCGGAGTATTAATATTAGGAAATGCTCCAAAAAGATCAGCTGTAGCAGCAATATCATGATTGATATTAAAATATTATTAGGATTTAGCTTGAACAACCAAATGGTCGAGTAGGTAACAGAATTACTTACTGTTACTTTGTTGTATAATCAACTGGGGTTACGTTTACAATATCACGTTTAAGTTTAATCGGTAGAAATAATTCAACATTTAATTACAACACACCATGTACGACCCACCATTTATTTCCACCTTTGCTTATGATGATATCACGAAGTACAATATGGAATTTTTATATTCTGTAATAATAAAAATTAATGTCTTAAAAATTTAAAGTCATCTTTACATTTACATTTTTACGTCACATTTTATAAATGTATTTTTACTAATTTTAAGGATTTTTCTTTCTTTTTAGTGTTAGTTGTCAATACTGTATTTTTTGGTTTATATAGAATAATGCTCAAGTACTTTATATTTTTTCTTTATAATTAGGCTTCGTCCTGTCAAGGAAATAAAGCCTATTATTTTTATTATAAAAGGAGAACGATTCAATAACGAATCACTTATTAGTAACTTTTAACTGATTCAATAACAAATCACTTCTTAATAACATATAACTTATTCAATAACGAATCAACTTTTAGTAATTTATAACCGATTGAATAACAAATCACTTAATAACGTATAACTGTTTCAATAACAAATCACTTAATAACGTATAACTGTTTCAATAACAAATCACTTCTTAGTAACTTTTAACTGATTAAATAACGAATCACTTCTTAATAAAATTAACTCTTTTAGTCGCGAGTAGAAAATAACATGTGACGCATCGGAACCGTTGCTTTAATAACACGATTACTGAAATGTAAATGCGGCGCGGTCGGAATTTGATAAAATGAAAACATTAAAATAATGGTGCGTCAGAGGTTCTCATTCGAACACATACTCGATGTCGGAGTGTCTCGTCATATTTTATATTGGTACTGACATGATCTACGTGCAGCTTGCACAAAACCAAAAGAACCCTGAAATCGCGAGCTCTTATTTAGAGAGAGAGATTCAGAGATATATCGATAAGGACATTTTACCTTGGCTAGTGGTATCTGTTAAAATGGTGGAGAGAAAATACACAAATATTTCCCCATTTATTACATTTGGCAAGAAATAAACTATATATTCTAGGTTCTTCAGTTCCGTGCGAACGATTCTTTTCTAAAGCGGGTCAATTATTATCAGCGAGATGATCTCGTTTAAAGGGGATTTTTTAAATGTAATTATAAAAAAATAAAATTTAACATATTCAAATTTGTTACTTGGATAATAAAAATATTTCTTAAAATATATACAACAAATGTACATCAAGTTCTCCGAGGTTACTTCAAATAACGGTTACTAAATAACCTTTAAAATAACTAGTTATTTTGTAGTAACAGTAACTGTTATAACCGTTACTGAAGAATAACCGTTTATCTCATCACTAGCGCGCAGCACTCAGGCATGTGGCCCAGATAAATATTAACGCGACGATAGCGTGAGTCGATAGGTTGTTCCACTGGTCGACCACAAATGCGATTATATCAAGAATGCGGGAAGCGTGAATATAAATATTTTAGTATTTTAGTTAATAGTATATTGTACAACGAGCATATAATGATGGCTATTAATCACGAAAACGATGTTTGCGGAACTAGCCGTAGGCGAGTGGAGCAAATCGTTCGAATAATTTATTGCCATTATATGCGAGTTGTACACTATACTTTGTTCACGAAAATTAAAATCAAAATCTAAATTAAATTTATAATTAGAATTACAATCAAAATTAAAATTAAAATCAAAATTAAAGTTGTAATTACAATAACAGTTGAAAAAAAATAAAAATCAAAGTTAAAATCAATATTAAACAGAGTAAACAAAATATTATCATGAATCGCGTTCTGTGAATCAAAGCGCGAATAAGCGTGTTTAATGACCATAATAAACACGCAAATGAAATTAAGTGTTAAATGTATTAATGCTGCTCATACAATTAAATAATGCACATATTATAACATTTTCGTGAACAAAGTTAGATTACGTAACTATTTTTTTGGAGCTCTGCAGCACCGCAGCACCTTGCTCTAGCCGCCACTGCACCTAACCATGGCAACTTTATCTAATTTTGCAGTGGTCAGTTTTCAACTATTATAATGCGTTTATATTACAACAACCATCGGAGCAAGGTGATTATACATAAATACATACATTATATGCCGATTTTGGTATTCCTTGAGCACCTTGAGTTATGCAATAAAAGTAGACCATATTCTACACGCTCCTACAACACATTTCCATTTCCCCACTTCATATTCGAGTCCACTCCAACTCACAGAACTAAACGTAAATATAGCACTCCTCTACTCCGCGGGTAATATAATACACAGTGTGCACTTTGCGAGTTTATCATCAATTAAATAAGTGACGGCTTTAGTGATGGTTGGCTCGCGTAGGGAGAGAAACGTATGACCTGCTCTTAAATTTTCCAGACTGCCACATGCCAGCGCACACATTTTGTACTTTACATCCTCAAGATACATAAATAAAATGCATAATAACATCAAGGAGAACCCAACCAATTTCACACATTTACTTGTATATTTATATACAGGGTGGGGTCCCTTATACGACGCGATCATTTTATGGAAAACCATATAAACTCGTGTTATTCTTTTCAAATGCATGCATGTAGGATCGTTGTTTGGACAATTTAAAATTATTATCAGTTATACAGGGTATCCAATAAAACTGATTCACATCAAAATTATGTGATTTTATATAGAACACCTTGAATTTTTGTCATTTTTGAATTCTAGAGAATAAATAAAGGTGAGTTACTTCAATGTTCTCTATACCTATCGTTTGCCATTTTCGAAAAATTTCAAGATTTGTTGAAATGAATGGTACTGGTGAAATTTTATTACATTTGCCCCAGTGATCGATGTTGAACCATTACAATAATTTCTATTGTTTGGTTGAAGATTCGAACTATGGCGCCAACAATGATTTCATATAAAAAAATTATATAGGGTAATAAAAAAGTAGAAAATCATAACTTATAATTTTAGATAACTTCTTTTTCAAATGGCACACTTTGTATTTAGTAACATATTCTTAAATGGCATACAATTATCTTTCAGATTGTATTAAGATTCCCGGTTCCTAATCTCAAAAGTTTTCTTGTTTTCGGCGATTTTCAAATCAGGAATTATATTATTATTATCTGAAAAATAAATGGATTCTACATTCGAATACGTTACTAAATACAGGGTGTGTCATTTGAAAAAACGAAGTTATTCAACTTTATAAGTTAAGATTTTCTATCACTTATAATACGCCAAGTCTGACCTTTTTGTATTATTAAATTTAAATTAAACACAAAGCTCAATTAAAGGCATTCTTGGGGCTTATCAACTATTATAATAAATATTTAAAAAACGGGGCAACGATTTTAAAACCTTTATATAATTTACTTTAAAAAAATATTAATTTTTATTTGTCAAATTAATTTTAAAAAATACTAACCAGCGCGGAGGTATTGGTACATTATGATCGAAAATTACCAATTAGGTTAATAGTAGACGCATCAGAGTACGGGGTGGGAGCAGTTATCTCTCACGTTTTCCCAAATGGGGATGAAAAACCCATTGCATATGCTTCACAAACATTGAATAACGCACAATGTAATTATGTACAAATTGAAAAGGAAGCATACGCAATTGTTTTTGGTGTACAAAATTTAGATTTGTATTTATATGGTCAAAATTTTACTCTAGTCACTGATCACAAGCCACTTAGTAACTATTTTTGGGCCAAGGAAGGGTATACCATCACTCACCGCAAATAGATTACAACGATGGGCATTAATTTTAAGCAATTACAACTACAACATTACTTATGTGAAGTCAAGTGATAACATGGCAGATTGTCTTTCAAGACTTCCATTAAATGATACCGTGCAAACAGATGATAATTCGTCTTTGAAAAATATTAAGTATATTAAGAACAGTGAACATTTATCAATTAATTATAATTTAATAAAGAAACAAACAAATAAAGGCACATTGTTTAAAGAATTAATTCAATATTGCATTACAAAATCAATAATTCTGTAAAACAATTTTCCTGCAAAGAAATAATTTAGCATGTGAAAAGGGGGTAATTTTATTCGGGTACAGAGTCGTAATACCGAAACCATTTTCCATAAAGCCAATATGGGCATTGTTAAAACTAAAAGTTTGGCAAGATCCTATGTGTAGTGGCTAACCATGAACCAAGATATTTAAACAATGGTGGAAGCATGTGGAAATTGTTTACTATTTAAAAATTCCACAAATAAAAATAAATTAATCCCGTGGAAATATCCCAGAGAAAAATGGGAACGAATCCACATAGACCTTCTAGCGCCATTACAAAATAAAAATATATTGGTTGTGGTGCGGTAACTAGTGACAACTTAACGATCGCGAGTAAACCGGTAATTGAAATAAGTGACAGTGAAGACGATTTGCTCAGAAGTAAGCGCCCACGAAAACCTCCAGAACGTTTCGGAAAACAATAGCTTAGTTAAAATTAATATTGTTGATTTTAAAGGGGATGTATTGAAATGTATTTACATTTAGTTAAAGATATGTAAATAGAGTTGTATACCGAGTGTCTGGGATAAGGGGCGAACATAGGGATTTAACATGTAAAATTAAATATGTGTAATTATTAGCTTCTCTATTGATTTTAGAGAAACATCGTAAAGGAATATTTTTTAGAGAATTCAAAATTGTAAATGAATCATCCATTTAATTTACGTTTGTACCAGAACGTTCGGCTTGTTGTAAAGTGTGAACTAGCATTCTTCGGTAAAACAGACAGACTGCAAAAAGTTAAGCTTAGTTTAGTTTTTAGTTAGTTTATTAATTCGCAGCAAATGTTGCTATTTTAAATATGTAAATGCATATTAAAGTATGTTGTTCTCCTTAACCCTACACTGCGCAATGTTGCTGATCTGCTACAACCGATTTAAAATGTATTATTTTTGTACAAGAAATTTAATTTTGTAGTAATGTATGTAGAAATTTAGCTACATCCATATGGAACAAAATATATAAAGGCTATATTGCAATGCATCCCCTCTTGGCTCTATAAATAATATTTAGTTAGGCAATGTGCTATTGGCTTGAACTACGTGTTGAACATAGCTCCGTGTTTCAACTGTCTAAAGGCCCGCAGGCCAAGTCCGGCCCGCGGAAAGGTTTAATCCGGCCCGTTTAAGAGTGCCGTCGTGAGAATGTTTGAACGCGTTCTTACTTCGTAATGTGACGACCCGCATAAAAACTACCTGCGGCGATATTCAAAACACAATAGTATTCTGGACAAATCCATCCGACCTAAACAGATGACTCATCTTCGCTCGAAACTTCCAGACACTCTCGCAGGTAGGTATAAATACAAACGAGGCCGCCCGAAGATCAGTTAGTTAGCCACTTAGTCAGTCATCTGCAACGACCCGCTGTGACTCGAGTAATTGTTTGTGCAATCCCCCAAACTCCCAGTGCCTCAACAAACTTCCGCGTAAGAGCATTAGTTAGCAGTAAGCTTTCGTCAATTGCGTTTCTGTGTGTTGTTCTCCGTAGTAGGTAACGTCTAAAATGGATGTTAAATCGAAAGATTTAATAAAAAAATTATCAAGTCAACAACAATTATTTCAGAGAGCTAATCATTCTCAAAGATGCGCTACGAAAACCAGTTATGTGTTGGCTTATAATATTGCTAAATCTAATAAAGCATTTTCAGATGGTGAATTTATAAAGCAGTGCATGATAGATGTGTGCGATATTATGTGCCCTGACAAGAAAAAGGATTTTCAGTCACTGTCTCTCTCAAGAAGAATAATCACCGAGAGAATTGAAAATATTGATAAAAATCTAATTTCACAACTGACTACAAAAACTCAAAAATTTATTTTTTATTCAATTACCATGGATGAAAGTACAGATATCAGCGATACTGCGCAGTTACTCATATTTGTAAGAGGAATCAACGCCCACTTTGAAATTACAGAAGAACTTGCAGGGCTGCAGTCAATGAAAGGAACAACGACTGGTGCCGATATATTTTGTGAATTTGAAAGTTGCATCGATAAACTTCGTTTACCTATTGACAAGCTATGTAACTACAGATGGTGCTCCTAATATGGTTGGAATCAATCAAGGATTTGTTGGGAAATTTAATTCTAAGTATCCGGAAAATGATGTTATTTTTTTGCATTGCCTTATACATCAGGATGCTCTCTGTTAATAGGCTTTAGATATTGACCATATACTTAATATTGTTGTAAAACTAGTAAATATGATTCGTTCCAGAGGATTATTACATCGCCAGTTTCAACAGTTTTTGGAGTCCGTACATGCTGAGCATTCCGATATCCTGTATTATTCAAAAGTTCGTTGGTTAAATGCTGGAAAAGTATTTGAAATAATTTGGGATTTAAAAGACGATACTGTGAATTTTCTTCTTGATAAAGACATTTATAATCAATTTGACGCCTTAGAAAACGAAACGTGGCTTTCTGATTTCGCTTTTTTCACAGACCTCCTCGTACACATGAATAAACTTAATCTCAAATTGCAAGGAAAAAATCAGTTTCTTCACGATATTTGGCAATACCTGAAAAGTTTCAAATTACAGTTATTATTATTTGCTAATCAGATCTCTAAATCTGATTTTTCTCATTTTCCAAGAATACAATCTTTAAAATTCAGTATATCAAACAATAAGATTAAAAAAGACGAAATTAATTTGAGAAAACTATCTACAGAATTTGAAAGGAGATTTCATTACTTTAGAAAAATGGAACCAGAGTTTAGTATTTTTGCGACCCCATTCAATGTTAATTACGAAGAAGTTGATGCAAAATTTCAACTTGAGTTAATAGAACTGAACTGTAATACTCTCCTGAAACAAACTTTTCATACAGTACCATTACTGGAATTTTATAAAAATTTAAGTCCAGATAATTTCCCAAATCTAATTACTCATGCAATGAAGATAATGACAATGTTCGGCTCATCTTATATATGCGAACAAATCTTTTCAACAATGAAGCTTAGGAAAACTTCTTTAAGAAACAGAATTACAGATGAGCACCTTTCATCAGTTTTAAGAATTTCTGCTTCGCAAATGAAACCGGACTATGATGAAATTTTGATGAAACAGTCTCAATTTTATTTTTCTCATGCACCATCAACCAGTAATGACACCAGAAAATAAAGTGATAATACTTCACAACAAGAACTACACTGAATTCATTTTATATTTTGTGCTTATAATTTTGTTACCTTTTGCTTTTTTACTATTAAAATAATAAGTGTATGTAATAATATACAGGGTCTTCATTTCAAAAGGAGCCACTCTGAATAACTTTGGATCTGAAGTAGTTACGGTTTTAAGAAAAAATACGTCAATTCTGTTTTCGAGGGGGAACTTAAAAAACACCGTTTTTGGAATTTTATCTTTCACCCCCTCACCCCCAGCCACCCCATCTTTATAATTCCAAATGGCACCCCCGATTGTGCGATACCTCATTTTAAAGGGAATAAAAAATACTATTCAGCAAAGCAAAAATAATTGAAATCAGTTCATTTGTTTTAGAGAGAGAGTGTAGTGATTTCAAAATAAGCCACCCGGAATAACCATGGTTCTGAAGTAGTCACGGTTACAGGAAAAAATATGTCAATTTTGTTTTTGAGGTGGAACTTGAAAACACTGTTTTTAGAATTTTATCTTTCACCCCCTCACCCCGAGCCACCCCATCTTTATAATTTCAAATGGCACCCCCTATTGTGCGACACCTCATTTTAAAAGGCATACAAAATACTGTCCAGCAAATAAAAATTAATTTAAATCAGTTCATTTGTTTCAGAGATATTCATTTCAAAATATGCACACCAAAGATTGTGGGGCTGGGGGTGAAAGAAAAAAATATAGAAACCATGTTTTTTAAGTTCCCCCCTCTAAAATAAAATTGACACATTTTTACTTCAGATCCAAAGTTATTCAGAGTGGCTTGTTTTAAAACGAAGACCCTCTCTCTCTCTAAAACAAATGAACTGATTACAAATATTTTTCATTTGCTGGATGGATAATATTTTTTATGGCCTTTAAAATGAGGTATCGCATAATAGGGAGTGCTATTTGAAATTTTAAAGTTGCGATGGTTGGGGGCGAGGGGGTGAAAGGTAGAATTCTAAGAACAGTGTTTTTCAAGTTCCCCCTCAAAAACAAAATTGACTTTTTTTTTAAACCGTGACTACTTCAGAACCAGAGTTATTTAGGGTGGCTTATTTTGAAATGAATACTCTCTCTCTCTAAAACAAATGAACCGATTTCAATTATTTTTGCTTTGCTGGATGGTATTTTTTATGCCCTTTAAAATGAGGTATCGCACAATGGGGGGGTGCCATTTGAAATTATAAAGATGGGGTGGCTGGGGGTGAGGGGGTGAAAGATAAAATTCTAAAAACCGTGTTTTTTAAGTTCCCCCTCGAAAACAAAATTGACGTATTTTTTCTTAAAACCGTAACTACTTCAGATCCAAAGTTATTTAGGGTGGCTCCTTTTGAAATGAAGACCCTGTATGTATATGTTTATAGAACACATAAATTAGTTAACGATTAAGCATTATTCTTTGGCCCGCTACGATTGTCTAGTTATTACAAATGGCCCGTCTTAGAAAAAGTTTCCCCACCACTGGTCTAAATCAACATTTGAGTGAATTTATTATTAAAAACATATTTCTATTTATCCTAAAGGTTAGTATATTTGTTTGTACATAGCTATAAGTAGATATATAATAACTTTCCTGTCCTAGCACCAATTATACAGGCAACTCCCGAAGCCGCATCATAATTTGTTTTATATGATCTTTTTGACCATGCACCATCTGCGATAACAGCAATGAGAGGATTTCCGCCGATATCAACAAGACCTTCTTCTGCAGCCAATTTGGCTTCTTTCCCTGCTTCCTTCATGACCTTCCATACAGAGTCATGTATGACATCTGATATGGAATTGTGAATCGATTTAAACTTGTTGTATGACATCGTTGACATATCCATCGTAGCGAGTTGTTCAGATAACTGTGTATACCCTATTCCCGTAGATACTGCTCCCAAAACGGATGCTTTGTTTACATCCATGCCGTCGTCGGGATCATCACTTCTGAAATTTTCAAACATTCCACACATCACACACTGCATTACGAAGGTACTTTGTAGACCGTTCCGCTTCTCATGGACAAATTTCATATCAGCTATAGAGCAGTCAAACAGATGACGTTTACCCGAAAAAATCTGATTGAAAAAGTAACCGATATCAACGTATCTTCTTCCAGAAGGAAAAGAATTAGTTACTTCTTCATTTTCATTATATTTTTCCACTGTAAAAAAATATTCATCCTGATTTTCAACATTATTTATGTCATCCTGAATTTGAATGGTATTCATTTCTTCGTTGGACTGTGGCTCTTCTGATCTGACATTTAAAGTGGTTTGTGTATTTAGAGGCCAAAAACTGCATCCAGGTTGGGGTTCTAAAGAAATGTCTTCTTCGTGCCCACTTGTTTCCACTTCATATGATTCAATTTGGTGGGACTGATCTTGCTGTGTGTTTAAAGCCAGTCCGGCTTTAATTTTGCTGGTGAGGATAAAATATTTATTGTCATTAATGCAACCATGCTACAACCATGCAAAATGCTTGATAGCAATCTAGAGCCAAGGTAGCTTCACGAGGTACTTTGCCATATCTGGAGATGCAATTCAATTCCCACCGAAGGAAGTATGCTATTTTTTCACAATCCGTAATTTTTAATAACAAAATAATTGTTGATGTGATTGAAATGTCACAGTTTCGAAAATAATTTAATGTATGAAACTGATATATTTCAGACTGATTATGAATGAAATTTTAAAAGGTTCATTATGTCCGCTAATGGCACCAGCCCCACGGGCCATAGCGATCATTACGACCACTAGCCTTCTCACGATTTAAATAGCGACAATTTCATGGTGACCGATTCTTCAATCCATTTTATATTGTATAATGGTCACTACAACTCTTTGAATTGTATATTTAGATTTATCAAAATGTCTAATTAGGAAAATTTACATTATTGTCCGCTCCAACATTAAAAAAAAAATCTCGTGTCGCTCAACCTGCTAAGTTGTAAATACCGAGTGTCCCGCCAACTCTATGACAAACTTTGACATATGGAAGTAATTGAATGGTTAAATACTCATGTTTTAAACAAATGGAGTGGCAGTAACTAACTCGTAAATTAAAAGAAATCGGAAATAACCGTTTATACGGTTGTATAACATTTTCGTATTAAAATTTCATTTTCTTTTTTTTGCCAACGTTTGACATACAGCTGGTGGGACACTCAGTATATTTTTGGCAAAATCTACTTGAGATTATGTAGAAATAATATTGTTTTTATTACAAATTAACATTTATGATCTACCTACACAGTGTATCATTTTAAATTCGTTTTGAGAACAGGGCGAATCAAAAATTTACATTAATTCCCCTTTTCGCTTTTAAAACCAATGCAACCGAAAACGGCAATATTGTTTTACATAATTTGAAATGGATTTTGAAAGAGATTGGATAACGATTGACACACTTTGTTTAATATACCATTATCGCAACCCTCAAACGCAGTGATTGTTTTGGGTAATCAATTGTATAAGATAAGTAACTTAAATTTCCTAAAAAAAATATATTTATCCTTCTCGCAGCGAGCTTTGCGGCTAGCTAAAAAGTTTGCCAATACCACGGAATCCATAAATTGCATTCAAATTTTAATCATCAAGCGAGCTAGGCCTGTTTCGAAATTCAAACACCCACAACTGACCATATATGAGCATGTAGAACAACTGTCAAAGAGGCAATAAAAACCTGTACTTTTTATTGATAAGTTTTTTTTTTTTTTTTTTTTTGAGAATACTTATGCGTCTATACTATTTTGTTTGTATAATATACCATGTAAACAATTTATATTTTTTTGTTAAATCTGGCTGAAAGACTTAGGTCGCTGGCCCATTGTATTCCTCTAAGGAGGGCAATAAACGATTATTATTATTATTATATTTATCCTGAAAACGGTAACAATTTTTATTTAATTAAATGCGTCGTTAAAGTCTGTAAAAAACATTCTTAGACTAATTTTTTATGACTCAAACTGATCATTAGTTATTTTGGGACAACGCTTCCCGCTTTTAAATTGCATTTTTTATGATATAACGCAGTATACTTTTGGAAAAAATATATAAAGTGGTTATGTTGAACAGTATATCGTACAAATTTTAAATTACTTTCGCCAAATTGTGACATTTTTACATTTCTTGCGCTTTGCAGATAAGCGCAGCCCAGTCTTATTTCCTCGTCTAATATCCATTTTGATAAAAAAATGTTCGAACACCAAAACTTATGACTTGAAAAAGTTTAATATATTGTACAATATATTACGAAATATAATTGTAAATAATAAAAATTACACTAAAACACAATTTCTTTATCTCGGCTAAACTAACACCTCAAATACTCAAAAGAGACTATTCAAAATTTTGTAAGTAAATTTACTGAACTTCTAGGGAAGGGGTGTAACGAGTACCGCGAAAAACAGGTTGTAATATAATTTCATGGAATAGCAAAAACGGCGACTTGGGTCATGGCTAAATGAAAACACATTTTTCAAGAGGGCATAACATCTAAAAAGTTTAACCATTGTACGAGGGATGTCGGTTTCTCCATTTCCGATTTTCGGAAATATCGGAAGGAATTAAATCCCGTTAGTATTCAGGATTTTACAACTTTTAACTATTCAGCGTGAAAAAGGTCCGACTCTGTATGAGAGCCATAAATTTTAATAATGTAAACAAGCTGGCGATAAGCGTTCGGTCAGTTTCTCGATTGCACAGATGAAGAATGGATGTGATACACATGTTGGGGCCTATACAATTTTATATGGGTGCATTTGAAGGATAGACATATTTATTTTCAAATGGACGAGACAAAGATATTTCTAGCTCCAATAATTTTTACCACACAAATGACGACGTGTAGAGTATTTTATCCGAAAATTAAAAATCGGCTCCGACGAAAAAAGGTGGTATCCCCTTAAGGGCATTGGATACCAACGAAGAAATCGAAACGTAAACAAACCAACCCCTTGCTCTTGCATCTAACCCGCGAAAGCCCTAGAAGAGCACCATATGTGATATTAATGTAGCGAGACAAGGATATAGTCGTCCAGAGTGGACCAGCCACTTAATTAAATATTGGCGCTCGGCACTATTATATTTATTTGACTTGACTGACTATTAGAAACTTGTGTAAAAGGGAGGGTCCGTCTTATCTTAAGTGACGACAGCTTTATACATAAATTCATTTACAGAAAATCTCAGCTCCAGCCTCGCTTATTCATTTTATTTTCCAAGTATTGGTTTCGGTAATGAATTCCGTATTCTTGTTATTTTTTGCAAAATTGACGTATAAAATAGGGCTAGAGTCAAATAATAGTAAATAAATGACTCAAAGTTGCGTTATCTTTAACACTATTTATATATTTTTTACATTTTACCAATATCCTTAAAAACGTTTTAGAATAAATATTCACTTCCTTAGTTTCCGTATTTACCTTATAACACAAACTGTATTAACATTTGGTTGACACTTGCAGAAAATTATCAATGATCAAAAGTAGTTGGAATCACAAGGAGGACCCTTAATTAAATTTAATATGGGAAAAATAAACAAACTTGGAATTTTAAAAATATGCATATAATAATTATTATAAATTTATTATTATTTATTTAATTGTGGATTGATGATTTCGGGCAAAAGTGATGCAAAATAAAACGCTGTCAACTTGGGCTCCATTTCTCTCCAGAAATGATCATCTCTTTCAATCTGTAAAATATATTTAAAAAATCATTAATTTTATATATTATGATCATCTCTGTATAACCCACCTTTTCAAAAATAATACCCTTAGGTGACCAGACAACAAAATAACAAAATTGTTTGTTACAAATATGTAATTGCCCTTGAATTTGGTAAAAAAAATTATGGTTTCTGTTTAAACGCAAATCGCCATCGTTATTAATTGTTGCAAATTTAATGATGCCGCTTTCTATTGCATCTTTGGGATGTAGTTTATAGCAAGTGGAGGGGCATTTAATCTCTATTATTGTGTTGTCGTCAATAATACCGTCAGGACTGGCTCCTAAGTAAAAATATTCGATATCTATAAATAGGCCGCATTTGGCCACTGAAATATTAAGTAAAGATTCGAAACATTCAACAGCCAACGTCTCATTATCTTTTCCATATTTGGTACACTCGTTTCCCAGAAATTTTGAATATAACATATTTTTTATTTTTCTTTCCGGTGATGTACTCTCGCGCATCTTACATATTTCACCGAAATGGGAAGCGGTAATGCGTTTTGATCTTTCCTCGTACCATAGGGATGTTGAAGATTGTCCGCGAGTATGGATTTCAGTATATGTAATCTGTTCCTTGGTTTTTTCTAGTTCCAACAAAAAAACATCTTTGTTTGCAATGGCTGCAGAACATACAATATTTTCCGTTCTTCCGTAATTGCTATCGGGTGGTGCAAAAGTTCTTTTCCGCCTCTTGAGCAAAATATTATTGATTTTTAAATGTTTTTTTGCAGCATTTTTCTTCGACAATGTTTTCGATACATATTTTTTGAGATACATTTTCGGTGATATATATGCTTTTTCTTCAAATGCACTATGTATTACGGAGTGATAATTCCCCTTACAATTAAAAGATAAAGCAGCTGCCTCTGCTCTTGCCAAGTAGGAGCCCTTTATTGAAAAATTAATACGTTTTCCTCCAACAAACTTACAAAGAATAGAATTGTATGATTCTGCGGCATTATTATCCATATCTGTTAGGAGGCTTGAACAATGATGGACTAGACGGTATAAACATTGTTTCATATCAGTATATAAACCGCAGGATTTCATCGCAGGAACCAAATTTTCTTCTCCATCTTTAGGGTATCCGGTGCAAAAATATTTCAAATCTTTGCATTTTTCATGCTCCCCAAATATATGCGAAATCGAATTTAATATGTCACCACCAAGCAGTTCAATTTTATTAGAAAAAGAATTATCGTCTTTCATTCTATGCAGTGTGGCTTTTCTTATACTTGAACGAATGCGCATAATATTATTTTTAAGTGTATTTCGCAATATTGGAGGTACCGGAACATTTTTGGAATTACTTTTTTTTCGGTTTGAAACTTCTTTTAATTTGTTACAAACATTTCTGAGTAGGTGATTTCTACATTCAATTTTGGAAACCAAATTTTGGCCATACGGTCTAATTTTTAAAAGGTTGCTATACACGCTACTGTCGCCATCTCCTATTAGACGTTTATATATTAGACCATGCAAAGTAATGCTTGTCTTAAAGCCTTCTGCAATGATATCACTTTCCATTGCTGTAGATGGCCCTTGCCAGTTAAAAACATTGGTGCTCGATTGCATTTTCATCAGAAGATTGGGCTTTGGCACACACTGCGCAATATTTATTCCTTACGCCTAAGAATAATAATTTCCCCGTTCTTTGAAGAGAAAAAACTCAACACAAGATTGAATCAGTTCTCCTCATGTGAAATATTTTCAACTCCTCTAGCACCAAATTTGTTATTTTAAATGGAACATCCATATATTATAATAATTTTGGATTCCTCGTTTAAATTGCAACATATTTTGTGGGAATTTATAATTTTTAAATTTTAATTTTGAATTTTGAATTTCTAATTTTTGATTTTAAATTTTAAATTTTAAATTTTAAATTTTAAATTTTAAATTTTAAATTTTAAATTTTAAATTTTAAATTTTAAATTTTAAATTTTAAATTTTAAATTTTAAATTTTAAATTTTAAATTTTAAATTTTAAATTTTAAATTTTAAATTTTAAATTTTAAATTTTAAATTTTAAATTTTAAATTTTAAATTTTAAATTTTAAATTTTAAATTTTAAATTTTAAATTTTAAATTTTAAATTTTAATTTTAAAATTTTAAATTTTAAATTTTAAATTTTAAATTTTAAATTTTAAATTTTAAATTTTAAATTTTAAATTTTAAATTTTAAATTTTAAATTTTAAATTTTAAATTTTAAATTTTTAATTTTAAATTTTAAATTTTAAATTTTAAATTTTAAATTTTAAATTTTAAATTTTAAATTTTAAATTTCTAATTTTAAATTTCTAATTTTAAATTTCTAATTTTTAATTTTTAATTTTTAATTTTTAATTTTTAATTTTTAATTTTTAATTTTTAATTTTTAATTTTTAATTTTTAATTTTTAATTTTTAATTTTTAATTTTTAAATTTTTAATTTTTAATTTTTAATTTTTAATTTTTAATTTTTAATTTTTAATTTTTAATTTTTAATTTTTAATTTTTAATTTTTAATTTTTAATTTATCTTGTTGGCACATTTGTAGGCCCATGAAAGTTTCATAATCTAATTGACTCTCCGCCCCGCGATAATCTAACATATTATTTTTTGCATTGATAATTTCATTTCTTAATTTTGTAGTACATTACAGGCTAATCTAAAATATTTCAATGAAATACCCAGAAATCGACGAAAAGCCCTCGGGTAGATAGCCGGTTGTCAGGACCAAAGAGAAGAAATTTTAATCATAAATATTTGGCAATATAATATATTTATTGAAACCCAATAATTCCACACAACTGTTTTTGTATGAGTCGTTAATCCCTCTTGTCACGAAAGATGTATATGTTTAGTAACACCACTGTGTAATTTAGATAACGCGGCTAAAGTTACAGCAAGAGACCGCCTTGGGAACGCCTCCTCTCATATACACAGCCCGTTAAACAAGAAAACTGCAGAGGGCGCACCACGACAGAGTATTAAAATGAATAACTTATTATTCAAATTTCGGATACAGTTTCGAAAATATGAAAAAATATTATTTAAATAATAAATTTTAAATTAATTACTCCAGGGTACGACGGATTTTTTTTTCTAAATTACAGAAATATTAGTATTAAAATTGTTTATAAACATTATTATTAAAAAAAAAAATCCGTGCTACTCTTTAGAATATATTTACAGAGGTGAATTCAAAATTTCACTTCTAAGTCTTTATCCGTTTGTGAATAATGTCTTTAATGAATTTAGAGGTACGCTCCAGGAGCCTTAAGAGGGGTATAACAGTGCGAGCCACGAGGAGTGTTGGTAAACGAACGATAGTTCCGAGAGCGACAGAACGATACCGAGTTATAACGAGGTTTCACCGAGTCCCATGCAGAATCGCCGAGTACACACCGAGCAAAATCAGCCCACCCGATCCCAATTATATATTCTAGGCGTAATAGTAATTCAGCGTTGCTGGCTTTACCGCTATCGAGCTCGGGCCGCCCAAACCAAACGCCCGCGACGCGTTTGTCTACGCGAGCATTCATTCAATATATGCATTGTATAAACGTACAAGTCAATAAAAGCGCATTATTATCACAATTAAAAAACACATTTTTTTATTAAACAATAAAAGATCATTTCGCGATGCAGTAACAATTTTGTAGGTTTATTTCCTCAATTTTATAAAATTAATAAAATGCAATTATTGAAATTCATTTTAATATCTATTGAATTTGTCACATAATTAATGTTTCGGAGATTGGTCACATTTTTATTTACTTAATTACGAATTACCTAGATTTATATTTGAATGAAAATATGAATAATTAAATGCAACAAAACACTTATTTTATATAGAATGTTATTCCTGATCTTCAAATGTGTAATAATTTACTGTTTTATTAATATGGAAGTGTATAGTATACAGTTCAGGACTTATTATAAATATAACATAACATATAACATATGATATTTTCATTTTTATAATGTATCAACAATTATAGATATTTAAAAAAATACTCATTTCAGGTTTTATCAAGAAATCAAGAATTAGGAACAACGATTGTTTATTTAATTTACGTTGGAGAAACCCGACACAATAAAACTAAAATAATGATTGTTGTGGCAAAAACGGAAATAAATGAGGAAATAATATAACATCTGCATATCACCATTATATATCGTTTTTTATTATTTCCAATACGACTGATGAGAAATAAAAATGTTGCAATTTGTTTATCATGTTTTGTTCCCAAAATTGATCATCTCTGAAAATCTTTTCTATGTGTATTTCGTGGGGAGTCCACACTACAAAATGGCAAATATCCCTTTTGCATATTTGTAATTGGCCTTGTATTTGATAAAAATACTTATGATTTCGTTTTAATCCAACGCTGCCACTTTCATCTACTTTTAAGAAATCAATTTTTTGTTGTTGTATTCCTTCAATAATTCCCAGTTTTTCTAAATTAGCAGGACATTTAATCTCCACTAATTCATTATCACCAACTAATCCATCTGGGCTTGCACCTAAAAAGTATTGTTCTCCTTCGCCTACGAAGAAACCACAATTTTCCACAAATAGTCCCGTTTTCTCGCGGAATTCGTTCTTAGCAGTTTCTTCGTGCAGCTGCCCGTGCCTAGTTGCCGCGGTTTCTTTAAAAGTATTGTATAATATACTTTTTACAGTTTTTTCTGGATTAGTTGTGGATTTCAACTTACATATCCGTCCGAAATTAGATGCCGTTATTCGAAAGGCTCGTTCTTTGTGCCACAAATGATTGGAGGCTTGTCCCCTCGTATTTTTTTCTATTTCCAATATTTCATCTCTATTTTTTTTCAAAATATATTCTAATTTCTTAATTCTATTCTTTTTCTCTTCGTCCGTTAGGTCCTCAATAACGTTTCCATAGTCTTCGTCCGCATTAGCAAAGTTTCTGGATTGAAATGTTTTGGTGCGTTTCTTATTATTTCTATTTCTTGCACGTCTGAGTTGTCGACGTTCAATAAATTTTGTCGTATATATTCCTGCTTTTGATTCCATAAACTCGATGATTTTTTGTATATAATATTCTTTGCAATTATATGAAATAGCTGCCAAAAAACATCGAGTTTGATAAGAAGCTTTGAAACTAAAATTTATCCTCTTTCCACCGACAAATTTATTAACTACACTATTGAACTGCTCAGCCGAATTATTTGTTTTGTTTAGAAGCAAAGATGATGCGTTTTGCAGTAATCTTTGCATGCATATTAAAATATCCTCCTTTAATCCACAATCTGTTAACTGAGGAACTAGATTTTGTTCCTCGGACTTACTCCCTTTACAAAAATATTGATCACAGTTTACATGCAGTCCAAAAATGTGATCAATACTATTTTTAATATCTCTTTTTAAAAATAAAATTTTGTCTGTTTCACTTGCATCTGATTTTCTGTGAAAATCTGCTGCTTTTTTTATGGCAATGCGAAATTTTATAATATTAGTTTCCAAAAATTTTCTTAATTTTATCGGAATAGTAAGTCCAGATGAATGTTTCGATTTCTTACTTATATCCCTTAAACGATTACAAAAGTTTCTTAATAGGTGATTTACACATTCCAATTTCTGTACAATTGTTTCACCATATGGTTTTTCTTCTAAAAGTTTTCTCGTAACACTGCTGTCACCGTCTCCAACTAATTTTGTGTATTTAATACCATGCATCTCCAAGCTTTTCTTGAAACCTTCAACGATTATAGCAGATTCCATTGATGTTGAACTACCCCTCCAATTTTTTGTACAACTGTGGTCGGGAATATCCCTCTGCTGTGCTTTACATCTGGCACAAAATATACAAAATTTCTTTTTTACTCCTACATATAATATTTTCTTCGTTGTTTCGCCAATTATTACCCCAACACCTGATAACGCATTATAGTTGGTTTTATAAGAGCGCTTCGACCAGGCACCATCTGCTATTACAGTAACGCAAGGATAACCGTCTGCATCAATGTGTCCATTTTCGATGGCAATTTTGGATTCCTCTTTACCAGCTAATAGCATTTGCTGCATTAGGACATCTTGAACTACACATTCTAAATTGGTATAAATTTTGCTATAGGCAGTAAAGTTTACACTGGGAATGTTCAAAATAGATGTCAATTCTTCCAACTGTGAATATCCACATCCTATCGACGAAGTACCTAAAGAAATAAAAATAGACAGTTAAATATTATTTTGTCAAGATTTATGTTAACAATGATAAAAATGTAGTATTTTAGAACAATTTTCAATAATTATTAGTTTTATTGAGAATTAGAAACAATGGCATAAATATGTTGAAAAACACATTAACCAAAAATGTGACACGATCTAATAAATGCATAGAATCTGATGAGGTGCAAACATACTTTAATTGTTATTATTAATTTATATATTAGTTCTACTAGCTGATAAATCCATTTTAATGATTTGTTTATTATTATTTCACGGCCTAGTGGTATTTAAAAAAAATTAAGTGTAGTCTATGACTAAAAGTTACATTAAATTTGAATTACATAAATAATGAGTATTTGTTTTTAGGTAACATGACTATTTTACTGTGTAATGTTTCATCCTAGTTACAATTTCTCAGCCTATTAAGTCAAGTTCAAGACTTGACCGTATTAGAATTTATAAAATATTTGCACTAAGTAGGCTTTATAATATTGGTTCAACCATAATGTTAGTTTGAACTATTATCAACTTGCAATACATAATTGAATATGGCATTTTACACAGAATTTTATGATTACAAAAAAATCATGGTGTGCTATTTGAAATTTTCTTATTATAGTACGTTTATAAATTCAAAATTTGTACATTTTAATTTACGGCATTTAACTTTTTTGCAAGCAATTGGAAAAAATATTCGATGTAATTTGAAATTGCTATTAGGTAACATGACTATTTCACGGCCTACTTTGTGATATTTCATCCCAGTTACAATTCCTCGGTCTACGAAGTAAATTTCGAAAAATACTAATTTTGAGGTTAGTTTTAACGTAGATATCAATTTATTATACATCATTAGAAAGGGAATTTAGAGACGAATAATAAAAGTTGGGGTTGCAATTTAAAAAAGAATGATATCACTTCTTACTTATCCGGTAAATATCACACAAATAAATATAGTTATTCGCTTTATTATAAATGAGTCATGACTACCTCTACACTAAAAATGTTTACCTAATACTGCAGCAGTTGTCACATCGAGAATTTCTTCAGGCTTTTCTGTATCCAGAACATTGATGGAATTACACATATTACATGCAATTTTAAATCTGGAACGAAGTCCAACTTTTTTCTCATTAATAATATTGCAGTTTTTTAACGTACACCCAAACGATGTCATATGCTGAAAATCTTGAATTTGTTTCCACAAATAGTTCATATCTACAATTCTCCTGCCTTCCAAAGAAAACGTTCCTCTGTCGTGATCATTTTGGTCCACTTCTATAAGGTAATCTGGACCATCAACATTGCTTGTGCTCTGTCTAGACCAGTGGTTCTCAACCGCCGTTCCGCGGAACACTGGTGTTCCGCGAAGCTGTCCCAGGTGTTCCGCGAAAATTTTGAATATAATATAATAAGAAACAGTAAATTTTTTTATTACTATAAAATAAATACTACATAGTTTTGTTAATTATTTGAAATTTAGCAAAAATATTCAATATTATTCTAAATTTTCGCGGAACAGTCAATAATATTAACAGTGTAAGTATCGAACGACGCAGTTACGTCGTTTGGAGTTACTCCGGGGAATACAGGGTCGGTCCACTCATACGGAGTTGTTTATAATATAGAAAAGTGTGTGAAACTCTCTTTAGATGGCGCCGCTACTTTTCACTTCAAGTTTCATAAATCCCGCCATTTTCCCGCTTAATCCCGCACAATCCAGCATGGTTCACAGTCTTTGTTGTGATAGATTGTACTTGCATTTTGTACGCTAGAATCTGTTATAAAGACTGCGATACTTTTCTTTTGCGATCATTAGCATGATATTCATTTGAGAGTATTTTTAAACGTTTATTGTGTGCCTTCATTGCAATTTCCAGGATATTTGCTTTGGCGTGAGTCAATAAAGGTTAGTAATTTTAGTTATTACATTCATCTTGGTTTATAGTATTATTACATTATTATTACATAGTTGTTGGTCATTAACGTCGCTATTAATTGTCTTTTTTTGTTATATTACATCGTAATAGCATAAGTTGTGTGGTTTCGTGTTACTTTTATCGTTATAGTGTAATTGTTTTATAGGTAATGCAAGTATCATCACATATTACATATGATAATCTGCTATTTTATTAATAAATGTATAAAACTGAATTACATTGTTACTATTTTTTTTTTACTATTCATCCATTTTTCCTATTGTTTTTTCTCTTGGTGGTGATATCCTGGGGTAATACGGTAAGTTCATTATTGTTATTTATATCTATTTTGTTGAATTTTTATACATATGAATCTATTTTACTGTTGGAAAAAATATTGTTTTTTTTATATTGACTATTTGTATATAATTTTTCTTTTTTTATTGCGACTGTATTTATTATTCAATTACTATTTTCAAATTATTTACTTGAAAATAAATATTGGATAATTTAAAATATTGTCGTAATAAAGAAACATGAAATGTTCAAAAATGCACAGTTTATTTGAATTATTTGTAAATCCCGCCAGGCACGCGCTCCCAAGATTAGGTGGTGAAACTCTCTTCAGAGGCGCTGAACGCAGTCTCGACCAGTATATGGGAGTGGACCTTCTATAGATATATCTTTTCTATGGGGGAATACCACTAAATTTCTAGTGTACTCGATAACGCAGGGCGCGCTACGTAGTGTTGATTTCGTGCTGTTTCTCTTTCTTCGTACGTAAATAACAAAAGCGCAATTTCGATCTGCGGTTCAGCCATAATTTTATATAAATATCTAGTTTTCGTGAGTGTGTTTTTTATTGTATATATATATATATATATATATATATATTTTATATTGTTGGAAATTGGTAAGATGAAATGCAAGTTGTGTAGTTTTAACAGTATTCTTATCTTTTTTAGTTGCTTATTTTAGCAGTTAATCAAGACTTTAAAATCTGAAATATGGACAAATTTTTGAAAAGAAAGACTGAAAGTGAAGTTAATGTTGGGGCGAGTACAAGCAGGTCTTCTTCAATTGAAGGAGATATGCAAGGCAACAAAAATGCCGAAAATAAACGTAAAAAGATATCCGAATCAGTTCGGCATTATTCGGAAGAATATCTGAAGTTTGGTTTTACATGGAGCGGTAGTCAAGATGTTCCTATTCCGAGATGTATTGTATGTGGTGAAAAATTGGCTAACAGTGCAATGGTCCCAGCTAAGTTACAGCGTCACCTTTCAACAAAACATTCTTGTCTAACTTCGAAAGGTAAAGATTATTTCGAAAGATTGCTGAAAAATCAAGAAGTGCAAGCAACATGCTTTCGAAAGAGCGTTACAATTTCGGATAAAGCGCAAATCGCTTCTTATAAAGTGGCAGAACTAATTGCATTGAAGCAAAAGCCACATGATATCGCAGAATCGCTAATTTTGCCCGCATGTTTAGAAATTGTTAAGATTATGTTTGGCAATGAAGCGCAGCGAGACGTCCTAAAAATTCCCGTTTCGGACGATACGATAAAAAGAAGAATTATAGATATGTCAGGTTTTATAGAGAACGCAGTGACGGCAAAATTAAGTACAAAAAATTTTGCGCTGCAAATTGACGAATCCACTGACATAAGTGGCAAAGCCCAATTAATCGGATTTATTCGCTTTGTTGACGACACTGAAATAATAAATCAGTTTTTATTCTGCAAGGAACTTATTGGTCACGCAACTGGAGAAGACATATTTAATTCAGTATCATCTTATTTGGAAGAATGGAAATTATCCTGGGAAAATTGCGCAGGAATCTGTACTGATGGAGCTCCAGCCATGCGTGGCAGTATTAAGGGATTTTGTAGTCGAGTTAAAGCAATAAATTCAAATATAGTCTCCACTCACTGCTTTCTGCACAGGGAATCTTTGATTTCGAAGAGTCTACCAGTAAACTTAAAGTCTGTTTTGGAACAAGTCGTACATATGGTGAATTATATTAAATCGAGACCATTAAAAACCCGTATGTTCAAACAACTTTGTAACACCATGGAATCCAAATATGAATGTTTGCTTTTGCACTCTGAAGTGAGGTGGCTCTCAAGAGGAAAAGTGCTAACCCGAGTTCATGAGTTGAAACAGGAATTGCTAGTTTTTTTTAGACAAGAGGGTAATGATGTATACGTAAAATATTTGGAAAATGATGCATGGTGTACTAAGCTAGCATATTTAGCCGATATCTTCAGCTACTTAAATTCAGTCAATACATCTCTTCAAGGAAAAAATGAAAATATTCTGACATCCACAGACAAATTGCTAGCTTTCCAGAAAAAGCTTTTGCTTTGGAAAAATCATATTGCTCAAAATCGCAAATTTGATATGTTTCCGTTATTAGCAACGGAAAATATTGTTAACATTAACGAAATGATTTCAAATGTGGCAGAGCATTTGTCAATATTGCAAGACAAAATAACTCATTACTTTCCATCTCTTAATATTGAAGACTTTGATTGGGCGCGAAATCCATTTGGTGAATTTGATATAATGAACCAAGATTTTTCTATTCAGGAAGCAGATGAGTTTATTAATATATCAACGGATCGAACGTTACAACTAAAATTCAAAGAAGAAGGAGTGGAAAGGTTTTGGATTTCCATCGAGAATGAACATCCATTTATTGCAAAACGAGCGTTGAATATCTTGTTGCTCTTTTCGACGTCCTATCTGTGCGAACTTGGATTTTCAACTCTAACAAATATTAAAAGCATAAAAAGAGAAAGACTTACCAATTTAGAAGAAGAAATGAGAGTAGCGCTCTCTTACATAAGACCCAACCTTGAGGAAATTTGTAAAGGTCGTCAAGCGCAAATTTCTCATTAAAATAAGTTACCATGTAATATATATTCTTATTTCAATTAAATATTAATCTTCCAATTATTTTGTGTGATTTACATTAGATTTACAAATTTTATGATAATGGCGTTCCGCCAAAATCGAGACCACTTAAAAGTGTTCCGTGATCCCAAAAAGGTTGAGAGCCACTGGTCTAGATGTTTGGTCAGATAGTGACAGCGGCTCATGTGAATTATTCCACAAATTTCTATATATAGTATAATTATTATAATTTGTTAATATACATTATCGCAAAACATCCATGCCCGATGTGATAAATGCCATTTCTAAGCGGTAGTGTAATAAATGTATTATTAGTTTGAGAGGCGTTATGATTATTAAACATGCCATGGGCCTGTTACTAAATATTTAATTCAATCAAATTGTATATCATTTAATAAATGGATATCATTTTATGTAATCTTTTAGAAATATTTCAACTTTGAAAAAATCTGTGAAAAAATCTGAAAGTTTAGATCAGCATTTGATATTTCTATGATACGGCACATGCGTAGAACAAGGGCCACGTGTGCTTCCGAAAACACACTAAACGTCTGAAATAATAACGGAAACAGAAAATGAAGATAAATTGCCGCGAAATAAAAAAGACCAGCTTATATAAATTATATATCATATCAGAATAATATAATCACATATGATCTTATTTGTCATAAGTAATACTTACTGTTTTCTCGATTTTTTATATGCGCAAGCACGTTTTTTCTTTTTTAAGTCTTTGTTTCCCATATTGTCCTTGTTAATGATATAACACACACACAAACACAAATACACCAAATATATAATAATAATTATATAAAATAGAATAAAATAATATGGGTATACAACATTGTAATAAATTGTCGATGCACATGGCGAATAGAAAATCGGATGTTCACAGTGTAATAGGTCTATACAAGTTTTTCCCCTTAGTATGCATAGCGCCGAATCTATGATGATTATGCTAGCTGGCAAATCATGCAATAATAAGAAAACAAATGATACAGTTCAAAATATTTTTGAATGGATTTGAATCACTGCAATAGTTGTAAATGCATTATAAGCATTCGAGTATGTACTTTTTTTTTCTCAGTGAGTAGTGAATACAAAGCAAACATATTGTTTTGTTTTCGAATCAAACATACTATACTCGGCGCACCGAATCCATGGTATATTGGATGCGCGTGTTCTTCGCGTGATGTTCGCTGATTGGTCAGCGCAAACGCATGTGAAGCGCGTATCACGCAGCCGAAATGTAGTGATACGTTATATCCATAAATCAGTCTTTTTCAATTACAATTAAATAGGAAGTGGTAAATAGTTAAAAGAAAAAAATATTTGTATATTCTCACGTTGTGTTTTAAGTGTCTGTTATATTTCCGACACAGAACTAAAATGTGGCAAGGCAGTGTGAATCAGGCTTTTAATATCTCTAACATATACCACCGATTCGGTGCGCCGAGTATAGTGTAAATGTCCAGTTTGAATGAAAGGTTAATTTAATGTGAATGAGATCCGTGAATGAGATCTATTACTCATAGACTATTTTTGAAAAGAGTTTACATGACATTCATTTTTCATATTTAATGTTAAACGGCAGCATTTTATTAGAATTTTAAAATTGGACTGCCTTTGTTCAAAAATGTAAGTGTTTCTGTTAGCATATTGTTTTTATTAAATTCAATTTTCATATCAATCTTGTTTATAAACGAAAATACTGATGGTACTCGTAACATTCCATTTGCGAATCTGATTTAAATAGGACCCCTTGTGAGAATCTGTAATTAGTTGCTAAAGTAACAATTTTAACACAAACATATCCTAAACACAGAAGGGAACAATGCCATCCCCTAATTAAAAAAAAGTTTATGTAATACGTACAAGTGTACATATGTAAGTAATTGAATAATCAAATCGATTTTTGTATACAAAGGTGCTGTAGTATATAATGGATTATAATATTCTGAAATTTTTAATGTATATTGCCGTAAATACGAAACAAAATCGTAACTCATTTTAATTCACAGCGCGAGAAACTTTTGGCTTAGAGTGTACGGCGCGCCAGGCCGCTGTGTTGCGTAGGTTCATCCGCATGGCGGCAGCAGTTCCCAGAGCGAAATTTTAAATTGATTTTAAACAGTTATGGATCATCGCATCACTCTACAATTTTCATATTTAGACGTAATACAAAATTATCTGTCCGACTATGTTTTAACTTTTTTTTATTTTCTAAGTTGCCATTTTTTTTAGTTGTATCTCCGAAACTACTAGATTAAAAAAAAATTAAAACATACTCGGAGAGAAAATTATATTTAATTTAAGCTGTCAAAATTTCAAATCTTTAGGATAATTCCTTAACGAGTTACATTAATTCAAAAATCTGTACCCCTGTTATATTCCTCTTAAGGTGTTTCTTTATTCAACCTCTATTTCTACTTTATACTATTCTAGTCTATCCTTCACACACTTTAACACGTACTAAGGGCTATGGTTGATCAGGTTCCAAGTCAATAATTTTCGATATAAATAAACTATATTTTCAAAATTTGAACCAACAATATGGTTCATCCAAATTGAATCCGTTTTTAAAAACAATCGTATAACAAACTCTCTCCGGAAATTTCATGGTGTGGTCGCAGCCCTACCCGCCGACGCGATTGATGTTCGCGATGTGCTAATCAATCCCCCAGAAATGTTTCCTTATTAAACCCTCAAATCAGAAGTTATAAAGCGTACAACGGTTTCCGAAAAGCGTCGCATGCAACAACTTTTGTCCAAGGAAAATTTTGGCCAGAAAACCCCGTCGCAATCAGGGGTGGGGAGTCGTGACAAAAATGTAGCGACTCCGGCTCCGACTCCATTTTTATTTGTTTCGACTCCGACTCCGACTCCGACTCCGACTCCGGCTCCGGCTCCGGCTCCGGCTCCGATTCCTTAATTTTTACCAAAGAGGATTATATAAAGAGTGGCAATGTAATGGACTGAATATGAAACCGAGTTTTCGATCCGATGATATATCTGTTTCAATCATTCTTCTCCGTCGCTCAATCCGTGATTGGCAAAATAATGGGAGAGATAACACCCCGCTGATGATTGGCAGTGAAACCATCCCCTCCCGTGGACGTAAGACAAAAATGAAATTAGTCCACCAATAACAGTCGGAGCGACAGACATGGAATTACTATCAATCCTTCCCTCTCTGTTCTTAGTTAGTACCGAATCCGGAAACTAGAGGCTCGGTTCTAAAACTGGATCCAAAATCAGTCCATTACATTGCCACTCTTTATATAATCCTCTTTGTTTTTACTTTCTCCGTTACGAAGTACGAGAAAGTATTGTGATCGTGATTTTTTTTTCAAAATTTTTTTTTACGGAAATATCCGTTTTGGGGTCCCTAGATGCCATTTCAACAATTTCTGGAATTTTTTTTTGTGTCTGTGTGTGTGTGTGATGGTGTGTCTGTCTGTGTGCGCTGTATCTCAAAAACTAATAGAGCAATTGATATAAAACTTTGAACATACGTCTTATTTGATAATCCAAAGAACTGAAAAGCTTTTGGTAAAATTTCGTACACCGGAAGTGGGTGTTTACCTTAACTGTTTTTGGTTTTTTGCCAATATTTTCTTAAATATGAAAAATATCACAAAAACATTTAAACAAACATTAAAGATAATAAAGAAATGAACACCTTTTGCTTGAAAATATTTTTCATAAAATCATTGTTATTCGAGAAAAAATTTATTATTTTTTTTTAAATTATTGGTTTATAATTATGAAACGTTAATAGTTACAGCAAACTTATCTGAATAATAATTGTAGAGAATGCCAAAATGAACAACTTCTAAAGAATAAGTTTTTTCGAAATCTCGTTAGTTTTTGAGTAAACTGAGTTTTTTAGTTTAAAGTGTAATTTTTCCATCTTTAATAATTTTGACGTTTTAATCGTCAGTTTCACCCGAGTTTACGCAACGCTCGATGTACATTTAAAATATGATTTCATTTGAAAATAAACCATGAAAACGTAAATATAAATGGCTATGATACCATCAAATCAGCAAATCGGAGAAAGTAACATGATGGCCACATCACCATTTTTTTATTCCGACTCCGACTCCAACTCCGACTCTGGCTAACGTCGTATTAGAATAACAATCAATCATTCATTTTGCGTATCATTTAAAAAAGGGGAAGCACCGCTCTCTGTCGAATATTTGCATCGTCGAATTTCTGAATATTTTTATTTTCGCTAATGCAAGTTGTGTGAGCAGTTCGACAATTGAATGCGTAATAGAATCTTCTAACAATCAGGGTTGTGGAGTTGTGACAAAAATGTAGCGACTCCGACTCCTGAATTGTTTTGTTTCCACTCCGACTCCGATGCCTTAAATTTGCGGCTTCCAGACTCCGGCTCCGACTCCGATCCCAAATATTCACTGACACCACCTCTCCCGACTCCGACTCCACACCCCTGGTCGCAATGGCTGCGAAAGTTATATCAACTTCTCGGGAATACGTTCGTTTGCCCACTGACGTGCAACCGATACTAATTTCAGCAAACACATCCAGTTTAAATGATTTACCCGACATGGCCGACCAGATCCTCGAGATTTCTTGCCCGCATACCATTTGTGCAATGACCTCTGCACCTCGGGTGATTCCAACAAAAACGACTGACAATTCCTTACACTTGCAAAACCAGATCACTGCCTTATCGCAACAAGTTGAGAAGTTGTATGTTCAATTCTCAAATTTTGCAAGGAATAGGAGCCGTTCAAAATCAAGACTTAATAGCAACAATGATAAGTCATCGAA
Source organism: Ocypus olens (assembly GCA_910593695.2). NCBI lineage: Eukaryota > Metazoa > Arthropoda > Insecta > Coleoptera > Staphylinidae > Ocypus > Ocypus olens. The sequence continues at coordinate 20,193,785 of OU343062.1, read as the reverse complement.
GTTTTGTTGGTATCACCAGAGGTACGCAGAGAAGGCGAGCAAATGCACACCTCCTTGCGATTGGGGAAACGGACAGCGGTAGGGATAATGTCAACCCATTGTCCTGCCATCTCTCCAGGTCATTTATTCTTCATACGCGACACTAATTCTGGGCCCAAATTTTTAGTCGACACGGGAGCCCAGGTTAGCATCTTGGCGGTGAACCAATTCTTTGTCAACACTCATCGTCGCGCAAAATTTTCGCTGACCACAGTTACTGGTACTTTTATACCAACTTTTGGTCATTCCAAATTAATAATTAATATCGGCCTGGACGTCATGTTAGCACAAGTTAACCATTCGATTCTGGGTGCTGACATCCTTCAGTATTTCAATATGACCGTTGACATTGCCCACGATCGTCTTGCAAGGAATGCATTAGGCCTTTCAGAACTAAATTCACTCACTTTTCAAAATTCGCCATATTCAAAATTGCTACAACAATTTTATAATTTGTCAACCCCTTTCGATCTGTCACAACCTGTCAAATATGATGTGTATCGTCACATCACAACTTCTGGACCTCCTGTTTTTGGCCGACCACGGCGATTACCGCCACATGAATTCAAAATTGCAAAGGACGAGTTTGACAAATTTTTACAACTCGGCTTCGTTCGACCTTCCTTCAGCCCTTGGGTGACGCCACTACATCTGGTCGCTAAACCAGATGGTTCTTGGCGCCCATGTGGAGATTATCGAGGTCTTAATCGAATCACGATTCCAGACCGGTATCCCTTGCCACTTCTTCACGATTTCGCGTATAACTGTTGTGGTTATACGTTATTTTCCAAAATCGATTTAGTCAAGGCATACCACCAAATTCCAATTCATCCTGCAGATATTTCTAAAACGGCAATCACAACACTTTTCGGCCTATACGAATATACTAGGATGAGTTTTGGTTTTAGAAACGCCGCCCAGACGTTTCAGAGGTTTATGGTCTCGGTTTTACGCGGACTACCATTTTGCTTCGCATACATTGACGACATTCTCGTCTTCAGTAAAGACGAACGCGAACATGTTCGTCACATCATCCAAATTTTTGAGTGACTCGCTACTTTCGGTATCAAAATTAATCCTGACAAATGTGTTTTCGGTCAAACAAAATTGAACTTTTTGGGTCACAGCATCAGTGGTTCGGGAATCAAACCTCTGCAGTCCAAGGTCGATGCGATCTTGTCATTCCCGCAACCTGCTGACCCAAAAGCTCTTCAATGATTTCTCGGCATGGTAAACTTTTATCATCGATTCATTAAATCATGCTCGAGCATTTCATAGCCGCTTAATCATCTTGCTGCTTGAAGTCCACGCAATAAACCACTGGTCTGGTTACAACCTGCTCAACAAGCATTTATATTATTCAAATTCAAAATATTACCTCGAAGGTCGCGAATTTACAGTATTTACATATCATAAACCCACAGACACTTGACCTTCATCACTCAATTCACTACTGACATTCGACACATTCCGGGGAAGGAAAACAACGTGGCAAAATTACAATCTGAGGATTTGGAATTATAATCTCTTCTTGGTAGCACTACTACAGCACTCAAACTGTAGAGGTTCATCCCTGACGGCACTAGCACACACATCTACGTAGACACTTCTCTTGCACAACGGCGCCCTTATGTCCCTCCTGCACTAAGACACGAAGTTTTGTGTTCTTTGCATGAGCTCATGCACCCTGACGTTCGTGAAATAAAACGTCTCATAACAGCACGGGGGGGGGGCACTTAAAACAACGAACAAATATCCTAAATATTTTATTGAAAAATTCAATCACACGTTATAAATATTTATTTTGAAATGATAAATGTCGTTCATTTGCTAGGTACGCCATCGACAGAATGAATTCCCAAATGTTGAGAGGTACATTTATTTACAAACATGAGCTTTATCGTACCTTTTACGGGATTTTACCGATAACAAAGAGGAGCTGGCCTGCAGCAATTCTGACACCGTCGGAGAGTAAAATTTTAAATTTTGACTCGGTCTGACGACCTCGTCTCACAAACTTTCCGGCTGCGACCATAAAGACTATCCTAATGGACTTCTACTGTAAAATACCTATTAACGCTTCCATGTATTTCTAAACTCGTATGCTTCATATACGTCCAAAACAACGTGCATAGTTATCAAAGCCTCGCTCAAATATTTGAGCCCAATACATGGTAAGCTGTTAAATTTTACCCAAACTTTCTAAGATTAAAAAAATACTCAAAATGTGATAAATTTTTATTTGCTTAAATTTTTCAGCTGCCGGACATAATATAATTTACCGTATAGGAAATTTCAAGATACTTTGAAACAATATTTTATCAAAAACGCATTTTACAGTATGCAGGAGATGTGCTACATACTTATAAAGGAAAATCGGGAAGACCGCGTCCTGCTTCGTCGGCTCTCTAGTTGGAAATGTTTGGTATTTCTTCACAGTAGTCTGCTAGGCAATGTACATGAAGTGAATGTGAAGTGGAGATTAGTAGCACAGTTGTAAGCCGAAATTTAAAAGTTGCAAAGTGGAAAGTTTACAGCGGCATATGCAGCGATCTCCATTGAAAAATTGACCGCTCGTCGTTCCTTCAGGTGTCTGACTGCCAACGGCAAATATTTTGAACATCTACAGTAACCATGTGCCTAGCGGAAGACAGTACTACATATGTTATCAGTACTTAAATGTAAAACAAACACATAACAAATAGTTTTCGTTCCTTAAAGTGTGTATACATTTATCTGACGGACTCCATATTTTCACGGTTACAATACATTCCCGTACTTCGTAACAGTTCATTTATGTATTTCACAAAAAAAAACAACTAGTGAAGAGAGTTGAGACCACGTAATTTATTACATTTCTAATTTCAAAGGCAACCACCAGACAAAACTCCAAGATTGTGTTGTGGGCGAGGTGGAAGAAAGTAGGATTTCAGGTGGAAATTACTATTCGCCATAGAAATTACAGAGAGAGATAGGAAGTAATTCAAAGCAGGAATTAATGAATTGCGGCTAAACGATGGTTTTATTATGAACGGAAAATTCCATTCTCAATCCACTTAGAAGGGAAACTTTATTAAGTTTTTAATAAGACTTCCGCTAAACATGCACTTGTATATAATATATACACAGTAAATAGGTGCTGGAGTCTATCAACCTGGCACGCTATTTATGTAAAATTCTAAATTAATTAGCGAGAAAATTTTGCACTTTTACACTTTTACATTTTATTTTAGTTAGTTTAGGATTTTCAACATGTAATTACACATTTGATCATTAAATCCAGAATTTCTTTCAATACATATTTTTTTAGAAATTCAGAAGGAATGCCCAGTGAATAATACATGCTACGAATATTAAACACATTGAATGCCACGCTGTTTTCGGCTTATTTGACCCAGCTGTTGCCTCCAAGGGAAGGCGATCTCTAGGCCCCCTCGGCGGATATATTTTGATTAGTAGTATTATTGGGTATATAACAAACTCCTATATTGAAATACACTCTCCGGGCATTTATCCCACGCTATGCCACTGAATACATTTATCCCACGCTAAGATAAAAGTTACTGAATTTAATCGTAAAAAATAATTTATGTTTCCTTTCAAAATTTCAATAATAAATGTTTTCAAAGCAAAGTGTTCTTTTTTTTCCTGAACTGGAGTATTGCAGATCACTTAGTTCGCTGATTTTCTCTTTTCATGTTAAAGCACGTAGGACAGCGCACCTGGTGCCAGAATACATAATATGGAGTCCTACGGTGCAGACGAATACTACAATCTTTTACATCCCCGGATCCCCCCGGACCGGTTAATTCTCCGGGACTTTAGTCAACGTATTAAAACTTTAAGAATATCAGATTTAAAGTTGATCTTACATTTAAGCTGTATTGCTCGATATCAGGTGTGTACCATAAAATGTTGTACGATACTTCCTGAGCCTTCAAGAGGTCCCCAAAGTTTGACCCTCTACTCGTTCAATATGCGTTATTATTCGAAATTAATTTACAGAAAACCCTGCAATGTCGGGAGTATGACTAGATTGAAGACTATGTGTCAGTGTGTGCTATTTTTTCATCTCAAACGTGTATTTTAACACATCTTAATAACGTCATTAGTATTTGGCGTGTGGCGTCATCGTCAATTTATTTTAATAAAATTAGTATTTTTTTTTATTGGCAACTTATGTAGAGCTCTTAATTCTCTTTGCAATCACATAGTTTTTTTGCAAAAATACTTATCGGTAGGTTAATTATCAAAAAATCGTTTTTTGAGTACCTTGTTACCTAGTAATTTAACGAGACAATAACATTTGTTGTTTGAGCGTCAGCTCCAGGTTAATAACCAGTTGACAACAAATGTTAGGTCGAGATGAATTACTAAAAGGTAACAGGTACGAAAAAAATGTTTTTTGATAATTCATCCAAGCTCACGGTATATTTGGGTAGATAATTTACCAAATGAAATAATAGGGAACAGGAAAAGTTATGGTTTATAACAAGTTGAATAGTTTGGTGTGCTATAATAGTAATTGTAAAAATTAATGCTTAATGTCATTGTCATAATGTCATGAACATCATGTTTTTATAATTTTAAAAGCTACTCACCTGAAGACCGTTTTTCTGTTATCGATTATGACAATGCAACACATTGTTGTAATGTCAAGCTACCCCATTAATTATCGATTTTCTGTTATCGCGTCTATTATTATGTGGTAAATTATCAACAGTAATATAACGAGTGCCTATGATTTTGCCGGCAATTATTAGCGGCAGGATCACGATTGCTTGTTGCGGCGAAAATCGGCACGACTGCGAAGCAGGAGTGCCGATTTTCTAGAAGCAACAAGCAAGAGTGATCCAGACGCTAATAATTGCCTAGGAAAAATCAGTCACGAGTTAGATTCGGGAAGACAATTGGCCGAACAGAAAGTTCACACTTCTTAATTTGAAAAATTAAATTTAGTGACACCAAGTGTCAGACGTGTATTTATCTGCGCCACAATAATTGTAGTAAAAATGAGCTTACCAAGATTTTGAGAAATGCCTATGAATACTATTACTGATGAAAGCACTAACACTTCACCCGAAAATACAAACAGATCGAATTCAGGAGCAAACTGCTTAAAAGTCCGGCAATAACTGACGTTTTATACGCTATAGAAAATGAACCAACGCGTTGCTAGGCAATACCAACATGAGAGATTATCTGATTAGATACCACCCAGGGTTAATTGCCATGCATAACATGCAGCGTGGTCTGTTACGCATCGTAATTAGAATTTTATTGGATCATCTCATCAACGTTATTCGATTTCATTGGTTAGTAAGTAAATGAGGGCAATTGTCCTTTTAATTTGTTTAGGTAAATATCTATTATTACAAATTTGAACTCGGGTACCCAAAATATACTGATTTGAATTGTCATACTATTTATTTAAATAAAGATGCCCACATTTTTCTGGATAGTCAAATTAATTGAAAAAGTGAATGAGTTTTGGGTAAAATACCATTTTGGCATAATCTTTAAAATAAGGAAATATCATCACGCACGATAGGGGATTTATTAGACCATTTTCTGAAGGGCATATATCGAGTCCAAAAATCTGGTATTTTCCTATTTTTCAATGTCAATAACTGCTTAAAACATTACAGAGAGTTATCGATAGATGTGCAACAATAATACAAGACGCTAATTCCTTTTAAAAATATTGAATGTTGTATCGTGATAATCATATCACTCTTTTTATTTTGTTCTATATGTTAACAAATCAATTCAATAAAATATCATGTAATTACAAGAATTTTTAGAAAAACATTAATAATAATAATATAATATAATATCTTTATTAACGGAGACCATTGCATAAAAAGGATTAAATATAATAAAATTACAGCAAGTATACAGATTAAAATATAAATTAAAATAGAATAATGCCCGTTTTCACCCACTATTCCTAAGCAAATGCTTTGTTAGATAGTATCTAAGCTAAGAAATACCTAAACTAGTACTTTAGATCAATTCGGTTTTACCATGGCAATCGGTTCCTTGATAAGCAATCCCTACTAAGGTACTGTTTTTTTAGGGAAATTTTAGTTGTCATATTGGTGAAACTGCGGGTGTGTGCTTCGCTAAATAGAGTGAAGTTCGCACAAGTGGTTTTTTACTACTTCATTGAAGTAACATAACGTCGCTTGTTTAATTACTCGTGTTAATATTTTCAATGATTGATTTATTTATGGAATTATTATTTTAAACTAGCGTCACCATCAATCGCGAAGAAGAGCGAAGAAGAATTATAGCTAGGACACAATCAAATTAAAGGTAGACATTGAAAAGAAAAAGAATTGAATTAATGGCGCCAGAAAGTGCGCACCCATGTATTAGAGAAGGAGTTTTTCAGAAACATTGGGAAGTAAGACAACTTTATTTTGCATTTAAATATGAATTATTCTGACCCCAAATTCGGGTACGTCGGTCATCTTTTTCATCTGAATCAGAATCAAATAGATTCTAATGTACAATAATAAGAAACAAAATCCATTAGAATTGGTGTGGCCCCGCGTAACAGACAAACGTAATCTGATTTGGATTATTTATTTGAAATCCGTTGATTATTAAAAAAGTTATGAATTTTTGAAGCAATAATTGCTTGTTATTCATCATGAATTTCCAAAATTCTGAAAAAAATATTTTAACTGGCGATACATGTTTTTATTAATAACCATACACTTTTTCCTTCTTCAGCTTTCATAATTTTGTTAATTAGTTCAAATCCGTTGATTATTAAAAAAGTTATGAATTCTTGAAGCAATCATTGCACGTTAAACGGATCATGAATTTAAAAAATTCGAATTTTTTTTTTTACTGGTGATACATGTTTTTATAAATAACAGTACACTTATTACATTGTTTGTCTTTAATAATTTTGTTATTTAGTTCAAATGCCTTAACTATTGAAGAAGTTATGAATTTTTAAATTTCACAGGGATTGTCCGTTAAAGTGAGCTTGAAGTTCAAAAATAAAACAAAAATATGTAGACTGGTAATACATTTTATTAATAATACCAGTTAAATTCTTACATTCAATTCAAATATACTAATTAACAAAAAAAAATGAATTTTTGAAGTTAATGCGGACGTAACCCGACTAGGATTTTCAAAAATTACAAAAAAATATTTAGACAGGTGATGTATTTTTGTATTAACAAAAGCCAACTTCTAGCACTCTTTCGCTTTAAAAATATTCGTATTTCGTTAAAATTCGTTAGTTAATAAAAAAGATATGAATTTGTGAAGTTGATGCGGACGCAATCCGCAAATTTAACAAATTGCCGACTATTTGCAATAAAAGATTTAGCCCAAAGAGCTAAAGAACCACTTAACCCATATTGAGTCAATTTTAAAATCAGCCGATCGTGATTTACTCGGTCAAATGCTTTGCGGAAGTCTGTATAGATGGAGTCCACTTCTACGTTTCGGTCCTAGGGCTTCACTGATTTATGAACTGTACATCAATAAATTCGACGTCGTGGACCTAGTTGAATAAAATCTATGTTGATGATGAACAATAGCATGCTTAAAATTTGTGAGAAATAATTGACTCATTAGTTTATCATAAATCCTTGGAATGATAGACTGAATTGGAATAGGTCTATAGTTTGTGAGGAGATTTTTATTACCAGTTTTATAAATAGGAGGACTTCAATTTTTTAGGAAAATATCCTGTCAACAAAGATCTATTGAAAAAGAGAGTTAAGGGTTCAGATAGCTCATTGGAGCAGTTTTTTATACAAACATTTGTCTCATCAGGACCAGAACACGTCTTTTGATCTAGAGTGTTCAAAGCATGCAGAACCATTTCCTCAGTTAAAACGTATGTACATAAGTTATTTCCTACGTGAGTAGAGGTATGTGAGGATGAACAGTCACTGGCCGATTGGTATACTTGTTCAAAATTGGCTGCAAATAAATTTGCAATGTCATTAGGCGAGGTAATATCCTGCATGTTGTTTGTGAAATGAGATGGTAATTTACTATTATTGTTGGAATCACTTTTGTTATTTACAAATTTCCAAAAATATTTTGTATTATGAATTAAATTATCCTCCATGTTATTCACATAGTGTTAACAATCAATGGCTAACCTTCCTTTGCATTGATCTCTCACAGATGAAAATGTTGAATAATCGGCGTCACTGCCAGACTTTTTATAATTCAAATGAGTCCGTTTTTTTTTTCTCTTTTATTAGAGCAATGAATTCTGCAGAAAAAAAAATTGGAAATGATGACTTAAAAATTCTCTTGATAGGAGTATAAGCACGAACAGTATTATAGATGAACTTATAAAAACTATCAAGACAAGTGTCCAAATCATCATTATTATTCAATAACTTTGACCAGTCAACATTTTGTAAAACATATTTCACAAGATGGTGGTCTGTTTTTTTGTAAAATCATAAACATCAAAGTAATTTGCTTATTCAACTTCATCCTCAAAAGGTATCATTGTGTTTAGAGCAGGATGATGGACATCGCATTTAACTAAACTAAACGAATTAATACAAGAAACATTACAATTTGCAAATACTAAATCTAAAACAACATTTCTAAAATTTTTAATATTATTAAACTGTACAAGACCGGACGAAGACAAATGATCACATATTAACTGGTCTATTTCCGAACCGGTGCATACAAGAAGTAAGCCCATATCACACTCATCTTTCGTCCATTTGATGTTGGTAGATTGTAATCGTCTAGAACGACGATAGTCGAATCTGGATGGAGTTGAGTGACTTCATCGACGCACGTTGAATGGTCCCGGTATTTATTTACAGGACTATTTGGTGGCAGGTAAATGGCGCACATAATGAATTTTTTTGAGTTCAATTCAAAATTCAATCCAAATTTCTTCGCAATCATGGGAATTAACACTCATAATATTAGAACGAAAACGTTTATGAATGCGAAAACACCTCCACCCCTCAGTTTATCACTGTTGGTGGAATTTCTGTCTATACGATATAGTTTGTAACGGTTGTCCATAACTTCATTCTCAAAGATGCCAGGATGCAGCCAAGATTCAGTAACAACTGTGACATCATAATTTTCAACGAGAACCGCATTATGAAATTCCAAGAGTTTAGTTCTAAGTCCTCTTGTATTTTGGTAGTAAATTGATACATCTAGGTTTTCACGTTTGGTGGCGGTACGACTGGAAAACCCTTAGATATATAAGGTTTTTTTCCAAATTTAAAATCTTTTACAGATGCACCTTTAGGCCATGCATCAGGATTCAATATGGATGGAAATGCAGTTTCCTTTACACCAACTTTGAATGATGTGGTAATATCATTTTTAAATAATTGATAGCATTCTATTTCTGATTTAGAGCCAATAATATACCTAACATGATTACTTATTGTTTTTATAGTCGTGTTCGGATCTACACGTAAAATGTGAGCCCACTTTATGGATTCACGACTAGCAGTGAAACTAGAATTCTGATTATTTAGTTTTTGATTAAATATCTGGGCTATGGTCTCAGAAGCATTTTGCTGATTTGTAATACGACGAGGAGGGTGTGATTTATCGGATGTCTTGCGATCACGATCAGCCGGCACTTGTGAAACAATTATAGGAACAGATAGAGTGGGTGAAATATCTTCAGTGGCCATTATTACGGTCCTGTTCAGTGTTTATATTAAAGCCTCTCGTCTATAGTGATTATTTACCGATTATTAGGCCAATATAAATTGGATACTTAATCCAATAAGTGAATTACGTATTTAGAAGTGATATAAACTAATAGTGTTTGTTCTACGTTATCGTTGAAGAATATTTTCACACTTTATTTACCTGTAGGAGTGCAGCGACATCTTGAAAGTCAGGTGTGCGCGTGTGCGTTACTCACTGGTAAGTGAAATAGGCAGGGCCGTATTCAAATATAATTACTTTTCGCCTGCTTGTTAATTAAACGGCTGTTCCTATCCAATCTCATTCTGTTCCTATTTGATTGTGTACCCTTTGTTATTCTATTGTTTAACCAACCGTGGCCTAGTTACTACTCTGTGTTAAGTCGCTGCGGTGGGTCGCGCTAGCGTGAAATACGTCTTTTCCTTTTCCGAACTGCTCCCAAACTTCAAAAATGAATCAATGCACTTGCTGCAATACTCAAGCTGAGCTGCATACAATGGTTAACTGTTGCATATGCAAAAAATACTTTAAGAGTACATGTGTTGATATTTCTAAGGCAGAAGCACGTAAAATAAATTCTAAATGTGGCTTAACGTGGACTTGTAAGGGATGTATTAAACTAGGCGATGACCTAAATGGGCTGAAATCTGCGATTGTAGCCCTACAAGAAGAAATAAAACAACTTAAATCGACACCTCCTTCACAACTCACCAAGCTTCTGGATAATGAAATAATAATCCAAGAAATTCAAGAGCGTGATAAAAGGAAACACAACATAATTATTTACGGCCTAGAAGAAACATGTAGTAATAAAATAGAACAAAATGTACATGACGTGAATTTGATGAAAGAAGTATTGTCAATTGTAGATACTAATCATGATATTATAAAACCTATTAGATTAGGTAAATATGATCCAACACGTACTATTAATAAACGCCCTATTCGAGTGTCTCTTCCCAATAATTCTTCTATGACCTCTGCGTTGCGAAACGCGAAGAACTTAAAAACCAGTAATAAATTTAAACACATTAGTATCTCCAAGGATCAAACTCCAATGCAGACTGAACTATACAAAGAAGTGAAAAGAGAACTCCTACATCGAACGGCTACAGGAGAGACTAACCTCAGGATAAAATATGTACGTGGCATTCCAACGATTGTCAATACGGAAAACTAAATATGTCCAACAGTAATCAATTAGTAAACTTTTTTTATCAAAACACCCGCGGTCTCCGTTCCAAGACTCACGAATTTTATAACAATATATGCAATTCCTCTTTCGACATTATATTGTTAACTGAAACTTGGCTTCGTGATTCTATCTCTACGTCTGAGCTCTTTACTTCTCAATACAATGTGTTGCGACAGGATAGGAACGCTCAAGCTACTAACAGAACTAACGGAGGCGGTGTCCTGATAGGTTTTAATAACAATGTCTCATTTGAACATATTGATGTGTCTCATATATGTAATCGCGTACCACTAATTGATTTTATATTATGTAAATGCGTCATTAATTCATTTTCATTTTATATCATGGTTTTATACGTACCTCCTGACATATCGGTCGATGAATTAAATATATTTTTTGAAACCATTGTGCTCGTTATATTGAATCAACCTGTATTTATAGCTGGTGACTTTAATATTCCAGCATATAATGATAATGTATCGATTGCACCCAATAACGCAAAATGCATTGCCTTGTTTCAGTTTATGAGTATATTGAAGCTAAATCAGTTTAATAAAGTCAAGAACTCTAATAACAGGTTCCTAGATTTAGTTTTATGTAACTTTGATGTTGCTGTTAACACTGAAAGGGATGACTGTCCGCTTGTGCCTGAAGATGCTCACCATCCTGCACTTTCTATTAGTCTAAGCTTGGGTAAATCAATAAATAAAAATAAACCGAGCCCCTTTCCAATTAATAAAAATTTAAGATATAATTTCAAAAAAGCTAACTTTGTTCAGTTATATGAGAACTTGGCTAATACAGACTGGTCATTTTTGGAGTTATATGTTGACGTGAACGAAGCATGCGGTGCATTTTATGATAAATTGTATGATATACTTAACCTTTCTGTGCCTTTATCTAAACACTCGAACAAACCACACTTTCCTCCGTGGTTCAATAATGAAATAAAACGTAATATTAAATTAAAACAATATTTTCACCACAAATGGAAGTCTTCTGGCACTACCTTCTTCCATAATGAATTTAAAAGATTGCGTAAACTCGTTAAGTATCAAGTCTCGAACGCTTATAAGGATTACTTACAAACTATTGAGGCCAATCTTAAAAACAATCCCAAGGATTTATGGAAATTTATACACCTAAAGAAAGGAACATCAAGAATTCCCAGTGAAATACACAGTGATGACACGTTATATTCATCTCCTCAAGAAATTATCAACGCATTTGCTAGTAACTTCTCTAGGGCTTACTCTAACAAGAACAGTATTCATCCTAATGATACTTTTACTAATCGTGAAACACTCATAACGCCTATTATTCAGGAATCTGATGTAATAACGAGTATTAATCGACTCAAGAACTCACAAATATGTGGTGATGATCGCATTCCTTGTTACCTAATCAAAGACTGCAAGTACGTATTCGCAAAACCATTAACTTTTATATATAATCTCTCATTGCATACAATGACTTTTCCTGAGTTGTGGAAGACTGCAGTAATTAGCCCAATTTTCAAACGAGGAGACACTAAAGATATTCAAAACTATAGACCAATATCAATACTTTCCAATTTTGCCAAGATATTCGAACAAATCATTTATCAAGTCATCAACTATCATACACATATCTATATTTCACCTCATCAACATGGATTTTGCTCGGGACGATCAACGTCCACTAATCCAGCAATTATAACCCAACATATTTGCGAATCTCTGGATAGCCGTGGTCAGGTCGATGTTGTATACACCGACCTTTCAAAGGCATTCGACACTATTGATCATCAAATACTTTTAAATAAACTCAGCACATTTGGACTCTCTTTGGATTTTATAAAATTTGTTGCTTCATATCTTGACAACCGCAAAAATTATGTTCACTACAATGGATTTAAATCGCATTATTTTATTTCTTCCTCTGTTGTACCGCAAGGGTCCAACTTGGGCCCCTTATTATTTAACTTATACATAGATGATTTAGTTGCATCTGTATCTTGCCCTGTACTGGCCTATGCAGACGATTTAAAAATTTACAACGCTATTAATAACCTATCTGACTGCATCTTACTTCAGAGGAATGTCAATTATATTATTGAGTGGTGTGCAATTAACAAATTGCACTTAAATAACAGTAAATGCGTTATCGTCTCGTACACTCGCAAACACAATGTAACTAACTACGGTTACAAAATTGGTGATGATGTTATACGACGTGACATCACAGTGAGAGATCTTGGTGTTCTGTTTGATTCTGGCCTTACATTTCAAGAACATATTCGTACAATCAGTTCATCTGCTTTTAAACTGCTCGGCTTCCTAATGCGCACATCTCGGTACTTTGAAGATGTCAGTTTATTAAAAATATTATATTTTGCCTTAGTTCGAAGTAAACAGGCTCTGAACCAACTGGCAAAGGGGAACAAGCTCACCCTAATGTGGGTACCCGGCCACGCAAGCATAAAAGGCAATGAACATGCCGATATACTTGCTAAGGAAGGAGCCTCAACTACCATCATCGGACCAAAACCGACCTGTGGGCTATCGAAAGCACACAAAAAAGGCGTGATCCAAGAATGGGAAAAAAAGTGCAAAACAGACCATTGGAAAAATGCACCAGGTCAAAGGCAATCCAAAATGTTTATTGACTTCTCGCCAAATAGAGCCAAACAGCTCTTACGCCTCACCAAAACCGAGATAAGACTAATCACCGGTCTCCTAACAGGACACTGCCCAGTGAAGTACCATCTCCACAATATGGGCGAAGTGGATAACACCACATGCAGATTATGTGAATCGGCAGAAGAAACGGCCGAACACATATTATGCGAGTGTGTAGCTCTAGCTACCACCAGGCAGGCTCTAACCGGAGGTATGGAGGTAACGCCAGAACGGATCAGGTCATTACCTCCCAGGAAATTAATTGACCTTGTCAGGGAAGTTGAATTTCTGGGAATCAAATAGCAGTAGGGTATTAGTACAAAAGATCTAAACAGGTCGCAGTGCTGTAAGGCTCTGCACAGCCAATCGACCCCGTCTAATCTAATCTAATCTAATCTAGTTCGAAGTAGACTGGAATACGCTTCAATTATCTGGTATCCGTATTATGTGAACGGATCCTTGTTAATTGAACGAGTTCAGAAGCGTTTTCTAAAATTTCTGAGCTATAAAGTTAATGGTATGTATCCTGATCAATCGGTTGATTACACATACTTACTTCAACTACATAACTGCGCATCCTTGTCTGAACGAAGAGACCAAGCTAGTGGATCATTTATGATTAAATTAATATCCAACCTGGTGGACTCACCGGAATTACTTTCCATGGTTCATTTTAATATTCCGCGGCTCACATCACGTCAACATGTAACTTTCTTTTCGCCCACTGCTAACACCAACATTCTGATGAGAGCGCCGATTACCCATATGAGTCGAAATGCTAATATAATCATAAATGATTGCTAATTGTAAATAAGAATTAACTATTTGTAATTATGATGTATACATTTTGTTTTGTTTTTGGTAATTAGGTAATTTTTGTTCTATAATCATTATTATTATGTATATTTTTGTATTATGTATTTTGTCCTTTTTGGTTAATCTGTTGGACAATAAAGAAGTATTATTATTATTATTATTATTGAGCCAATATTATATTTTTCTGAGTTATCGAAGACGTCATTCACTGAGTTCAAGTCATCTTCAATAATACTCGTGGACGGAAAGTTATCAACCGCGATACATATAGCATCTTTTTGGTTGATATCACAATTGTTAATTAAAGTTTTCTTATTAACATCACTTATGATGTTCGAAGAACCATTATTTTTAGTAAATGTTGACAATAAAGACATATAGTTGCATTTAATCTTATTATGATTTTGAATTATTAAATTCTCAATTGATGAGTAATTGGTGTTTTGCTTAACAAGATTTAGTTCATGCTTTAGCTCAAGAATTACTTGTTTAAGTGCTGACACCTCAGATTCAAGTGCACAGTGAGATTTACAATTACATAAATTATTAGACAAATCAGTAGAGGCAACTTCAGTTGCCTTTACTGATTGTGATCGAGTTCTTAATGGTTTATCTTTATTAAGTGCTTTACAACCAGGACATTGAGAGATGGATGTAATATTTGGATCTATTTCCATGTAATTTTTGTAACATTTAATGCAACTGGGGTGAAAAATAGAACCGCAATGCGAGCAGTTTATTCCAGACACAACAAGTGAGGAACATTTATAACAACCCATGATATAGGCAACAGAACACACTAAAGAGTAATTTTTAATAGGTAAAAAACACAGGATAAGGGATACTGTAATGATTAACAAAGAACACTCTCTTCACAACACGCGGTCCTTCGTGTGACTGTGTACAGCATAATAATAAGGGTAGGCAGACCACGGAAAATGGAGGAAAATAAATGATTTAAACAAGATTACCCGTATAGGTTATGTTAGAAAAATAACAATAATATTCTCATGTATCGTACTTACGTGTCATTATTGATAAAAATAAACACATAATATACGCTACAATGGATTAATAACTCCGTATAAAAGGAAAAGTTGTAATTAAATTATTAAATAAAACTACAAACACTGTAAACACTGGCAGGTGCACTCTCGGTGCACTATTGTTTAATAAATGTTGTTCAAATAAAAAAAAATATGATTGTAAAAGCAAAGTTGGTGCGTTTGATAAGCATAATCTTACGTATAAGACATTGCACCTAATAACCGCTCTTAGAATTTTTCTTAAAATGACCATATTTTAATAAATATGACAGAAAAATCCGGCTCTTAACCCTTATTTAATTGCAATTTGCTCGTTATTTTTATAATTATTAAATCTTTATTATACTGCTTAAAATTTATAATTTGTAAAAAGTAAAAAAAAAGATAATGAGGTGACAGTTTAATAATCGATCCGTGAACATCACAATACTTAAGCGAATGGCCTAAAGAAAAAGCCAACCAATCTGAAAAGTTTATTTTGAAATTCAAAATATAAGTTATAGGTCATTTGATGCTATTTTAACAAAAGCTTTTGCTGCACCATTTTTAATTTATTTTTTATATTTCGCACAGGTATTTATATATGTTTATCGAGTTCAAAACCAATTTTAGAAATATAAAAAGTATTGCAGTGGGGCAGATATGTCCCCAGATGGAGATAAAACATGTATATCTTTGGGATTACAAGCATTTGTACAAAATGGTATAACTTTCTTTCCAATTGAGCAAATTTTAAATTTAAAAATATCTTTGCGCGGATTAAAGTGCTGATTATTTTGGTTTAACTTTGTTTTATCATTTGATATATTTTTTACATTTAATGGCAGTCAAAGTTTATCATTGATTTTTGCAGTTTTTTTAATTTTTTGACCCTAGTTTTTATTGGAAAGGGGACAATACACTGAAACCAAATTTAGTTTGCAAGTACTTAGGTAACAATAGATGTTACCTGACGCAATAAAAAAACTGGAGTGTTTTAAACCCTTCCATTTTTTTTTACTGGAGAAAATAGGCGACACACAGTGGGGTACGCAGTACCGATCTGAAATTTGTACTATCTATGCTTCTATTTGGTAGCAACACCACCACAAAATTTTGTCACTTTGTTGTAACAAAATATTTGCTCAAATATTTGAATAAAATTCTTGTATTTCCGTTGGCTTTGATGGTCATTTTTATCATTTTTTATGCATACCATAAAAATTAAGATTCAGATATTTCGAACGACAAACAACTTGACATACCTTTCCTTTTGAAATTTTTGGGTTGACCCCGCCCCCAATCCCCTAGAGGTCACACACCAAAAAAGTTTTACTCAATCAGTTTGCCCCCAGCCGTTTCCGAAAAAAACGGGGTCAGACATTGTAGACGCCCTGTATAACATAAGAACGAGAACTGCAAGGTATATTTATTTCATCCAATGGGATCATCAACATAATTTCAAATAATAATAATAATAATAATAATTTTCAAAGTATTACTACTATTTATCAACCTAGCAAACTAGGTATTTTTAGAAAGGCAGGAAAAACGACTTTAAATTTCTTTTAAGATATACTGGATGTTCCATTTAAAATGTTTCTTTACAAATAGCGAAGGTCTTCTAATTTTATAGAAGTATAACTTAATTATTTAAAATCATCTAAAAATGTTACATTTATATTGTAAAGAAACGCATCGATAATTTAAAAATTAAATAACTTAAGTCTGTGACTTCAAATATTACTTGTTCTTGCTTTAAAACCCAGAATAACTCAGAAACGGTTAAATTTAGAATAATAAAAATCTTTGTCATTCAGTTAGTATTAAAAACGCAAAAGTTAACTAGTGTTCAATTTGAAAAAAACATAAGTTTGTGTTGGCTCTCCGTTGTGGGGCACCCTGTACACTAGAGTGGTTCTTATTTTCGAAGTATGTGAGAATCAACGGGACAACCCGGAAACTTTTTCGTTTAGATAAAAAACTAATAACTGTAAATTTTGAGCCATATCGAACATTGCGTAACCGGGCCCTAGCCCTCTAAAATTTGAAAAAGTCGGTTTTTGATTATTTTTGGTTCATCCTGATATTAAACCGTTCACCCTAATGGCCAAATTATATATTTTGTGGATATAGGACGCTAATATGTATCCAAAAAGTGTTTATTTGTTGAAATGGGACTAAAATTGACGAAGTTATGAATTTTTTAATGCCCCTCTATTCATTGAAATTGAAATTACATTATAAGAAAGCCATGACTAAGTGAACCAGACGCTTCACTTCAATTGGTAACCCCATCCTATTTTTATCTTTTGACATTTCGTGATATTAGTTTGATGCAGAGGTTTTAATCTGCGTCACATATCGCAGAGAGAGAATCCGTGCGTGCCCTTATGTGCGTAATGGAGTGGGTAATTTTCTTGCTGCCTGTGGCGCAGATTAACACTTGGTTAATCTGGTTTAATGTTTTTGGCGGCATTTTGTAACGATATTATAAAGTTTTTTCAAAATGAGTGGAAGAACCATATTTGCAGAAGCAATTTATTTCATCGAAATACCGCATGGCCAAATACTTTGCTCAAAACTACCATCTAGGAAGCAAGTGTTATCTTCGTTTTTCTTCAATCAGCGAGTACTTAAAATAAATTTACGCTTCAGTCAAACTCTAGTTATGGAAGAATAGTCTGTTGATCAAAGGCTCATATTCCGATTCAACGCAAACAACGTTGCATCGATAAAATGTAGTTATGGCATAAAGAATGGCAAAATCTTAATAAGAACTCTTCTTGAGAAACTGAAGCACATATAAATAATGAAAAATAATTTGTTAAAAGTTTTACTGATTTGTTCGATGTTGCTTCTGAAAATGGAAAAGGAAAAATTGCATTTATCAATAAAAGGATCTCATCTGCTTTAGACAAGTGTAAAATAAGTGATATAAATGCCGTCATCTTCTGATTACCGTCACTGAAGGATTAGGTCACAATGTAAATGATTTAATTATTATTACATATTCATCAGTGCGGGCTATGAAATTTGAACCCACCATTTGGCCCCAATGTCAGGATTATATTGCCAGCAGTGAGATTCTTAACAAAATTCTTGTTTTGAATGACATTTTAGAATGAAAAGTCAAATTAATCGAAGAATGTAATACTCTATTAACCAATGACAAGGAACAAAAGAAGTTTTTATTTTTAAACTTTGAAGTATCACAAGAGATTTTAATAAAAATGCATTCATTGGTAATATCTAAAAAACACAAAATATCGAAATATACAAGTATGATGTAACTAAAAAATCATAACTCCATCAATTTTAGTCAAATTTCGACAAATAAATTCATTTTGGATTCGTATTAATATATCTGTCGACACAATATATAATTTCACCATTAGGGTGCACTGTTTAATTTTAGGGGGGTCCAAAATAAACAAAAATTTAAAAAAAACGACTTTTTCTAATTTTAGAGGGTTAGGGCCCGGTTACGCAATGTTCGATTTGGCTCAAAATTTACAGTTATTAGTTTTTTATCTATACGAACAAGTTTCCGGGTTGTCCCGTTGATTTTCACATACTTCGAAACTCCACCATACAGGGTGTCAATTTGAAAACTTTCAATGCGAATATCTCTGAAAATAAAGGAGTTAGAAAAGCGCAATTTTGTAAAAATGTTATACAGGTAGGGGGAACTAGAACCACCATATTTTGGTTATGGGGTGAGTGACCCCTTGGGCCCCATCCACCCTAACCCCAAAATTTTAAATGGCATCGCCCCTTTTGTGATCCCTTAAATTAAACGTTTTTTCGAGTAGTATTCACCAGTACAAGAATGTTTTTAAAATTCAATACAGGGCCGAACAAAAAGTATAATTAAAATAAAATAAACTCTGATTCTATGAATTGCTATTTTATTTAATTAGATTCTTATGATGCATTCCATTTGGGCTACAAAAAGGATAATAACATTTTTTTCTCCAAATACTCGAACCAGTGGCTCAGGTTTCAACAAATAACAATCACCTATTGCAGTCAGGTGTGTTAGATTGTACGTCAAATACAAAAACGATCGAAGTGAAATAATTTCAGACGAATTCACTATTTAATGTTCTTTTGTATCCGGTATTAGACATGATTTACAGTATGGCTAAAAGAATTGCGATTCAGACACCTGACTGAAATAGGTGATTGTTATTTGTTGAAACCTGACCCATTGCTTGGAGTACTTGGAGCAAACAATTTTATTATCCTTCTTTGTAGCCCAAAATGGAATGAATGATTATAAGAATCCAATTAAATAAAATAACAATTCATAGAAACAGAATTTATTTTATTTTCATTATACTTTTTTGTTCGGCCTTGTATTAAATTTAAAAAAAATCTTGTGCTGGTGAATACTACTCAAAAAAATGTTTAATTTAAGGAATCACAAAAGGGGTGATGCCATTTAAAATTTTGGGGTTAGGGTGAATGGGGCCCAAGAGGTCACTCACCCCATAACCAAAATATTGTGGTCCCAGTTCCCCCTACCTGTATAACATTTGTACCTAATTGCGTTTTTCTAACTCTTTTATTTTCACAGATATTCGCATTGAAAGTTTTCAAAGTGACACCCTGTATATGCTAAAACCACTCTACTGTACACATAAAAAAAAAATTCGATTACAGAGTCTACAACTTATATATATTTTTTTTTCAATCTTAAACAGTTAAGGCAAAAAATTTACTTTGACGCTTCAGACCCGGTATCAAAGCAAATTGAAATATAATCATTTTATTCTCAACTTTGAACTTTTGTTATTACGCAAAACAAAGTGACCAAATTTTGTATTAGTGTTGTTACAAAAAAACAAGCATCGTAGTACACATTTCAGATTTGTACTTCGTACCCCACTGAAGATACAGCTTTATAATATAAAAGTACGAGTATTTTAAAACCGGCTATTTTCCACAGTAAAAAAAAAAATAAAACGGTTCACTTAAGTTATTTTGCCTCCGGTAAAATCTATTGCAGTACTTGCAAACTCAATTTGGTCAGAGTGTATTATTCCCTTCTCGGTGAAAAACAGAGTCGAATAATGAAAAAAATGCAAAAATAATGGTAAACTTTGACTGCCATTAAATTCGTAAAAATTAATCAAACGACGAAAAAAGTTGAATCAAAACAATCAGCACTTTAATCCAAGTAAAGATATTTTAAAATTTCAAAATTTAGTCATTTTAAAAGAGAGGACACGTTTCAAGCTCCATCTCGCGACATATCTAACACACGGTAAGGTTTTTTTTTGTTTTCTGATTGGTTTAGAACTCTATAAACATGTATAAATGCCTGTGCGAAATATAAAAAAAAATAAAAATGGTGCGGCACGATTTGTTGTTAAAATAACAAATAACAAAATTAGGACTCGCTTCCCTTCGCTGCTTCGTTTTGTCTAACAGTATAAGGGTTTATTTCGCCATTACTGTAGATTACAATTTGTTTCATCGCATATAATATTGGCATCAACTGTGTGGTAAAACCTGATAACAACATAATGTCGATATATACTGTTTAATGGCTGATGGTAACGGCCTTAACTAAAAAAATAAAATTACATTACATTTTAATTACTATAACTAAGTTATTTATAGATATTACATTAATATTTATTTGTGTACATACAAGTAATTAAGCCAATATTCTGGTAAAATTACAAAAAAGTGTACATAACGATCGTGAATAAAATACCTCTATTTATCCATAAAAGCGTAATATGTATTCAATTGCAGCGAACCGTATTTATGTTTCGCTTATTCAACTTAGTAAAACAGCATCGTAAAATTAAAATGTTTACTACTGTCATAAACCTAGTGTTGGATTGTTCGTAAATTATTCAGTCTCTAATATTGTTTATGGAGGAGGTTTCTACTTCGTTATACATGTTGTAAATATAATAAAACACTTTTACTTTGTTGGTATAACACAAATTTTATTTATTGTTGACTATAGTTTCGGCAACTCAACTTGCCATTAACAAAACATAAAGTGAGTATATTTGGTTAATGGCAAGTTGAGTTGCCGAAACTATAGTCAACAATAAATAAAATTTGTGTTATACCAACAGAGTAAAAGTGTTTTATTATATTCAGTCTCTGTTTCCTAGCAAGTGTAAGTAGCACATGAATAGATTCTACATTACTGAGCACCATGAAAATAATTAATTTCCACCCTCGCGCAACGAATCTGCGCAGAGTCGTAATAATTGCAAAGTTTATTAAAGTTCGCATATCGTCATAAAACAAAATATAAGTACATGAATAGATTCTAGATTAACCGTACTAACAAATAAAAAAATAAAATTCCTATCGCCGCCGGCGCCGTATCCGGCACACAAACACAAAATAATTAATATTCACCTTCGGGCAGTTCCCTGGCAACTGCATTTTTACCTTCTCCGTTACGAAGTACGAGAAAGTATTGTGATCGTTTTTTTAAGGAAATATCCGTTTTGGGCTCCCTAGATGCCATTTCAGCAATTTCTGGGAAAAAAAAAATTGTGTCTGTGTGGGTGTGTGTGTGATGGTGTGTATGTGTGTGTGTGTGTGTGTGTGATGGTGTGTCTGTGTGTGTGTCTGTCTGTGCGCGCTGTATCTCAAAAACCAATAGAGCAATTGATATGAAACTTTGAACATACATCTTATTTGATAATCTGAAGAACTGAAAAGCTTTTGGTAAAATTTCGTACACCGGAAGTGGGCGTTTACCTCAACTGTTTTTTATTTTTTGGCAATATTTTCTTAAATATGAAAAATATCACAAAAACATTTAAACAAACTTTGAAAACAACAAAGAAATGAACATTTTTTGCTTGAAAACATTTTTCATAAAATTATTTTTATTCGAGAAAAAAATTTATTATTATTTTTTTAATTTTTTGTTTATAATTATAAAACGATAATAGTTACAGCAAATGTATGTTAATAATAATTGTAGAGAATGCTAAAATAAAAAAACTTACAAAGAATAAGTTTTTTTCGAAATCCCTTCAGTTTTTGAATAAATTGAGTTTTTATATTTGAAGTATAATTTTTCCATCTTTCATAATTTTGACGTTTTAAACGTCAGTTTCCTCCGAGTTTACAAAGCGCTCGATGTACATTTAAAATATGATTCAAATTGAAAATAAACCATGAAAGCGTAAATATAAATGATACCATCAAGTCGGAGAAAGTAACATGATGGCCACATCACCATTTTTTTTACTTTCTTTGTTCCAAAGATTTTTTGGAAATTTAATTTTATGGAAATATCCATTTTGAGGAGGTCCTTAAATATAATTTCAAAGATTTTTGGAACATTTATTTGTGTGCACAAGGTCCATGTGCATTTTCTGGAAAAACGTATTTTTATTGATCGCACCGGTACAAATGCTTAAAATTCTTCAAAATATTCTCCTCCAGCATCGATACACTTGCGGAGATGTGTCTGCCATGCCTGGAAGGCACCCTGAAAATCTTCGATGGGAATGTCTTTTAGGAACGTTGTAACATTGCTTTTGGATGTTTACCATGGACTCCCAATGCGTTTCTTTCAGTTCTCTCTTCAGTAGGGGAAACCAAAAAAAAAGTCGCATGGAGCCAAGTTGGTAAAACATATTAAACATCCAAAAGCATGTTACAACCTTATTTTTCCCAGAAAATGCGCATTACCTTTATAATGGACCCTGTTTGTATGTATACTTGAATCAATGGATCTTTGCGTGCACGTCATAGTTATCCGAACCTATCTTCAACAGTAATTGCACAAGTGCATTGGAAATTATCGGTAACAAGTTTGTCGAAAGAGTGCAAACTTGCGATAATTTACAATGCACGAGAGCAATTTATCAGACTATATCCCAACAAAAATATTACAACAAAATAGAATGACATTTACTGTCATCGCGGGCTTGTCGTGCCGGTTTGAATATTACATTTTTAAATGGATCAAACAAAATTTAAAAATCAGAAACGTACTTCTCTTGCACTAACTTAGCACTGGTATTCCATATGGAGTTTACATTTTCTTTACAGTACGTACCGTTCGCGTTTCGCACGTTATGTGCCCCGTTTTCCAATATTGTAGAAATGACTTCCCGAGTACAGGTCATGTTAGTGACTCCGCCCAAACTTTTTGGTTGGGCCTCTTTCCCTTTTTCTTGAATTACTTCAAGAGAAACACTTCCAATGCGGAGTTTTCACTAATTTTAATAGCGTTCTACCCGCAAACTGACGTTTGACATTTAACATTGTTTTTCTTGAAACCAATCATGTGCCGAAACATAATGCGAGTAGAGAACTAATCACAAAGCCGCATTCGAACTCTACATGATATGTTTCCTGAAAATAGAAGTTATATAGAATCTAATTCATTTGAATTTCGGCATGCAACGTTTGGCGGGATATAGTCGACAACATTTTCATATGTTAGCTCCCTCTATGATAAGTTAAATTAGGCACAATAATATGTGTACGTATGTCGTCCATGGCGAGGACGTACGGCACTCGGTAAAACCATGCATTGAACAAAGACAAAACCTTGGTCCGTAAGTCATTTCGTGATTCGTAATGCAGCGGCGGCACTATAAGCAGTGTTTTTCGTTTTGTGTTCGTTTTTGCATATTTCTTCGATTTACAACGTATACAGTACATTTTGTGTCGTAACATAAACATGTCGTGATAAACATTGCTTCGTGATATATAAAAAAACAGTTCTTTTTAGAACTTTTATAACAATCGGTGAAATCGCTTGGCCTAACCTCAAAATACCGGGCAAACGTCTAAATTCTCAATCGCGGAATCTCGTGGTCAATCTAATGGCCTATTTTACAGCAGAAAAGGAAAACAACGGTCCTTTAATTTCACTGAATGCTGTTCAAGAGGTAATTTCTTTCTTTGTTGTCTAATTACCTGCTTATTAATATTACATCGTTTAATAGAGAGTTGCTGATGCTTTAAAAATATGTTTCTCCACGACCACCATAGAATTTAAGTATTCTGAAATCAATTTTGATTATAGAACGTACACATTCTCACTCTTGTTATGGAACAAAACACTATGCGCTTATGCGTTTTGCATGTAATTCATTCCATAACAAGGGATAGAATGAATATTCTCACATCGTTTCGAATAAAACAATTAGCCTTGGATATCACAATTGTCAAAATACTATAAACATAACCACAAACGTGATAAAACGTAAGTTCTTTGTGTTCATTATTTTATTAGTCTATTTTATCTGGTCGAGGAGAAAGTATAGTCTGATACTCGGTAAGAATGGAAATTCAGATGCTCGTGGTTCCTCGCGCTCGCCTGACGGCTCGCGCTCGAAATATTCCACTCGCATCGAATTTCCATTCTAACCTTGTTACAGAATATACTATTACGGACTATCTCCAGTATTAAAATTGCGAGTGAGAGAAATCAGTCGCTTTCTACCCCTGGAAAATCTAGACCCCGGAAGAAATCGAAAACTCAAGAGCGTGCCAAAATGGCAGTTCGTAATATGTTGTACAATTTATATGCAGCAAGTAAGTTAATTATTATTGGTGGGAATATTTAGGGAATCGACACAATGTATTATATGGTATAATTATATCATTATAAATAAATTGTTACGCACTTGCGCAACACTAATGATTATTTCTGCTTTAGGCAGTACTAAGCAGATATTGTTTAATTTTTAGTATGACGATTAATTTGTTAAAAGAAGAACTTCGTCAAGAATTGGCATTGAATTTTAGTTATGGTTCGCTCCGAACGTTGCTTTTCGCTCTAGGATTTAGATTTGAGAAGGACGATAACCGAAGGGCGTTGATGGAGATACCCCGTTTCTAAGATTGTACATGGAAAATAAAAATTCAACATTTAGTCGTACTCCCGTGTTCATAGATGAAACATAGATTTTTTCAAAAGGAAGTCGTAGGAAGTCATGGCAGGACACTAATGTTAAAAGTGTATGAAAACCTGGAGCATATGATGGAAAACGTTACATTGTTCTTCATGCTGGATGCAGTATTGGTTTCATAGAAAATGCAAGTTTAGTTTTTGCAACAAAATCGAAATTATTAGATTATCATGGACATATGAATGCAGAATTATTCACTAAGTGGGTTGAAAGTAAGTTAATACCAAATTTAGAAGAGCTTTCGTTAATTATTATGGACAACGCATCATACCACAGCGTAGAAGTGGAAAGGCAGCTAACTTCTTCATGGAAAGAAGCGCAGATAGCTGAGTGGTAAGATAAAAATAATATTAATTATGACAAATCAATGTTTAAAGTAGATCTGCTGAACTTAGCAAAGTTTCACAGAAAGCCGAAGAAATATAAAATAGACTAACTGTTGCGAGAACTTGGACATGATGTTTTAAGATTGCCCCCTTACCACTGTCACTTCAACGCCATCGAAATGATCTGAGCACATGCAAAATCATATTACGGTAAAACATAGAAGACGGCCTCAGAGATGAGAAAGTGGTGCAAATGTGAAATAAAGCATTACAAAAATGTACACCAGAAGTGTGGCATGCAAATGTTTGTCATACCGAAAAAATAATTAAGGAATGGTATGATCGAGACAAAGTAATGGAGGATATTCCTGAAATTAATATTCATATAGACAATGACAAGAGTGGCAGTGATACTGATTTAAGTTCAAGTGATTAATTTTTATTTGTTAAACAACATAGATATGTTTTTCTATATCGGGAGTGTATAAATTGGCGGATAATCTACATGTGACAATATTCTTCAAAAAATTCTAAGCAGTTTATCTTAATTCTAAAATGTTGTACCATTCTTCGTGAAACTTCATGAGGTCCAGATGTTTAATTTTCATCATTATTCTGTAATAATTTACAGAAAACTCTGCAATTTCAGTAGTTCGATTAGTTTAAAAGTTATTTATCAGTGTGTGTGTGTTATATTTTCATCTTAAATGTGTATTTTTAACACTTCTTTACACTCGGCAATATTGACACCCGCTTATGTCAAGTTTGACACAACGAATTCACTCAAACTTGCTAGTTCCAATTTTGTGCTAATTCTGCTTTTCTCATTATTATCAGGTTTGTATTAGTATCCGCGTTTCAGTATATTTGTGTTTCTGTGTTTGATTTGTTCAATTACAATGGATTTTTGATTTAATGAGTAGACCGACATGTACATGATGTATGATTTGTGTAATGGAAACGTACATATGGTAAAACTACAGTATTGTGTAGGTTTTCCATCCAAATAAAAGGCATCCTTCTGCCAATGTATTTCGAAGACTAAATCAACGGCTACGTGAAACAGGTATGTTTGTGCCTAAAAATCCAAACAATGGTCGCCCACAGCAGAGTCGCACAATTCAACTTGAAGAGCAAATCCCTTCAACAGTACCCGATTATATTAGATATGCCTAGTAACAAGACCGCTCATTTGGTCCTACAAGAAAACCTGTATCCATTTCATCTCACGAAGGTCCTGCCGCTCTATGAAAATGATAAGATATACCGAATGAATGTTATCAACACCATTTTAAATAGAATTTGTGGCGATGGTGGATTCACGACATGTATTGTCTGGAATGATGAGAGTATGTTTACCAGAGATAGTTTTTAACATTTAGAACAATCGCTATTGGTCTGAGGAAAACCTGCACAGAGTTCAAATAGGTTTTCTGTTGTGAAGACAGGCCAGGTCGCTCATCCAGATGAGTTCCAAAATAAACTTCTCTCAACACTATTTAGTCATAATCTGTTTTACCTTGCATATACATCTGTAAATAAACCCCGATATATATATATATATATATATATATATATATATATATATATATATATATATATAGTAAAAATGTCGAAGAAAAATCCTCGTATCAGGGAATCCGACCAAAAAGGGTGGTTAATAAATCATCTATTTATCATAAAACCGAGCTTTCGCCAATGTTTATTAGCTTCTTCAGGGATAACGCTACAAAATAATTTACATGAGAGAAAAATTTTATAAGTTAATGAAATGAGGTTTATTATTTTTTCACATCTTCCATGTAAGTACATTTTCGCCAACAAGTGCGTCGCGAACACGTGCATAACCTCATTTCATTAACTTATAAAATTTTTCTCTCTTGTAAATTATTTTGTAGCGTTATCCCTGAAGAAGCTAATAAACATTGGCGAAAGCTCGGTTTTATGATAAATAGATGATTTATTAACCACCCTTTTTGGTCGGATTCCCTGATACGAGGATTTTTCTTCGACATTTTTACTATTTTCCAACAAGTACGGCCGTTACTTCCCTCCAGCATATATATATATATATATATATATATATATATATATATATATATATATATATATACCGGGTGACCCAGGGATCTGTAAAAGCCCCGTAACTTGTTTGATATTTGAGATTTCGACTTCTAGTTTTCTTGAACTGGTCCCCACACTTATTCTACATATTTTAAAAATATGTATGTTTTTGTACAGGGTGTCCCAATATACATAACAGAACAAAGTTATGTTTTTTTAAATGGAACACCCTATATTTTATACTTTATTTTCAACCCTCTTGAGAAGCTGATAAAAATAGTATAAGATAGTATGGGTCTATTATGGACGGTAGGCTAGTTATGGGCAAATTTGTGGCAAAAACATGTACACATTGAAAACATTGCAGAAGCGTTCCTAACAAAGATAGCATCATTATTTATATACTAGAAAATTTTCCACATCATAAAGAATAATACACATCGGCTTTGGTTCTCTTTTATTCATAGTGCTATACAGGGTGTCAACATACGCAAAACAATGGATAACTATTTTTTTTCAAATGGAACACCCTATATAAGTTGCCACCAATCTATGGCATTTTTAATAAGCTTTCCAATGATATACAGTTTGTATAACAAAATATTAAGGATTCTTGAGATTTATCAATAAAAACATATTTCTTTTGTCACCTTGCGCAGATTTTTGGATTTTCAGCCAAAACTATACATTTTCATGAAAAATTATAGGAGACCAAAGTTATGGAGCGAAAAATTTCAGATCGATGCGGGTCTTTCAACTTTTAAGATAATGCGTGCATTACCCGCCAGAGTGCGCAAACTCGTGACCGTATATGCATTTTAGCGTTTTTTATTAATAAATTGCATTATACTTTTTTTCCGCACCCTCTAGCGGAAAAACGGGAAATTATAGGGAAATTGAAATGGCCCATATCGATTGAAAATGTTCCGCTCCACAACTCTTAATAGAAGCAATTTTTGCCAAAAATGCATAGTTTTCCCTAAAATGCAAATTGAAAATGTATGTATCAATTTTTGTGTTTTTCAATGGTTTTTTGTATTTTTAGCGAAAACTGCATTTTTGGCAAAAATTGCTTCTTTTAAGAGTTGTAGGGCGGAGTTTTTTCAATCGATGTAGGTCATTTGAATAATTCTATAATTACCCGGTTTTCTGCTAGAGGACGTGAAATATAAAGTATAGTGCAATTAATTAACAAAAAATTTGAGAAAAACGCTAAAATGCATATACGGTCAAGATTTTGTGCACTCTGGCGGGCAATGCACGCATTATTGGAAAAGTCGAAGGACCTATGTCGATCGAAAATTTTCCGCTCTATAACTTTGGTCTCTTATTATTTTTTCAGAAAATGCATAGTTTTGGCTGAAAATCCAAAAATGAGCAGGAGGTGACAAAAGAAATATGTTTTTATGGATAAATCTCAAGAATCCTTAATATTTCATTATACAAATTGTACATCATTGGAAAGCTTATTAAAAATTCCATGCACTGGTGGCAAGATATATAGGATGTTCCATTTGAAAAAGAATAGTTATCCAATATTTTGCGTATGTTGACACCCTGTATAGCAGTATGAACAAAAAAGAACCAAAGCCGATTTGTATTATTCTTCATGATGTCGAAAATTTTTCAGTGTATAAAAAATGACGATAGCTTTGCTAGGAGCGCTTCTGCAATTTTTTCAATGTCACCTTGTTTTTGCTACAAATTTGCCCATAACTAACCAATCGTCCATAATAGACCCATACTATCTTATATTAGTTTTATCAGCTTCTCAAGAGGGTTGAAAATAAAGTATAGAATATAGGGTGTTCCATTAAAAAAAACATAACTTTGTTCTGTTATGTATATTGGGACACCCTGTACGAAAACCTATATATTTTTAAAATATGTAGAATAAGTGTGGGTACCAGTTCAAGAAAATTAGAAGTCGATATCTCAAATAGCAAACAAGTTATGGGGCTTATACAGATCGCTGGGTCACCCGGTATATATATATATATATATATATATATATATATATATATATTACCTTCTACTCTAATCCCACATAATTAATCATGAGATTATTGAAACACAGGACAGCACATGAACGCGATGTTGCCTAATGTATATTCCTTTTAAGTGGCTCCTGATGGCATATGTGGAATAATAGAACATTTTTTCATCGACATTTTCTATTCAGAATTTTAGGAAGAATAATCGCGACTTGTAGATTATCGGCTATTTATACATACCCGATTTATTGTATGTTTTTTAAATAAAATATATCAATTGTTTCTTTCCCCTCTAACACGTTCGCGGACGTGATTGCTATAGCACTCACATCATCCTATTTGAAAAATTTGGTCTGTAACATCGTGGATGCTATAGCAGTCATTGTATATAACGGTTAATAGATATTTATGCATTAAGGGAGATATGGAATGTTTTTCTCCCGAGGATGACAGGGCAAGTCATAAGTCAACCAATATCTCCCGTGGTGCATACAATATTTTATTTTTTAGTTAAATATTAGTACTTCATAAAAATATTCAGTATGTCTATCTGCGATATGTATTTGCATGGTTGCTATGACTTTGTTTTAAATCAAACCGCCCGCATTACATGATTTGACGATTATTTAATTTGATTTGACGTTAATGCTTTTATTTTTTATTAGTATGATATTTACTATAATTGTCATGATTACAAGGCATAAAAACGTACTCATAACTCCCCCAGGAATTGTCTCAAGATAGACAATCTTGCGTCTGCTCACGACCAACTTTATAGTGAGACGAATTAAACTTTGCTCCCAGGTTTGTTTACTATCACTATTTTATTCACAACCGTACGTTTGATGTTAAAGCATTAACTTCAAATCAAATCAAATTAAATAAACGTCAGTTCATGCAATGCGGGTGGTTTGATTTAAAACAAACTCAAAGTAACCATGCAAATACATATTGCAGATCGACATACTGAATATTTTTACTAATATTTAACTAAAAAATAAAATATTGTATGCACCACGGGAGATATTCATGTTCTTTACTCTCGTAAAAATTTGTTTGGTGATTAACTTTAATTATATATTATTTTGGATATGTGATATGTGAAGTTAATAAATAAAATAAATAAAATAAAACCTTGGGCCAGAGGCCTTCGGTTTGTAACCCTGTCAACCTCGTGAGAAAAACATTTCATATCTCCCTTAACGCATAAATATCTTTTATTTGTTAGTAGTATGATATTTACTATTATCATCATGGATACAAAGCATGAAAACGTACTCATAACTCCCTCGGTAGATATGAGTTATATCTCCCGAGGGAGTTATGAAGACTGCTCGTGTTTTCAAATAGTACGACAATTTCCAAATTCTCCACTCAAGATGATGGTTGAAGATGGACAATCTTGTGTCTGCTCACGACCAACTTTATAGCAAGATAGGAATTAAACTTTTCTCAGGTTTGTTCACTATTTTATTCACAACTGTACATTTGTTGTTAAAGCATTAACGTCAAATCAAATTATATAAACATCAGTTGATGAAATGCGGGTGGTTTGATTTAAAACAAACTCATGGCAACCATGCAAATACATATTGCAGATCGATATACTGAATATTATTACGAAATACTAATATTTAACTAAAAAATAAACTATTGTATGCACCACGGGAGATATACATGTTCTTCACCCTCGGTTGACTTATAAACCTTGGGCCAGAGGCCCTCGGTTTGTAACCCTGTCAACTTCGTGAAAAAAAACATTCCATATCTCCCTTAATGCGTAAATATCTATAACATCAAACGTACGGTTGTGAATAAAATAGTGAACAAACCTGGGAGAAAAGGGTAATTCCTGTCTCGCTATAAAGTTGGTCGTGAGCAGACGCAAAATTGTCTATCTTCAACCATCATCTTGAGCGGGGAATTTGGAAATTGTATATACTAGTTGTCAGTTAAACACGAGTAGACCTCATAACTCCCTCGGGAGATATAACTCATAACTCCCTCGGGAGATATAACTTATAACTTCCTAGGAGTTATGAGTACGTTTTTACGCATTGAATCCATGACGATATTAGTAAATATCATACTAAAATAAAATATTTTTTGACTATTCTTACAAAATATGTCTAATAAGATTTCGGATTTCACAGCTAATTTTAAAAAATGCAGCTCACTGAAATTTTTACAATCTGCGAACGTGTTAACATCACAATTACAATGCAACTATAACAATAGAACGATCGGAAATTATTATTTTCCGCCAAACCTAAAGAGTAGACAAATGTGAATAAAGGGTATATTATTTTGCATTTTTTAAATTTAATTTCAAGAAGGTGGGACCTATAAGTGGAGTTGTTCCTATATAATTTAGTGTTCATATTATATATACTTGAATCAATGGATCTTTGCGTGCACGTCACTACTGATAGTTGTCTGGTACAATCAACGCTAGGGATTCTACCAGTGGCGTAGTCGAAACAAATTGCGCATCGGACAAATAAACAACAAACTGAATTAGTCTAAGCCCGCGTCGTAAACCATTCAAACAGCACCTATGAGATGTATACGCGAATATACCTTTGAAGTGACCGAATACGAAACACTTGATCTGTCGTGTCGAATTTGGCCGGAAGGTAAACAAATCAAATTCGTTATGAACCCAACAGTCCTTCATAATTTTGAGGTTTTAAACGTCAGTAAATTTCGGTCTGTGCGCAAGGAGTAACAGATCTCTACAGAGTTGTAGCGAGAAGCGCAAACTACAACGTGATGATCTTAGAAACCGGTTGAGGCAGCTTCTTAACAACCCGGGAACGGTAACGAAAATATTCCAAGCTTTTCGTTCCGTTACTAGAAATTAGTTATTAGTTGTGCATATCAACATGCGAATCATGTTATTTAAGTTTTGGTTCCCGTTTTTGGCACCCTCGTCTAGTCTTAAGATTTTGATTTCTTCCGGGGTCTAGATTTTCCAGGGGTAGAAAGCGACTGATTTATCTCACTCGCAATTTTAATACTGGAGATAGTCCGTAAACTTATTTTTAAAGCACTAGCAACTCTCTATGAAACGATGTACTATTAATAATCGGTAATTAGACAACAAAGAAAGAAATTACCTCTTGAACAGCATTCAGCGAAATTAAAGGACCGTTGTTTTCCTTATCTGCTGTAAAATAGGCCATAAGATTGACCACGAGATTCCGCGCCCAAGAATTTAGACGTTTACCTGGCATTTTGAGGTTAGGCCAAGCAATTCCGCTGATTGTTATAAAAGTTCTAAAAATAACTATTTTCTATATATCACGAAGAAATTTTTATCACGACATGTTTATGTTACGACTATAAATGTACTGTACAGGTTGTAAAATCGAACAAATATGCAAAAACGAACACAAAACAGAAAATACTGCTTATAGCGCCACCAATGCATTACGAATCACAAAATGACTTACGGACCAAGGTTTTGTCTTTGTTTAATGCATGGTTTTACCGAGTGCCGTAAGTCTTCGCCTTGGACGACATACGTACACATATTACTGCGTCTAATTTAACTTATCATAGAGGGAGTAAACACATGAAAATCTTGTCGGAACTAGGTTCGGCTATCTATGACGTGCACGCAAGGATCCATTGATCGGACTCTAACAGCCCGCGACGCAAACCATTACCTTTAAAACAGCAATATGAGATGTATATGTGAATATGCCTTTGTAGTGACAGAATACGAAACGCTTGGTCTGTCGGGCCTCATTTGGCCGGAAGATAAGCAAATCAAATTATTTATGAGCCGAACATTTTAGATTCCATCAGCTATAAACTAAAGGCCGCTTCACAACCGGAGAACGGGAACCAAAAGTTAAATGATATGATTCGCGTGTTGACATACACAACTAATATTCAATTTCCGGTAACGGGAACGAAAAGCTGGGTATATTTTCGTTCCCGGGTTATGAAGCCGCCTTGAAAGGTTTCTAAGATCACGTTGTAGCTTGCGCTTCGCGCTACACATACCGAAATTTACTGACGTTTAAAACGTCAAAATTATGAAGGAATGTTGGGCTCATAATGAATGTGATTTGTTTACCTTTCGGCCAAATGTGGCTCGACAGACCAAGCGTTGCGTATTTGGTCACTACAACGGCATATTTGCGTATACATCTCATTCATACTGTTGTTTTAATTAATGGTTTACGTCGCGGGCTCAGACAAATATCAATTTGTTGTTCATTTGTCTGATGCGCAATTTGTTTCGACTACGCCACTGGTGGAATCCGTAGCGTTGATTGAACCGGACGACTATCAGTAGTGATCTGCACGCAAAGATCCATTGATCCAAGTATATGTATGTATGTATGTGTCTCAAAATCAGTCTATAAAGATAGCAGGACTATATGGGTAGAATCCACTTAAAGCATAAAAAGCATATAATACCTTTTTTCGTATCCGTTACGGTTTACGATATTTTTGAGTTCAAAATATAAGTGTACTGAATAGTATATAGTGTATCAAGGGCCGAAAATAGGCTTTAGCAACCCGCCGAAGGGTTGCTAAAGCATTTTGGCACGAGTAACACTCGATATTTTTTCGCCTGCCTTAACCCTACAGTCGGGGCGCCGGGTCTATCAGACCCGGCGCTTAGAGAAAGATTCGACATTCAATAAAAAGAAAAGAATGTGATCAAGCCACTACAATAGCTTCATAAATCCGTCTCTACTAACTGTTGAGTGAATGACGAATGTGTACGATTTTTCCTTAAAATTTTATAACGCATAAAGTCTGTGAGACCCGGCGCCCGTACTCAAGTTATTATTTTGTTCATTGAATCCTATTGCACTTTCTAAATTTATTTTAAATTGTATGGTTTTCAAAACGTAGTAATATATAGTAGTTTATTTTTTATTTTGTCGTTCTTATTTTAAACAATATATTTACTTTTCTACTTCAAAAATCATCGGCTACGCATATTTAAATTTTTAATCCGCAAATTGCAACGATTATCCCTTTCGGAAATTCCAGAAATCGTAATCCGCTTTCATTTAAAATGAGCCTTTACCTAGTATTTTGTATTTACATATTAAAATTACCTGAGAAGAATTACTCTACCGGCTCCAGAAATACTAATCCGATAATGATTGTTTCTGGAATTGGATTAAATGGTGATCTAATTATCTAGAAAGGAAAACAACTCGAATATGAGCATTGGCGGAGGATTATCTAAGTGCCCAAAGCCGATTTGCTCAATCCCTTTCTGAGAATAGAAAGATACCTGCCTAATTGCCAATACAACAACAAAGACCAGATTAACGTCATGGCGTTCCTGAACATTCATGTTAGGGGAAATCTGGTATAAATATCAGTATCACCCATCCCGAAATTCAATTGAAGCCTGATTGCCAATAAGAAATACAAGACTTTGATTTTGCCGACATCGATGCGATAATAATTTCTCCAGTGTTTCGAACCATTCGAAGGTCCGAAAAACCTCTTTAGAAGACACGCTGTGCAGAAATCAAACTATCACAGGCGTCCCGACGTCAAGTCATCACCGTTGTCCAGTCATCCTGCGTTAATTGCTGACAGGAGGTTCTATATTCGTTCCCACCGCCCTTGCTTCTTAACATGAGTTACGAGGAGGAACAAGCAAAACTGCAGGAGTTATGGACAGAATTTGAGGTTGAGGAAGAACCGGATGACGAAGAAGCAGAGCTTGCTTCCGAAACAAATTCCATCGAAGAGAGAAGTACGGATAGCGATTCGGAGCAAGATTTTGAAGACGGAGAAGATGTAAGCGATTATGTTTCTCCAAGCAAGATCCCAAGAGTACCAGCATTCATAGGCAAAGATGGCATTACCAGGTGGCGCAAACACTGTTCCAATAAGGCAGTGAGGACTAGAAGGGAAAACATCATCATTCGCCTTCCAGGGGTAAAAACATACGAAAAAAATGCCAAATCCACTATAGAATGTTGGACGCTGTTTTTTAGTGACCAAATGATGCAACTTATAGTCAACAATACAATCCAATATATTTCTCGATTAGGGAAAAATTGTACAAGAGATAGGAGAGCAAAACCTACTGATATTTACGAAATAAAGGCCCTTTTTGGATTGCTGTACCTGGCCGGATTTCTTAAAAGTAGTCGCTTAAACACAAAAGAAATGTGGGAAAGGAGTACAACTGGTATTGAGCGGTTTTGGCTAACCATGTCACGGGATCGTTTCCAATTTTTATTACGATGCCTACGTTTTGACAATCTTGATACAAGAGAAGAAAGAAAACAGACAGACAAATTGGCTCCAATTCGAGAATTATTTGATTTTTTTATCGAAAATTGTAAAAATGCATACACTGTTGGAGCAAATGTAACAATCGACGAAAAACTGGAAGCTTTTAGAGGACGATGTGTATTCAAACAATATATTCCCAGTAAACCAAGCATATATGGATTAAAAATATTTGCTTTGGTTGATTCTGCTACATCATATGCATCAAACTTAGAAGTATATGTTGGAAAGCAACCTCCTGGTGCATACGAAAAACCCAACGATCCACAAAGTTTAATTTTGAGGTTGATAGAGCCAATTTCCGGAACAAATCGAAATTTAACCAGCGATAACTGGTTCACTATACCTCATTTAATAACCAGGCGGACTAAAGCCGAGAGTCACATTTACACTATAAAAAGTATCCAAAAAAGTAACCAGAAATGTTTTGGAGGTAAAATTCAAATTATTTAAAATTCGTTTACCCTTAATCAATTCATTCAATAACACTAGCCAACAGCTATTTTGTCCTTGGGACTAAACCGGAATTTTTCGATTGCTTGGGTGTAACAAAGTACCGAAATCGCGATGAAACCCCCGAGACTTTGGTTTTGAGGTTAGCATTCGCAAAAAACCTCTTTTTTTACTTTTGCGATTTCAATCGATTATAAAAAAAAAACGGCGCTAGATATCTCAGATCAGTTTCGCTGACCTGAAAGCTTATTAAATGGGCTACAATTTTTGCATGGCACACCTCTGTGACTTAATGAGAAGTCTTCGAAATAATGGGTTTTGTTTGAAGAAATCGCGAAATTTGCAATTTTTTCGGCCTTTTTCCCCTTCAAATATAAAATTCCACAACGCATTTAAAATCTGTTGAATGCCTATTAAAAAGGCTACAATTTCTACATGGCACACCTCTGCTACGTGATCAGAAAAAAAGGCCGAAAAAATTGCAAATTTCGCGATTTTTTCAAACAAAACCCATTATTTCGAAGACTTCTCATTAAGTCACAGAGGTGTGCCATACATAAATTGTAGTCCATTTAATAAGCTTTCAGGTTAGCGAAACTGATCTGAGCTATCTAGCGTCGTTTTTTTTTTATAATCGATTGAAATCGCAAAAATGTTTCAAAATATGCGATTGTTGCGGTTTTTTTACGGATTTTTTTTTATTAGGGTTTTGATTACGCTACCAAGGTCATTTATATACCAAATGTAGCCCTGTTTATAAGCTTTCAAGCAGTATTTTCAGATTTAAATTATCTTGCGCTGTTCCGAAGTTATAGCGAAAAAAGTAAAAAAAGAGGTTTCTTGCGAATCCTAACCTCAAAACCAGTCTCGGGGGTTTCATCGCGATTTCGGTACTCTGTTACACCCAAGCAATCGAAAAATTCCGGTCTAGTCCCAAGGACAGAGAAAAAGTCAAATTTTGTTGGCAAGTGTAATTTTAACAATACATAAATAAATTGTAGGCAAATTTTCTTTCTAATTTTGCGAAACACCGTACTGCTAGCCTGTCCTAAATATTATACATGTTTACGATTTCATTACTTGCACTACCCTTACCTAATGAATCGACAATTTTGTGTACAACGACAGTAGATTTTAAAGCCTCTTGTATTAAAAGTTTATATACGTTAATTTTAGATTGTTTTTCCTCGAGCGTTAACCTTTTCCATTTCTTGGGGGTAGAAAATGACTCTGAACTAGTGGTGGGCATCTATCCATAGTTAAAAATGAAATAACTATTTCCTAGAAGATCGCAGGATGAGTTTTTGATAGAACCGATTCTTACTCTTTCAACGGGAGAAATAACTGGTTAAAAACACAAAAACTAACGCGAAATACGTGGAACCGGTGGGACACAAGTAAACGGTAACAGATCAGCTGATCATAACAGCGGCCATTGCCGTTTTAGTAATTTTGGCCTGTGTAAAAACGGCTCCCGTTTAGCCAATCACAACAACGTATTTTCGCGGCTATAATTTGATTTAGTCCACCTGGTTATTAAATGAGGTATAGTATGCCTTTAGTCAACAAACTCTTTACAGAACACACAATAACCTATGTAGGTACTATCAAGAAAAATAAGAGGGAACTTCCTCTTGAATTTACCAATACAAGAGTTCGACCTGTACATTCTTCGATATTCAGATTCCAAGAAAATACAACTATTGTGTCTTACGTACCCAAAAAATATAAGAATGTAATTCTAATATCCAGTTTACATCACGATGATGCTATTGATGCACCGTCTGAAAAATATAAACCAGAAATTATCACCTAATATAATAAAACAAAAGGAGGGGTTGACACTCTGGACCAACTCAGTGCTGCTTATGATGTGCCAAGAAATACCAGAAGATGGCCGATGGTTATTTTGTATTCTTTGATGAATATGGCAGGTGTTAACGCTCGCTTATTTATGCCTGTAATAATAAAAAATATAACATGCAAAGAGGATTGTTCCTAAGAGATCTTGCTTTGTTGTTGACAAAGGATCATTTTGAACGCCGTTCATTAGAATCAAATGTACCGCGATCTATGAGAGAATGGAGACAAGAGGTGGCTGGAACTTCAGAAGTAAATGTTAATCAGGAAATTCCATCTGGTACTCGGAAAAGGTGTTATTTCTGCCAAAAGGACTCAAAAACCAAGTATTTTTGCAAAAACTGTAAAAAATGTGTGTGTCTTTTCCACCTTGAAGCTTGGTGTCCCATGTACTCCGATGCTGCGAATATCCAATGACAAATGTTATTTGTTTGTATTTTAACTAATTTTTAATAAAAACAATATTATTTTATGAAAACTTTTGTTTTTTTTTATTTTCCCAAATTATGTGTTTCATTTTGGTATTGAAAATGAAAATTTCGTCTATTTTATAAGTATTTGTTTTTAAAATAGTTCTGTATGTTTTTTTAATTCAATAAAGGTCTTTACTTTCATACCAAATTATTGGTTTTAATTAAAACAAATTAAAAATCTACTTTTTTGTTACAAGTCTGTGAGACCCAGCGCCCCGACTGACGTCTTATATTAGGGCGCCCCGACTGTAGGGTTAAGTAAAAACAGTGT
Organism: Ocypus olens; assembly: GCA_910593695.2. Lineage (NCBI taxonomy): Eukaryota > Metazoa > Arthropoda > Insecta > Coleoptera > Staphylinidae > Ocypus > Ocypus olens. Next base: position 20,154,702 of record OU343062.1, on the reverse strand, counting down.
TTCAGGAAATTTTATATCGCGCACCATTGAACTGTCACTGTCAGATTTTTGCATAGCCTACTCATTTTCCGCGGAAGGTTGTCTAGATTATGCATATTATTTCTTCGGCCCTGGATACGCTAAATCGTAGTTTCGGCCCGATTTTTATGGCCGAAATATATGGTTTCGGTAGAGGCAGGCAAAAAAGTTTATATTGTTATTTTTTGACACAATAATTTTCTGAACCTGTAGTAGAGACCAAAACCCATGTCTTGATAGCCTTTATAATATATGTGAAATTCGCTAAAATCCCTGATGTACCCCCAAAAAGTGTGCATTTATTTATGGAATGGCCGAGCTGCCTCTTTTCATCTGACTGAAAACCGACAGCATCCATACAGCTTTGCAGCTGTCAGCTTACTTTCAAACCCAGATCGGCCCGACCCGACAGTGCAAATTTTATGCCAGTCCCATCCCAGCCCAATGAAAAGAAGAAGTGCTGGTCGCCTGGCCCGGAGTTTAATATTTCTACACCGGCCCGGCCCGATCAAGTTTGAAAATTTTAAATTTTAATTACACTACATCGAAAAAAAAAATCATATTCGAATCAAATATTATTTTTTAACATTTACCATTTTAGCATTTAGATAACCTCGTTTACAAACGATAATCATCTCGTTGCGTTTTTTTATTAACCGCCCTATGAACACTCACGTATGCACGGCAAGTACCTGTTAAATACCATTAATCCGTATCGGGTAAGCATTTATTGCTTATAATTTCATATTACATTTTACCATTAATAATGTGTACACGCTGTTCACATTATTAGTTTGAATTTATGCGTTTTAGATTATCTGAAATAAAATTTATATTCCTGATAAAACATTAAATTAAATAAATTACTGTACACAAGTAAGCATTACAATTGTTTTAATGAATTAACTTCAGGTTTTTAACAAAATCCCAATGCATTATATTTTGCATTGGGTTTTTAAATGGATTTATTTGTCACTTTCTGGACTGTAATACAATTCAGTTCAACCAAACCCGACATCTTCCGACCAGGTTTAAATTGTCCATTGGTATGCCCGACCCGGAGATGGTAATGTGAGAGCATGGTCCGTTTCGTGCTATCAATGCTATCCATTTGACGTTTCCACATTTAGGGCCGGTTGCATAAAACTGAAATGAACCAGAGTTCATATGAACCAAGATCGAAAAGTGAACTATGATAAAAATCAATATCGTTGCATTAATAGAAATGAAGCCGAGTTTCGTAGATCGTTGATTTGTGTAAGTTGGTGAACCTGAAAACGCTGAATGGCGCCAATGTACTGAAAACAATTTAGGTTATTGGTGTTGTTTAAGTTCGTAAAGTGCTCTGAATTTTATTGTAAAACATATAGGTAAGTCTCGTTATTATATTTGCATGCCATTTTGCACAATTCACTGCTTTTTATGTATTTGTGAGATTTATATTAGTAATTTCAATATCATAAATAACTTCTGCTTGTTTGACAATAATAATGGTGCTTGCAATCATATCGCAAATAATGTTTGTTTGTGACTGTTACAAATCGTTTCTTTGTATTTCCTTATTTTTATGATTATTGCTCTACCCTAGTAATCCATCTCAATTTGTAAACACGATTTTACTACGAAATACATTTCCATACCAAAGGAGCTTAAAAACTATTCAACAGAGCTTAATGTTTATGAGTTTATTAGGGTAGAGCAATTTCACATAGCCGTCCGTCCTCCTTGCGCAGCGGGGAAGTGTAGTTTGGTCATTCGAAATAATTAAAATTCCATTACGCCAGAATTGGCGTAATATACCTGGATTATGGTTCTAGGAAAACTATACTATTACCACTCCATCCCACTCTTAATTTAAAATGCATCCCCCAATATTCGAATGGCCAATCACAACGTTTTCCCCCATAATGTATCAAAAATTGTGTTCAAAAAATACTTTTTGGCAATCAAAAAGGAACTCATTCGGGCTCCGACACTTAAACTAAAAACATCATTTCTTCTATGTTAAAAACGACCGTGCTGTATATATGTTGTAAATATTGTGAATATACAAATAAGTGCAACGAAGTGTTTTATTACTACACATCAAAAATTCGCCTAGAGTGGTGATATCTTACCAGTGAGATAGCTTATTAAAATTAAACACACCACGCCGCAACAGTGACTTTATTTACTTGTTGTATTATTATTCTGTATTTGTATGTTCATGCATACATAACACATAAAAAATATATTAATCATTTATTGGCCTTAACTGTCAAGGTTAATTGATATACTTATTGTGTTAAGGGTTTGCACAATCTACAATTTAGCAGCTATGTTTGCTTTGTATAAATACCTTGCAGTTTTTAGATGATATAGCTAGCGAAATTTGCTGCAATACATTTCTCACAGTCTCTTTTGAGAGTCGAAACCTTTTTAAAAATCCTCTACTATTCCATTTTACAAAATGATTAACCCGCTCTCTGAACAATCTTGGGATTTTTGGTCGCAAGGTTAATTCCACCAACTCTGCAAACTCCTCATTATCCGTCATTTGGCGTGCGTATTCCATTTTTAATAAAAATCATTTTCGGAGGTGACGTATACGTATTTAAAATAGGTTATGTATGTGATGAACTGTAGTTCAATCAGCTTGAACGGCCTCAATCGACCGTTTGATCTTGGTTCGAGTAAAATTACCACATTGAGCAACGTAATTTTTATACTGAACTGAAAATCAACGTTGAACAATGGTTCAAAAGTTTTATGCAACCGGCCCATAGTTGCAAAAGGCTGTAACCAAGGTTTCGACGTCACCCGTTCGCCCATATTTATATCCCTGGACCTGAATGCTTTTCTCGACCCTTTTACTGGTTTGTTAAACTTGCAATATTTTGTAATTATTGTTTCTTTATGACAAATCATGCTGACTTTTCCTTTATACCTTGCTCTCGTCTTCTTTTTACATGATTTTGTTCCTTTATGCCTTTCAACTCTATACCTCTCATACTAGCCATTATGTTCATCTGTAATTAGTTATTCCTTTCTCTATCTTTCAATATTAATAAGGTTAATATATATGGGCTACGCACGGACGACGCACGGTGGGCTGTTTGAATGATTTGAGCGGCCAACATATTTTTTGATGTTTAATATGTTCCTAACCCATCATCTAACTAGTTCATCGCATTTTCAGTGATAGTTTATAATTATGTTGCCTCAAATTTACATTATATTGTAAGAAAAACAATTATTTGTAAAATATTTATTAACATAAAAAATATAATTTAATAAATCAGTTAGACGATAAACTTCCTCGTCAGAGGATAATTTAGAGTCACCCCCACTTTCCTTATCGTCATATTCATCATCATTCAGACACATCTGAACCTCGTACTACATGAGTTTCTGAAGAAAGCAGCATTTCAATTGTTTCTTTTGTGAAAGGGGTTGTCTTTTTTTCTTGTCGGTGGTGGTCTCATACCCGTAAGCAACGGGTCTGAACTTAATAGTAATCTGATAAGCACGTCTCGGTTACAAGAGATTCTTGAAAACATTCTCGATAAGATTGGAATAAAACACTTTAACTTTTTTATACCACTATATTTTATTTATGTGACTAGTTTCGACCATTCACTGGTCATTTTCAAACATAAGTTAAAGTGTTTTATTCCAATCTACAATCAAGATGTACCACGAAGTAAACGCCGCCAACATTAAACATTCATTCTCGATAAGTTCCGATGAAATTAACGAAAGTGCTTATTATGAGCTTCTGCAGCCTCTTCTGATAATTGACCGATTGGAACTAAAGCGTGTTCTATTACGGTGGGGCCATGCATCAATACTTTGTGGACAGTTAGTGACATTGGGTACCATGAGTATAGCTTGACATGCATCCCTGCAGTTTTGTTACAAACATTTAAAAGAGGATCCTGGCGTGTAGATCATTCAAATCTTTTGATGTAAGATTACAAATGTAACACCGCATGGTGTAATTGTAATGTGTCGCTGCGAAATATACTTTACCATCGACCATGGTGGGCATCATTATTTATTTGACAGACAAAGTTTTGTTTCCCAATGTAACTTCTGACGCATGTAAAGCGTTTGTTTCATTACTTTAGCAAATAATTTCTTCGTTGATAATGTCAGTTGCTTCCTTAACAAATCTTATTCGGGTGGGTCTGCAATAACGTGGAAATTCTGAAGTGGGGTTCTGCCTATTTACGCTGTTATTTGCACTAAAAATAAGTTGTATTGGTACAAATGAACTTTGGTTTTCGGTTCTTCTTCATTTGGACCTCTCTTTTGATTAATTAAATGTTTTGACTATAAGAATTGTGACTGTTTCTTCCAACCAATCTGAATTTTTCTTGATAAACATATCTTACTTTTTGTGGACTGCCATCCATCGACGTTTCATTTCAGTCTTAAGTTGAAAAGTTTTTTTTATTTATTTGATCTTCTGTGTAGTCAACATAAAAATGTTAGTGTTTGTTCGCTTATTAGTAATCGATGCCCGGATACCTTTTTTATTTTCCTACTTCCATTTTTACAAAATAGACTTTTGGCCGCCCAAATCATCAAATGCCCCACCGTGCGACGGCGCAGCGCAGCGGAGTGAGTAAAATTCTGAAATTTATGAAACTGGGCCAAATCAAGTTGATCTAGGAAAAAATATTGTTTTTTAATCTATTTGATAAACTGGGATGGTTTTAAGGGGATGAAAATTAAAATGGCCGCGTAGAATTCTGAAACTTTGGAATCTTATAGTATTCGACCTCCGAATTGACAGAAATATAGTGAAAAAAAGTTCTTGGATAAAATAGGGTGATTTTTGACATTGCAAAAACCTAAAAAAGTTGAATTCTTCGGTTTCGTATAGAATTAGATCTCAAATTAATGGAAAAATGGTTTTAAAAACTCCATAGATTTTCATAGGGTGGAAAGAATTCCTTTAGAAATCCCATCACTAATAATTAAAACATCGGGGGAAAAGCTGGAATTAAATCTTAGTTAAACATATCTTTTAATAATAATAATAATAATAATAATAATAATATCATTTATTTACAATGTATGTACAGTAGCCATTAATCATACAATATTATAATTAATTGGTAGGGCACAAACATGGAAATACGTAAAGAACAATTTGCAATTCAATGTTACATAACTATTGTTTGATTAAGATACTCTGTATTATCTGGTTTTAATGTGCACAATTGTTCAAACAGCATATGTTTCATTTTACTATATGATTAAGAATTTTGTATGCTTTTCGGAAGGTGATTATAAAACTTAATACAACTATATAGTGGTCCCAGTGTTGCCAGATTGGGGAATTTTTTCCCCAAAATGGGGGTAAATTATTGTCTTGGGGTGTATTTTGGGGAACTTCAATCAATGAAGTATTTTTTGGGATGGGTATTTTATACGAGGGCTATTTTTGGGGAAATTAATGAACATGTTATTACAATTGCTATACTCGCCGCGCCGTCTAGGTGGTATGATCACATTGCGTTCACCCCGCGTCCTCGAGATAGTCGAGACGTTATAAAAAGCCTGATTCACACAGCCTTGCCACATTTTAGTTCTGTGCCGGAAATATAAATCTTTCTACTTTAACCCACAAATACTAACTAGGTATTTACCACTTCCTAATAAATTGTAATTGAAAAAGGCGGATTTAAGGATAGAACGTAATCATTACATTTAAATAAGACAGAAAAACGAGAACATATGGCATACAAGGGGCCTGATTAAAAATTTCGGCTGCGTGACACACGCTTCACATCAGAAATCACGCAAACCCATGATACCACCGATTCGGTGCGCCGAGTATAGGAATCATCATTACCATACAGAAGTCAGTCATTTTCCTCAGCAATGAGGAAAAACCTGTAATATCATTTATGGAAGTTGTCATAGGGATTCTGTTATTACCGTTTTCGTAATTTTGTTACACCCAATGAGATGCTGCACTTTCATTTAAAAAATATGTATGTGTGCCCAAAAGAACATGAAAATATTGAGGATGAAGATGAGTAATGAATTTTAATAAATATTTTGATTATAATGCTTTAGTTTTGTATACTTTCCAAGAAATCCACTGTATTTACGTTTTATTTTCAAAATTTATTATTTTGGAGAGGAACAGCGGCGTAATTTTGGGGGAGTTTTATTAAATATTTGGGAAATTAAAAATTCCTACTGGCAACACTCGTTGCCCGTAAATAAATTCTTATTATTATATTAAATATTCAATCTTTTTGTTGCATTTTTTATCCTTAGGCCTGGATTTAGATTTTTGACCTGCAGTTTCTGTATAACTGAATATTTTTTCTTCATTTTGGTTTAAATTTTTGATTTGTTTGTTAAAATTTTCGATTTTTTGGTCGGCATTTGTTTCTTTTTAGGCCAGAATTTTTGAGTTTTCTGCCCTATATTTCAACCTGAAATATTCACTTTTATGCGTGATTTTTTGCCAGTATTTTCGAATTTCGGATTTTTTGTCCTTTATCTGTTTTTAAAAATTTTAGAGTTTCTGGTCGGCAATTTATTTTGAGCCAGAGTTATTTTTGGGACTGAAATTATTTTTCTTTTGCTTGATTTTTCATATTTTTATTTCTTTAGACCAGAAATTTTATTCTTTTTTTTAGTTTATAGTTTAGATGTTTGGTCTGCATATTTGATTTCTTTATTTGTTCTAACTTTTAGAGTTTGTTGAAATTTTCTATATTTTTCATTTTTCAATTTTTTTAGTTTTTTTTATCTTAATTGTTAATTTTAATGAGCGAATTTTTGATTGGTCCACACTCTTGTTAATTTTTATGTGCGATTTTTTTTGTTTTGAGGGTATTTTCGAGTTTTTTGCACTAAGTTTTTGATTGTTTGTCCTTCATTTTAGATTTTTTTAACCTATATTATTGTTTTTAATTACTTTCGAGTTTTGAGTTTTGACAATTTATTTTGGGATAAAGTTTCAATTTTTAAGCATTTTTTATTTTTTACATCAGGATATTTGATTGTTTGTTTATATTTTAGATGTTTTGTCTGTGTTTTTCATTTCTTTCTTCCAAATTTTTTGACCTATAAACCAAAATTTTCGAATATTTAGTTAAAATTTTGTTTTTTTTTTCTGGTCTGCATTTTTTATTTTTAACGAGAATTTACGATTTCAGGTCTAAATTTTTTGCCTATTTTCTTAGTTTTTTTTTACCTTGATTATAAATTTTAACGAGCGAATTTTTGATTGGTCAATACTTTAGATTTTTAACCTGAATTGTTGATTTTTGTGTGCAAACTTTTGGTCGGTATTTTCGAGTTTCTTTTAACCAAATTTTAGATGTTTTAACCTGAATTATTGTTTTTAAGGACGAATTTTTAAAATTATTATTGAGTTTAGAGCTTCGGCAATTTACTTTGAGGTAAAGAGTTTTGGGGCTGAAAATGGCAAATTATTTTGCTTTTGCTTTAATTTTCAATTTTTAGCCTGCATTTTTTATTGTTTTGACCAGAGTTTTTTTTTTGCCTATATTTTAGATCTTTTTGGCACCCAAACCAAACTTTTCAATTTAGTTGAAATTTTCGGTTTTTTTTTTACTGCATTTTTATTTTTCCCAAGAGTTTTCATTTTTTTAGCAATGTTTTTAGTTATGTTACCCTACTTATTAATTCTAATGTTGTTTATTTATAGATTTTAATGAGCGAATTTTTGGTCGATATTTTCGACTTTTTTGGTCCAAGTTTTGGATTTTTTGCCCTGTAATTTAGATTTTGCAAACTGAATTTTTGATATTTTTGGCCTGTACTTGATTTTTGTATTAATTTTAGGTTATTTATTTCAGTTTAAATTTTTTGTTTTAGTGGTTGTTTTAAGATAAAACTAATGTGCTTTGATATTCGATAGAAAATACACACTGCGCGATTTGTGTTTAAGGAATTACCTAATTTTCAAATATTTCGATTCGATTTTTGATTTTTTTTTCGAAAATTTTGAAATCAAAAAAATTATTTTTGCAGTCAATTTAGTTTTTTTTTAGTAATTGTTAAATATAATACTTTGGCCCGGAATGAAACTGATCACCCGGTGTAACTGGAACTGTGTGGAAATTATGAAAAAAAAAATGCAAACCATTTTAAGTAATTAATCAGCGATGATTTCCGAAAAATTAAAGAATTATTTTAATTATTTGGAGGATACCACAGCACGATTAAATATTTTTCTAATTTTTTAAATGGCCTTTTTGTACTACCTATATATTTTCGGAAAAACGGAGTTATAAAACTTTTCTTTGTGCAAATTCCGAAATCTTATCAGCGCGCCATCTCTAATCCCAGTGTTATCAGATTGGGGGAGTTTTCTCCAAAATGAGGATAAATTAAGGTTTTGGTGTGTATTTTGGAGAACTTCAATCAATAGGGTATTATTTGGGGTGGGTATTTTATGCGAGGGATATTCTGGGGGGTTTTTATGAAATATTTGAAGAAAATTCAAAATTACTCCTGGCAACACTGAGTGGTCTCCGTTCAAACAAATTTAATTTGTGGGAAGGGTAGGTATACATAACACCATGTCTGGCATTATGGGCATTACTCAGAACTACCACCCCAGAATAAAATTCCATATTTAAGATAGGAATAGAAATTCGAAAGTAGTAATAGTATATTACATAACTAGAGTTGTAAGTAGCAAATTACGCGCAAGTAAAAGATATTGCGTACGAGCCGCGTAGCGGCGAGTAACGTAATTTCACGAGCGCGTTACAACTCGCGTTATGTACTATACTTTACCTTCGACCTTACATTTATTCGCTTAAACTAAAGACATATTGAAACTGAATTTTGTCAGGTGGTGTTTAAATTTGTATTCAATTAGCCGGTAATGGCAACGTAGGATGGCTACCAACCAAACAAATGAATTACCGTACGAACCATTTACCGTCGAATAACATATTGTCCAATACATTGATTGAACAAATTTAAGGATACTCACTCTAAAGTGTTAATCTACCAAGATACCATTGCGATGGAAGTACTAATAAGGCATGGCGTGAAGTTTATTGTGTCGGTTATTGTCTTAACCAATAAATTGTAATCTGACGTTTAAACGTCACTGTCACTTTTAATATTTAAAGACGAACAGAAGAATACAGAGGGACTCGGCGGACGTTAATTGTAATTGGCTAATAAGTATATAATATAGCGAGGTACATAAGTGGTAATAGTACATGTTACACATTTATGTACAACATTTAACATTTATATATGCTCTATATATTCGTAATGGGTCGCTTACGATTGGTGAAAATAGCTCGGTAATTCATCAATTACGAAGTGGGAGTGGGTAAAATATTTTTACAATATCATCGCTTGTATTAAAAAATTTCCAATCATGATTTCCTTAAATCACTGAATCAAGACGCAACACTAATGTTTAGTAAGTTTTTCAATGAATTTAGAAGCATCTTTGGCGAGTGCTTCCCGCTGACAATAGTTATTTGTTTAACAAGGCAGTAAAGTGACAGATTTACGGGCGAGCGAGGCGAGCGAGGCGAGCGAGGCGAGCGAGGCTGTGAATCCAGCCAAGTCAGGAAATCTGCTTTATTGCCGAGTTAAACACATACTTTTTTCGCGGATTGTTTGGGAGAAATTAATTATAACTGGCGATGCGATAATTTTCAATATATTGAATTCTATCAACATATCGCAGGTAGCTTTGTAAAAATTTCGTAGGTACCCAAATAAAACAAAAATTGACATTTATAATAGACATTGTGGTGTTCGCATTTGGACGGTGTGTGTGATGTAATTATGGATATTCATGATGATCATGATTTCGTAAGTGACATGCAATGAATATTTAAATCGGACGGACCGTATAATTATTTCGAGTAAAACTCTTCAATACATTTCTCTACTGATATGGTTGATGGTGGTATCACTTTGTGATACATTTTGATTCAGGAATTCAGGAACTTTTCACTTTCTTGGTATCACACACATTTCTTTACTATTAGAAATGTTAAAGTCATTTTGTTTACATTATTATTATTGTTCAATGATTAAATTGAAATAAAACTTACATAATACGTAACCTCCAAATCCTTTTCGATCATTTTTTCGATTGCTGCTCGGGTTCAATTACGTGGGAAAGTTAGGCAAACACACGGTGCTCGGAAAAACTTACGCGGAGTTGTTAATACTTCGCAGAAGCCGTTATTTTCCGCAGGCAATATATGAAGGAAAGTCTCTCGTTTTACTGTGCCGAGAAGTAAGTGCGCCGGCCGACGACGTTTAAACGTCAAATGCCGGGCCACTCGGCGACTCGATTTTTGTGCGTGGAATCGCATGGAGGTCGGGGAAAACACACGCGGTTTTATTAAAACTTCAGGGAACCTGTTTTTAGCCCTTTTGGCACGGGAAATTCGAAGGCAACTGTCAATTAAGCGAAAAATACATGGTAATGTTAAATCTGATTGGCGAAATAACATGACGTAGTCTCACCTGATTGGCTCATTACTTTTACAGCCTAGGCATAAATAAACATTTTTAAAGCCTAATCCGCAAAAGTGATTTTTCACGGCCTAAAAGCAGTCCGAAAAATCTTACATTTCATATCAATCCGCGAAAAAACAAATTTTGATTATCTTGACTCTGGTATACCAACGATCTAAAAAAACAACTAGACACAATTGTATACAAAAGTACAGGAGATAAATTCATAAAAGAGGAAATAAACAACCCAGAATATCTTTGTCAAGTCAATATAAATGACACAAAAAATGCTATCACGAGAATGAAATACTCAAATCTTTAAACGAACCCAAAAAATCTGGAAAATTATTAACGAGTCAGGTAAAAGTATTTATATACCAAAAACATACAAAATAAATGCTGATGATATTCAAAACTATAACTTTAAGGCTCATCCATAAAATCCCAAATTATGTACTTGTTGCATAAACATCTATTATACTAGCTTTAAATAATGACCTCTACGGCACTTTTTTTAACTCCAACAGCGCGAAAAAAATGAATTGCTTTGGCTTTTTACGCCCTTTTTAAATACTTCAAGAATCACATATTTTATGAACGCTAATTAATGAAAAAAACTAAATATCGCAACGGGCGTAAAAAAGTAATACTTTTTTCACGAGTAGGACAGATTGCAATTCATCAAAAATGAGTCCATAACTTTAAATAAATTCGATAAAACTTTATTTAATCGTTATACATCGTAGATTAGATTTATCTAACTTGGATTTTAGGCATTTTCGTTTAAAAATAGGTTCAATTTGAGGTTATTAAACTCTGAATAAATTTTAGTTTAATAAAAATCGATGATTAGCTTATGTGTCGATTTAATCAATGCATAGCGTTATTTGATATTGGCGAAACGAAAATTGTCAATTTTATTCGATTAATAAATGTAATATCTTAACTAACGTGGGTGAAATAGGCCCTAACATAAGCGAGGCGTTCATAACGCACTTTGTGCAAACAATTTTATAGTTGAGTTAGAAAATGAACCGCAACGGTAGTTTTTTTTTTCAAGCAAAATCGTGAAAAAATGAACCGTTATGGAACTTTTTTCACGCTTTTTGAAGGTTTCGGGCATCACTTATTCTATGAACGCAATTTAATGAAAAAAACTGTGCATTTTAAAACGGATGTAGAAATAGCTATTTATGCAACAAGTGAGTAAAGTAGTACTTTTTTTCACGAGTAAAAAAATGAACCGCTACGGCACTTTTTTCACGCAAAAGAGTGAAAAAATGAACCGTTATGGCACTTTTTTCACGCTGTTTATAGGGTTTAGGAATCACATACTTTATTAACCCAAATTAATGAAAAAAAACTGTACATTTTATAAAGGACTTAGAAAAAGGAAAATTTTAACATCTATTGAATTAAAAAAATTTAATGGCCTGATATATTATCCATCTAACAAGTAGGTTGTAAGTAGGAAAATTCAGGGCTTATATCCTTTATCACGAATTCAAACTAATCACCGGGTACTTACGTACAATAAGTTTCAAGTCGTAACCTGAAATTGATTTGTCATATTGTCACAGTAAATGCCAACAGGCGAAATAGTTTTCCAACGTATCGCTGAACACTATTCCAGTTAATACCTGAGAAAAATCACGCCGGAAAATCAAAAGTTTGTCGGTGGAGGAAAAAAAAGGCAAAGAGCTAGTGTGCTGTGCGCAAGCCATCGGCGAACGCGAGGTCCACAACTTGCAATTTCCACATCAGTTGAACCTGTTCGATCCGTTTACGACGTCGTCGCGACGCTCCCAATAGCCTGCGTACCGCGTGCTGGCGATCTTTTAAAGTGATTACAGCAAGTCCTACCTTAAAGTATAACGGGAGTTGTGTTGGTTTAAAAATTAAGTGCTCGGCCAGGGATTTATATCAGCATCCCTTTCCGGTAATTAAGTCCATTTGTATTCTAAGGGAGGCGGGGCGAGCGAATACAGTGTATGCACATGGGAGCCAGAATTGTATAGCCAACATCAATGCAAAAAAAAACGAAATGCACGAGTCTCGTGTCCTGGCCAAGCGTGGTTAATATTCCAGTTTTGCTTAAATTTAGGTAAACTTAATTTGAGTGCTAAAGCGCAGAGATAATTGTAATATATTTAAAATGAGAAGATAGGTCCTTTGTGTTTTTTTTTTTAATATCAAACCAAAAAGTTTGATTGCTTGTATTAAAAATATATTGACAAGTAACAATTTTTACTTTCTGTGCAATACGGCAATAGTTATTTGCATCACTAATCCTGGAAGTGACCTGTTATAATATGGGTTTGATGTTTACGGATGAGGCAACGACGCAGGAACCGAATCTGGAATTTCTAAAAGAATTATGTATAATACTAATTGTCTTCACGGACGTAGAATCAATGTCTCCTTCATATTAAATCTAATGTTTTATTGCAAAATCCGCCACTTTTTCGACATACTTCTAATGTTCGAAAAATATTATTATTTGAATCTTACACTAACGTGTACACAATATTATCCGGAAGTTTTATGAGGTCCTTGTGTAAAATATTAAATTCAGTAATAATACTTGTATTATAGTACTTATTATATTTAAGGGTCTATTTTATTAACATTCTTTACAATACGATTCGTTAGCTAACTATAATCGTTCGGAACGTCACATAGTGGTCCCAAATGCCGTAAAGGTGGTCATAATATGAAGACGTTGTTAAAACTGCGTCAAACTTGGTAGACAAGGCATTTTTAGCTCGCTGATGAAGAATCCTTAATCAAAATTTAGAAAAGACAAAATGGCGGATCCAATATGGCGGACAAAAGTTAAAAAATACTCACATTTTCTTTATATTTTGTATACAGGGGATTTTTTGAATGTTTAGTCAATATTGAAAGCAACAAAATGGAGGATCCAATATAGCGGACGAAAATTAAAAAATACTCATATTTTCTTAAAATGTCATATACAGGGGATGTTTCGGGTGCTTAAAGAATTAAAAAAAAAACAAAATGGTGGATGTATTCTGAAGGCTTAAAAATATACAGTTTTTTGCAAAAACATAAATCTTATATTCTAAATCTTAAATCGTAAAATCTTAATAGAAACATCTTCATCTTTAGTAATAACAGCTTAATAATAACGTATATCATTCGTCATCCGACGAATACACAGAATCGTTGTCGCTACTCCCACATTCATACCTCCGCGTGTCTAACAGCTGTAGAGCCTCAGTGTCTAATACCTTGAGTTGCTTCACCGGCAATTTTCTAAGACTGGAGATCACGGGATCAGAGGCTATAATCGCGCCGATGTAGCAAGTCCGTTGAGGTAATAAACGAAAGCTGGTAGGTCCTACCCCCAAACCGAGTTCATTGGTATTCAGATATATTGCATGCAATAATAATTACAACTCGGCCTGTCACCCATTGGTGTTGCTTGTTGCAACGTCCGCTTCGATATTTGAATGAGTGGCTCTCAAAAGATTTTTAAAAGTACCATCGACTAATTCCGCGTGTTTATTTAACCAAGAATGTTAAATAATGTTGTAATTATTCCAAAATGTATTGTCGTGAATGAAAACGTTATTTCAAATGATTCAAAATGGGTTGAAAATAGAAGCAAAATTAAAATGTTACTCAATTTATGTACAACAAAAGCAAAATAAAACAGCGGCTAATTACAAAAACAAAATAATAAAATGTTAGTTTTAAATTACTTACAAATAAAAAAAACAATACAATAATATTTACAAAACGTAAACAATTTTATACTTAATTCCTAATGTTTTTTAATCCGAATCACTAGCACAGTCAGTATCTGACTCTGTCAAATCCGAGGACGAATCATCACTATTTAATGATATTATTAGTGGTAATACGTCGTCCATTACACACTGTTTTACAAAGTCATCATTAATAATTTTATTTGTGCTTTGGATGCAGCTGCTCCAAATTTGCGGAGTAACTTGGTCGAGGGATGCTTTCCAACAATGCTGAACGTCATTATCATTTCCTGAGGTTGCTATTATAATTTTATCATAATGATTTTTTTGCAATCCCCCACACCTTCTCAATAGCATTGTACTGACAAAGATATGGCGGTAATCGTAAAATTGAATGTCCATATCTTTTAGCCAGAATGTCGACTGCATACGTTGGAACACGGGGTTTATTTATTTTAAGTATCGGTAACAGCTCACTTTTCGTCATATATGGCTCGAAATGTATGTTGCGTTCCCTAAGCCACTCGATAATATCATTTTTTTTTTGACGCACTTGTCGGACACCTGTTTAAAAGTCTTGAATGGTACGAGGCGTTATCCATCACGATGATGGAAGGTTCCTCCAAACTTTTTAGAAGTGACTCTTCGAACAATGTGGAATTCATTGATTTGTGGTAGTCACTGGATGAATTGCTTGAAAGAAATACCAAGCAACAGTTAGGAATAAACCCCTGTGAGTTCCCTGCATTCAAAATAATGAACCGTGTTCCTAGTGATATTGGATTCACAGATTTATTGGCAGCCTGAATACTTCCATCACTCCAGGTCTTCTTCACGGTTCCACTTCCTTTCGCAAATATCCACGTTTCGTCCAAAAAGACAACATTGCTGGGATATGGATTATATGTAAATGATCTTAAGAAGTACATCCTTTTTGAAATAATATGTGCTTGTTCGCATAAAATATGTCTATTATTATGTTTTTTAAATCTAAATCCCATTAAGTGAAGCAACGATTTCAACGAAGTTCTTCCAATTTCGCATAATTCCTTTCGTATGATTTCATCAAGAATTCCATCAACCGTCACAAACTTTTTCTGAGTATACATTTCGTACACGATTTTTCTGATTTCTCCTTTTACCGCATCAGGCATATTTTCCACTTTAGGTGCTGATCTATTCGTCCTTTTAATTGTGAGGCATTCACCACTTTTGCGTTGTGCACAAACTCTTTGAACTGTCTTTGTTGAAACTTGCATTGCACTCGCGGTTCTTTCATATACTTTATTTATCGACGTCAGTGGTCCACCATTTTCACGTTCAGCACAAAAATAGTCTAACACATTTAATAATATCATCCGCCCTTCTTCGCTCAAAACTTTTCTCGATGCCATTGTTATATCACTTCAACATAAAAACTGAAACTGAATCTGTAATCTATACAAATCATATTTAAATGTCCACAATGTTCAATTAGGGCTGTAATTAAAAAGTCATAAATGTATTGAAAATGTTCAAATTGTTTTGAATTTACTTAACTAATCGCCTTAATTTTAACGATGCCCATGCAGAAAGCAGTAATCACTTTTAAAACAAATTGGATTGTGATAACATTACATTTGTCAACCTTTAAAAGTCATTAATATGTACTTAAGAGATCGGATTCATCGTCCACATTTTCTGTGTTCACAGTAAAGTTAATGATTCCAAACGATTGCTATAAAAACATTGTTTAATGTCTTATGTATATCTAAAACAATTCAATCACAAACAAAATAATGTTTGTATTGCTTTGAATGGGTATTTTATTGGGAACCACTGGCATTCACGACCGTGCGACGGGTCCGCCTTGTGTTTGGGGGCGGCCTTCCCTTTTACGACCACAACGGACTTGGTAATTCGGCGCGCCTTTACCAAAAGCCTCCGAAAAACGTCCTCCATATTCTTGCTGCCGCGGCTGCATTTACGCCCAAAATCTTGGCGGTATATATTTATTGCAAGATTGTTGGGCTTCTTCCGACATTTGCCCAATCGGTAGAATGGAAGCCTCAAGAATCTTGCAATAAATGCAAGCAGAATTTTGTGCACTGTTCTCGGCATGCAATACCAGGGATACAGTTGTACGTAGAAACGGGCCGTGTCTATTAGAGTGGTTTTAGCATATATCACAGAGCATTAAGGATAAAGAGGGACAGTTCAATGTTAACTTTTGGAAACGCCATCAGCGCCATCTGCGAGTCATCTGGCCAAACACATCGAGCCAGCGGGAACTTTAAAATTGCGACTTTACAATTCATTTTTGCAAGTGTTTCGAACTTTTTGGTTCTCATCAGTGCGACGCATCCAAATAAAAGTGGAAATCGCAGACACTTGCTTTATAAAGAGCTTAGATTTAATCAAACGTAAAAAGTAAAGCTCTAAATGATGTTGAAGGGGATTCGCTTGAAATTTTTTCCAAACGAATTCTTTTTAGGGCAGATGTTAAATCATGTAGTGAGCTACATTCTTGAAGGGGCCGTTTTAAAAAAGATTTTGCAGGAACTGTACTGGAAGAAGTACTACAAGAAGGTATATTAAAAATTGTCGGAATTGCATTCCAATTTAAATATTTTCTACAGGAATTAATAAATACTTAAAAAGTGGTCCTCACAAATGTGCATAACTTTTGAAAGTAGAATTTTTTTAGAGTAATACATTCAATGAAATTAACCCATTCATCTCTGCGATTAGGACATTTCGGAAATGTAAAGAAAGCTTTATTTTTAATATTTGAATCGCGGGTATAAACGTTACTGCAATAAGGTGCTTAATTTACCCATTGCACACTCTTTTAGGTTTAAGAATATTAGCTTAAATTTGAATTATAAATACCTGGCCGAATACCAATTCAACTCGTGACGTTAATGAGGTTATGTATAAAAAGGCTGGAAATTTCATGGGAAATAGATGTTGTCATATCTCATTTGTGAAATTATTCAAAAGTCTATTTTGCTTTAAAATTTATCAAATAGACTTAAACAAACAATTAACACTAGTGGACTTTGAATATTACCAGATATTCTGATGTTCTTAAATACCTAAAATAAATTTAACCAACAAAAATATGACCATATTGCTTGGTTACAAAGATTTGTACATAGATTTGGCAGCGTTGCATTGCGTTAGTTGGGCCAGATGACTGTGAGATGGCGTGGAAGTCGCGTTTCCAATTCTCCCTATTCAATTAACCCCCCCTGGCATATATGAAGGAATTTCGAAGTATGTAAAAATCAACGGGACAACCCGGAAACTTGTTCGTATTGTTAAAAAACTAATAACTGTAAATTTTGAGACATATCGAATATTGCGTAACCGGGCCCTAGCCCTCTAAAATTTGAAAAAGTCGGTTTTTACTTTCTCCGTTGCGAAGTACGAGAAAGTATTGTGATCGTGATTTTTTTTCAATTTTTTTTTTACGGCAATATCCGTTTTGGGGTCCCTAAATGCCATTTCAACAATTTCTGGAAAAACATTTCTGTGTGTGTGTGTGTGTGTGTGTGTGTGTGTGTGTGTGTGTGTGTGTGTGTGTGTGTGTGTGTGTGTGTGTGTGTGTGTGTGTGTGTGTGTGTGTGTGTGTGTGTGTGTGTGTGTGTGTGTGTGTGTGTGTGTGTGTGTGTGTGTGTGTGTGTGTGTGTGTGTGTGTGTGTGTGTGTGTGTGTGTGTGTGTGTGTGTGTGTGTGTGTGTGTGTGTGTGTGTGTGTGTGTGTGTGTGTGTGTGTGTGTGTGTGTGTGTGTGTGTGTGTGTGTGTGTGTGTGTGTGTGTGTGTGTGTGTGTGTGTGTGTGTGTGTGTGTGTGTGTGTGTGTGTGTGTGTGTGTGTGTGTGTGTGTGTGTGTGTGTGTGTGTGTGTGTGTGTGTGTGTGTGTGTGTGTGTGTGTGTGTGTGTGTGTGTGTGTGTGTGTGTGTGTGTGTGTGTGTGTGTGTGTGTGTGTGTGTGTGTGTGTGTGTGTGTGTGTGTGTGTGTGTGTGTGTGTGTGTGTGTGTGTGTGTGTGTGTGTGTGTGTGTGTGTGTGTGTGTGTGTGTGTGTGTGTGTGTGTGTGTGTGTGTGTGTGTGTGTGTGTGTGTGTGTGTGTGTGTGTGTGTGTGTGTGTGTGTGTGTGTGTGTGTGTGTGTGTGTGTGTGTGTGTGTGTGTGTGTGTGTGTGTGTGTGTGTGTGTGTGTGTGTGTGTGTGTGTGTGTGTGTGTGTGTGTGTGTGTGTGTGTGTGTGTGTGTGTGTGTGTGTGTGTGTGTGTGTGTGTGTGTGTGTGTGTGTGTGTGTGTGTGTGTGTGTGTGTGTGTGTGTGTGTGTGTGTGTGTGTGTGTGTGTGTGTGTGTGTGTGTGTGTGTGTGTGTGTGTGTGTGTGTGTGTGTGTGTGTGTGTGTGTGTGTGTGTGTGTGTGTGTGTGTGTGTGTGTGTGTGTGTGTGTGTGTGTGTGTGTGTGTGTGTGTGTGTGTGTGTGTGTGTGTGTGTGTGTGTGTGTGTGTGTGTGTGTGTGTGTGTGTGTGTGTGTGTGTGTGTGTGTGTGTGTGTGTGTGTGTGTGTGTGTGTGTGTGTGTGTGTGTGTGTGTGTGTGTGTGTGTGTGTGTGTGTGTGTGTGTGTGTGTGTGTGTGTGTGTGTGTGTGTGTGTGTGTGTGTGTGTGTGTGTGTGTGTGTGTGTGTGTGTGTGTGTGTGTGTGTGTGTGTGTGTGTGTGTGTGTGTGTGTGTGTGTGTGTGTGTGTGTGTGTGTGTGTGTGTGTGTGTGTGTGTGTGTGTGTGTGTGTGTGTGTGTGTGTGTGTGTGTGTGTGTGTGTGTGTGTGTGTGTGTGTGTGTGTGTGTGTGTGTGTGTGTGTGTGTGTGTGTGTGTGTGTGTGTGTGTGTGTGTGTGTGTGTGTGTGTGTGTGTGTGTGTGTGTGTGTGTGTGTGTGTGTGTGTGTGTGTGTGTGTGTGTGTGTGTGTGTGTGTGTGTGTGTGTGTGTGTGTGTGTGTGTGTGTGTGTGTGTGTGTGTGTGTGTGTGTGTGTGTGTGTGTGTGTGTGTGTGTGTGTGGTGTGTGTGTGTGTGTGTGTGTGTGTGTGTGTGTGTGTGTGTGTGTGTGTGTGTGTGTGTGTGTGTGTGTGTGTGTGTGTGTGTGTGTGTGTGTGTGTGTGTGTGTGTGTGTGTGTGTGTGTGTGTGTGTGTGTGTGTGTGTGTGTGTGTGTGTGTGTGTGTGTGTGTGTGTGTGTGTGTGTGTGTGTGTGTGTGTGTGTGTGTGTGTGTGTGTGTGTGTGTGCGTGCGTGCGTGCGTGTGTGTGTGTGTGTGTGTGTGTGTGTGTGTGTGTGTGTGTGTGTGTGTGTGTGTGTGTGTGTGTGTGTGTGTGTGTGTGTGTGTGGTGTGTGTGTGTGTGTGCGTGTGTGTGTGTGTGTGTGTGTGTGTGTGTGTGTGTGTGTGTGTGTGTGTGTGTGTGTGTGTGTGTGTGTGTGTGTGTGTGTGTGTGTGTGTGTGTGTGTGTGTGTGTGTGTGTGTGTGTGTGTGTGTGTGTGTGTGTGTGTGTGTGTGTGTGTGTGTGTGTGTGTGTGTGTGTGTGTGTGTGTGTGTGTGTGTGTGTGTGTGTGTGTGTGTGTGTGTGTGTGTGTGTGTGTGTATCTGTGCGCGCTGTATCTCAAAAACTAATAGAGCAATTGATATGAAACTTTGAACATCCATCTTATTTGATAAACTGAAGAACTGAAAAGCTTTTGGTAAAATTTCGTACACCGGAAGTGGGCGTTTACCTTAACGGTTTTTTTTTGTTTTTTGCCAATATTTTCTTGAATATGAAAAATATCACAAAAACATTTAAACAAACTTTGAAGATAATAAAGAAATGAACATCTTTTGCTTCAAAACATTTTTATTCGAAAAAAAAAATTAATATTATTTTTTTTATTTTTGGTTTATAATTATAAAACGGTAATTGTTACAGCAAATTTATGTTAATAACAATTGCAGAAATGCTAATATGAACAACTTATAAAGAATAAGTTTTTTTTAATCCCTTTAGTATTTGAGTAAACTGAGTTTTGAATTTGAAGTATAATTTTTCCATCTTTCATAATTTTGACATTTTAAACGTCTCATCGTTTTTCATTTTTTTTTTAATTTTGGTTCCCACTAAAATTAAACAGTCCACCCTAATGGTGAAATTATATATTGTGTCGACAGAGGAGGTTAATACGAATCCAAAATAAATTTATTTGTTGAAATTCGGGAGGTCGGACTAAAATTGATGGAGTTATGATTCTTTAGTTACACCATACTTGTTTCGATATTTCGTGTTTTTTAGATATTACCAATGAATGCATTTTTATTAAAATCTCTTGTGATACTCTTCAAAGTTTAATAATAAAAACGTCTTTTGTTCCTTGTCATTGGTTATTACATTCTTCGATTATTTTGACTTTTCATTCCAAAATGTCATTCTAAACAAGAATTTTGTTAAGGGGGTTTCACCGGTATGACGTCAGAGCGATTTTTGATAGGCGGATCACTTACATCTCTTATTTGTGCTAGATGCTCGAAGTCCAACCCACCATAAAAATTTATTATTTTTAATACCTGTGGCCTGCGGCGATGGCCTAGAGACCCGACAGAGACCAGAACTCTTATAGAAGTAGCATTGTCTTTATCTAGTCCATTAGAAAATAAATATGTCTATCCTTTAAATGCACCCACATGAAATTGTGGCGACTTGAACATGTGCATCACATCCATTCTTCATCTGTGTCAATGGGTCCTTGAATGAATAAATTGTTTACTTTATTGAAAATTACGACCCTCAACACAGAGCCGTTTTCTTTCACACTGAACCATAAAATTATATAAACCTGAATACCAATGGATTTCATTTCTACGATATTTTCTAAAACAGGAAAATAAAAAAATCGCATATCATATTTTGCAAAAATTTAATTTTCTTCAATTCTTCAAATTTCTTTTTATACGTACATTTCACATATTTCAATGTAAATCGACAAAAACATGTGAACGTATAAATTACTGTTTATCGCAGGACGAATTGGCAATTGTTTTGATAACATTTGCCCAGTATTTCCTTGAATGTTGGTTAATCGAAAATTGCACGTGTTGTAATGTGCCGTCCGCCAAAATGTTAAATATTACAATTATATGTTAAAATATGCATTAGAAGGCGAAATATGCATTATATGGGTAAATGTGCAAAATATACATAAATATGCATTTTGCATAAAATCCTCTCTCTAATTATAACTAAATCAGGAATAATTTTATTTAAAAAATATAATATGTCTCATAAGATAATTAGATGACTAATTGTCAACGCTATCACAAAGAGCTAACTCAATGCTGACTAAATAAACATTTGTTCATTAGTTATTGCTACATTGAATCACGGATAAATGCAGTATTCATTCCTAATTCTATTGAGGCCTTATTCCATTTTATTATTATTATTCCTAGTAAAAAAACATACATCCACCATGGATAGATTTTTAACTAGTTGCAATTGCTCTACATAGCTGTTATAAAACGTACATGATTTTTCCGACATTCCGACATTTTTACGATGAAATTTGGAGAAAATTAGTATTGGGCCGAATTGTGCACGGATTATGTCTCCGAACATTTGTGCGCCCTTTGAATTCTCAGAAAAGCAGGTACTAAGGTCAAACATGTGTTAACCAGATCATCATGCTATTGTCGAAGTTAGAAGAAATAATCGCGGTGAGACAAACAGAAAACATTCTAACGTCACCCTAATCAACATTAACATGGGTAATTCATGAGTGAGTTGACTCAAAGAGTTAACTCCGTGAAGTGAGTCGCGGAGTCAAGTGACTCCAGTTGAAAATATGTAACTCATTTTGAGTCATAAGAAAGTAGTTAAACAACTGTGGAAGCGAGGCCTTTTTTGTTGGTGTGCACAACGTTTCCAGGGCAAATCCAATAATGGCTCACAAAAAGGAGTAATTTCGCCCTTTTCTACTGGAAATTCATCACCACACCATGTGCACATGTTTGTTTTAATTTCATCTCTCTCACACACAACTTATCTTCTGTTCGATTCTATTGGCTGCTACGTTTGGAGCGGTAACCTACATTTATCACGTATCAAGTAAAGATTTTAGTAAATATTGTACTTCATTTAAATTGCAAAATTTCCTTTATTTACTCAAATATTGTAGTGATTTTAGTTGATTTATATTTATTAATTTTATGTAAACACTTCTAAAGATTTGAATTTGAATTTGGATTTAAATGTCTGAAATAAAAATGTGTTACACAAAAGTTATAAATGATAAAAAAAAAGAAAAATCCTTACAATGTTTTATAATTAAATCTAGTATACGCCCAAAAAATTTCAAATTTTTTGGACCTTAAATAAAAAAAGTTTCTAAACCGGAGCCGGTGAAGTCACCTTAAGAGCGTTGGGAGTATCAGAACAGTATATGTAAATGCATGTAATTTGTTAACATGAATTGAAGCTAAATGGTTAAATTTATTTTATTTCGGTTTTCACCGAGTAGAAGATGTTATTGTTTAGTAATGGATCTTCTAACTGTTTTTGTCCAATTTCACCTCAGAGTATTTTTTATAATAAGATTAATATTGAAAAAAGTGCCCGATAATAGGCTTATTTTTTTCAACAAAGTTAACGCAGTAAATAAAGTTACAATATTAAAATAAATGAGTCGATGCAAGAGCCCAATATGTACTCTTGAATCTCAAATAAGAATGATTTATTTTGATTGGAAAACCAATTTTATTTTTATGTTAACGTGCGACAGTGTTTCAGTGATAAATGTGGGTCTAGGATTATTTTCTCTTTTCGTCGCACACTACGCACCGCTATCTCGTCGCTCCACCCATACCAGTGGTGTTCGTCTCTGACACAAGATATTGAATTACGATCCGACGACAGAAATACTATTTTGAAACACGTTTCTTACGAGAATCTATGAGCGGCGACGTACTCATTTTGCCCAGTCGAACAGCGACCCTCCTTTCCCCGCAATTCTATTCATGAATTTGTTGGGGTAAGTAATAATCACTACGGGCTCATAAAAATGTCAAGGCGTTCTCCGGCACGGGTCTCGCTATCCATTCCAAAAGCAGGTAGAACCTTTTTGGGAGTTATCATTCAACGCACAGATGAATTACTGAACCTTAATATTTAGTGTATCTCAAAATACAAGAAAAACAACTGTAGGTTATGTGTATCCCCGTTACTTGCTAATACCATTTATTAATGTTACAATTATTTTCCTGGTAAGACATTGACGGAAAAAACACAAGTTTTTCCAAATTAAACATATCTTATAAATATCTAATTAAATTTTGGAAAAGATTTGGATGGTAACAATTTTTTGCGAATTTGTATATAAACAAATATTTTAATTTGGATGTCTTCCAAAATTTTGGAAATTGTAAGATAGAATTTCCAAAATATAAACATTTCAGTTGATGGAACATTTAAGTCGGTGCCAAATTCGATAGATGCCATGCAGTTATTTACTGTACACATTGTCCATGAGAAAATGATGATTTTTTTTTTATTTTCTCATTGAAAAACTATTTTTTTATTATAATGAAATTAACTGTACATGAAATAATTTCTTTTAATGCTGTTAGGCCTTCCCTTCTATATATGCGTTTTTTATGTATTTTTACAATACTTTTGTTTCGTTAATTAATTTAAAAAAAATCCCACATGTTGCAAATTTTCTGAAACTTCAAGTCGACGGCAATTGTTTTTAGATTTTTTATAAGAAATTATTGATTGTATCTTCAATTTCAAGCTCTATTTTGATTACCTCGAAACTTAGGGACAGGGTTTTACAGATTTTGCTAGAATTATAACTGCAAATTAATTTTGAATAGATTTGTTGAAAACATGTTTCTTGTCGTAGCAATGTAACAATAAATACTAAAAAAATATTAATTGTCGCCTATATACTCAGGAAAAAGTTCATACAGTTATTCAAAACAGATTTTAATGTATAATTCATAAATTATTTTATTTGCAAAGACATTTAATCGATAAAAATAATATTTTCTCATACCAGATTTACATTCCTTCCTTCAGTGACTTTTTACGATTTAAATTACGTTCATAAAATGGACATAAATGGATATTTTGTATATGTTGCACTTTAAAATACAGTGTGTATCAGCCAAATGGAATAAATTCGATAATAAATAAATAGGGGCGTGTTCGACAAAACGCTCGGATACGTCGATTAGTATTTTTAGTTGTGCATTTTTTTCAGCAAAAACTTTTTATACAGGGTGTGTCATGTAGCAGAGCCCAATACCAACTTTCTTATTTTAAATTCAACACCCTATATATTATTCAATTTTTGGATTTTTCAGAAAATTCTAGATATATTTCATGTACCATGTCCTGTACCTATCTTCAACTGTTTTTTTACTTATTAGTTTTTGAATGTATTGTAGCGAATTTCTGTAATCAAATAATATTCTTTTTTACTTTCTCCGTTACGAAGTACGAGAAACTATTGTGATCGTGAAACATTTTGATTTTTTTTACGGAAATATCCGTTTTAGGGTCCCTAGATGCCATTTCAACAATTTCTGGAAAAAAATGTGTCTGTGCGTGTGTGTGTGTGTTTGTTTCCGAAACAGTTGAAGATAGGTATAGGACATGGTACATAAAATATGTCTAGAATTTTCTGAACAATTCAAAAATTAAATAATAAACAGGGTGTTGCGTTTAAAATAAGAAAGTTGGTATTGGCCTCTGTTACATGACACATCCTGTATAAAAAGTTTTTGTTGGAGTGGGATTAAATGTTAAATGCTCTTAACCATAAGATAATATTCTTTTGAAAGTAATCGAACATATTATCTTAAAAATATAATTTTCAATTTTTATATTTAACAATATTAAAATTTGAATTTTTAAAGAACGAGTTTTAAAAATCATTAGGTTTCATTTTAGATTTAGAGGCTGAAAGCGTTTGAATTTTTAATCAAAATGTATGATAAAACATTCGATTTAAAATTATTCAGGATTAATAGGTGGAATTAATAACATTTAATTCCACGCTCAAAAATGTATTTTTGCAGTTATTAAATGTCGTGTGTCCAATAAGGACAATAAGGAATATAATTTCGATGCGAAGATAACATTTAATTCATTTTCATTTTTGGGTTATTGGGACTTGTTCCGAAAATCAAGTATGGACAAAAAATTAAGAATTTCGGGTTTTACAAGTGAACTAATTTTAAGTGGGATTTTGAAAGCAAACGTATTCTCTGTAATATGCTAAATTATTATAAATTTTATATAACTCTAATATATTCATATGACACAGAAAACATTACAAAATTATAATGATTTTCTTTGTTTTTTCCCAAAATTAAGGCATTGGTGAAAAACATTTGCTAATACAAAATATTCAGTTTTTTCGTTATTTGTAACATTTATTTGAACTTTTGTAAAAGAAAATTATTAAAAAAATAACGTAGCGAAAATAAATTTTGTATTCATTCATCTGTGGTTAAGCCGAGTTAATGGAATTTATCTAACAATAAATTTATAAATAATTTACTCAAGTTGTAATAAGTACAATATATTCACTAAAAATGTAATAATATCGTCATTCATAATTTATTTCATATTTCCAATTTGATTGCTTGCCGATCGACTTTCTACCCGAAACAGATGGTCGTGCGGTGTTTATTTATTTTTCTCGCTGTTTGTTTACATAACAGTCCTGTGTGCGAATAGCGATTGCTCGAAATCGGGGCACGCGGTTGTATTGCCCGACCAAGTCTACACCACTGAATCACGAGCGAGACAGACAATAATACTTCCCGTAAGTAAGAGCAGTAGCATGGGTTCCGACTCTAAGACACTCGTTTGCGGTTAATATATACCACGCCGTGAAATGAATTTTATGCGGGATGGATATTAGACCTCTCACAATTATATTCTTTCGACTACTCCCAACGCTCTTAAGAATCTCACTGCCGGCAATATAATCCTGACATTGGAGCCAAATGGTGGGTTCAAATTTCATAGCACGTACTGATGAATAATATGTAATAATAATTAAATCTTTTACATTGTGACCTAATCCTTCAGCGACGATTAGGGCCGAAAGTGTGGCATTTTCAAAAAAACGGCGCGCAGTGTTTCCGTGGTCGTACTTCCGTACCCCTGTTTTGGCATATCGACCAAAAGTCCCAACTTGTTGCGGAATCCCTTTTGAATCGATTGTTTGCGAAGTTCGACCTTCGACTTGTCTCCGCCGCGATTTTGCCATTTCTTAATCTCCAGTTTGTAGGATATGTGCAAAAGGCATTCAAAAAAACGTATCCAGGCATGCAAACTGGAAATACCGAATTGCATCTGTTCTTATTTTATTGGTTTTTTTAGCATGCTTTCAATATCATTAAACTGTTTTGATGTACAGTCGCAAAGATAGCATCTTTGAGTGGACGATGTGCAAGTCAAAGCGTTACACACTTTACCATCGATCATGGTAAGTGATAACTTGTATGTTACGTTTACGTCATTTCCGAGAACACATGTTTGATACATTGTTAAATTTTGTTGCTGCTGCTCAATGTCATTAGCTATGAGTCTCGTGGATTCAGCAGTTTCGTGCAAAAATTCAATTTTTAATGGCCGACAAAAGCGAGGAGATGAAGGACGCGGATTTTTCCAGATGACGATCTCTTTCCCTGTCGATTTACTCTCTGTAATATGCATATCTACATGGTTATTATACAACTGGTTATTTTCAATAGGCCAGGTACCAACCTACGTTACTAAAGTGTAAAAAGTCCCTAAATCAAACATGCATTTTTGGGTATTTTGGCCAGCTTTTCGGCATTTGGGACCACTGTGCGTCAGTTGCAACGTTGCGAACGATTTAGGTTAAAATGTTATTTTGTAACCAACATCGTTGACCTCTTTGACTATATACTATTGGACTGCTAGCGCCGCTTCATGTGTGTCTTCAAGCAACGGTGGCGCGGCGGGACCCTAAATGGTTTCGGTATGTTACTAAATTGGTAGCTATTTTGTGTCTATGACATATGACTCTATGAGCTCGCATTGCATTTTGTGATACCCTGCAATTTATTCACACGTTTGAATATATAAACATTTATATTGTTAAATATTCACACTATGTCAAACTATTGCTATGCGAAAGGCTGCAATACGTCCACTTATATATGCCAACACGGTTATAATACTCGTCAGCTGATTTACACGTCAGTTGACTTTTGACTTATAACCTAAAATTCTGTATTAGATTTCCATCAAATTCGGAACTTCGCAAATTATGGGTTGATGCTTTGCTGGTAAATAACAGGCAGGAAAGTGGACCCGAGTTGCCGAAATATGCTCGCATTTGCATTCTCCACGTTGCTGATGAATACATCGAGAAATATCTTTTTTGCTTTCTGGTTTTTAAATTACGCTCCATTTTCGGCTCTGGGGCGGGACTTATATCGGGCTCCAGCTTGTGGACAACTTTTGGAGCAGTGATCATATGGAAAATGGAGGGGGACTAGCAGTCCATTAGTATATAGTCAAAGGTTGACCTTGAATGCTTATTCGTAACGACGAACTTTTGATTTTAGAACAAATAGCACACTTGTAGCTCACTTCATTTCTAATTTCGTCAGCGTCGTGACAGTTGACGTTTACATTTGAAATCTAAACATTGTGCTTATTTTTGCGGATACTTTTAAAAATCAAATTATAATTGAACTGAATTAATTTAATTAAGCGATGAAGTGTTAATAATGAATGAAAGTGAAAGTCTAAGTAGTGTCGTGAAAAATCTTGCTCTAGAGATCACTGCACAGCAGTATCAAATATATCTAGAAGAGTTACAATGGAATAAAGCCCTTCGAAGGAATAAATAGTCCCAAAACCCGGATATTTTGGATGAATCATAGAGGTCATTAGCCCTACAATTGAATGCAGCAGGAGTTCCAATAAAAAAAAAGTTGAGCAATGGATTATAGAAGTATTTCTTAGATTTGTCTATACATGTTTCTAAAGCTTTCTTCGAGAATAAAGAAGGACTTGTGTCTCATAAATACGAGTTCATGTGCTGACTTCTTCCTCTGAAAATATATTTTCTAGATTTGTAAATAATTTTCTAGTAATATAGGACTAACAATTTTGCATTGTAACACAATGTACAATGAAATTATGTAGTTAAATAAAAATTAACTTATCTTCGTTCCAATATATAATTCCTATCGACCACAAATTACATGAGAAAATTAAATATAAATATATAATTCATATGGTATTAGGTCAAAATATCCGTTAACGATTGACAGCGGAGCTGTCGTTCCCGAACGATTACAACGGAACGATTTCGTCGTTTCGTAACGATTATGAAAAGTTATTATAAAATAGACCTGCTACTTAGCTTAAAACTTAGTTAACTGGTTATTATAGATATTTCAAGTCATTGCCCTAATTTCTCTCTTATTAAAAATGAATAAGTAAATCCCATGTATAATCCCAAAGATTATTATACTTAAAGAATAAGAATAATAAAGTGAAGAATTTAGTAAATAGATGACATAAACTTAAACATTACCGTATGTTGATATACCGGGTGACCCAGGGTTCTGTAAAAGCCCCAAAACTTATTTGCTATTAGAGATATTGACTTCTAGTTTTCTTGAACAGGTACCCACGCTTATTCTACATATTTTAAAAATATGTATGTTTTTGTACAGGGTGTCCCATTATACATAACAGAACAAAGTTATGTTTTTTTTAAATGGAACACCCTATATTTTATACTTTATTTTCAACCCTCTTGAGAAGCTGATAAAAATAGTATAGGATAGTATGGGTCTATTATGGACGGTTGGTTAGTTATGGGCAAATTTGTGGCAAAAACATGTACACATTGAAAACATTGCAGAAGCGTTCCTAGCAAAGATAGCATCATTATTTATTCACTAGAAAATTTCCCACATCATAAAGAATAATACACATCGGCTTTGGTTCTCTTTTATTCATAGTGCTATACAGGGTGTCAACATACGCAAAACAATGGATAACTATTTTTTTCAAATGGAACACCCTATATACGTTGCCAACAATCTATGGCATTTTTAATAAGCTTTCTAATGATATACAGTTTGTATGACAAAATATTGAGGATTCTTGAGATTTATCAATAAAAACATATTTCTTTTGCCACCTTCTGCTGATTTTTGGATTTTCAGCCAAAACTATGCATTTTCGGGAAAAATTATGAGAGACCAAAGTTGTAGAGCAAAAAATTTCCGACGATATAGGTCTTTCAACTTTTGAGATAATGCGTTCATTGCCCGCCAGAACGCGCAAAATCGTGACCGTATATGCATTTTAGCGTTTTCTTTTCAAACTTTTGATTAATAAATTGCACTATACTTTATTTTTCGCACCCTCTAGCGGAAAAACAGGAAATTATAGGGAAATTAAAATGGCCCATATCGATGTAAAATGTTCCGCTCTGAAACTCTTAATAAAAGAAATTTTTGCCAAAAATGCATAGTTTTCTCTAAAAATGCAAATTAAAAATGTATGTATCCATTTTTGCATTTTCAATGGTTTTTTGCATTTTTAGCGAAAACTATGCATTTTAGGTAAAAAATGCTTCTTTTAAGAGTTGTAGAGCGAAATATTTTCAATCGATGTAGGTCATTTGAATAATTCTATAATTACTAGTTTTTCTGCTAGAGGACATGGAAAATAAAGTATAGTGCAATTCATTAACAAAAAAATTGAGAAAAACGCTAAAATGCATATACGATCACGATTTTGGGCACTCTGGCGGGCAATGCACGCATTATTGGAAAAGTTGAGAGACCTATATCGATCGAAAATTTTCCGCTCTACAACTTTTGTCTCTTATTATTTTTTCAGAAAATGCATAGTTTTGGCTGAAAATCCAAAAATGAATAGGAGGTGACAAAAGGAAAATGTTTTTTATGGATAAATCTCAAGAATCCTTAATATTTTATTATACAAATTGTACATCATTGGAAAGCTTATTAAAAATTCCATGCATTGGTGGCAAGATATATAGGGTGTTCCATTTGAAAAAAAATAGTTATCCAATATTTTGCGTATGTTGACACCCTGTATAGCAGTATGAACAAAAGAGAACCAAAGCCGATTTTTATTATTCTTCAAGATGTGGAAAATTCTTTAGTGTATAAAAAATGACGCTAGCTTTGCTAGGAGCGCTTCTACAATTTTTTCAATGTGTCCTTGTTTTTTCCACACATTTGCCCATAACTAACCAACCGTCCATAATAGACCCATATCATCTTATACTATTTTTATCAGCTTCTCAAGAGGGTTGAAAATAAAGTATAAAATATAGGGTGTTCTATTTAAAAAAACATAACTTTGTTCTGTTATGCATATTGGGACACCCTGTACAAAAACATACATATTTTTAAAATATGTAGAATAAGTGTGGGTACCTGTTCAAGAAAAGTAGAAGTCGATATCTCTAATAGCAAATAAGTTATGGGGCTTTTACAGAACCCTGGGTCACCCGGTATACAGGGTGACCCAGCGATCTGTAAAAGCCCCATAACTTATTTGCTATTTGAGATATCGACTTCTAGTTTTCTTGAACTGGTACCCACACTTATTCTGCATATTTTAAAAATATGTATGTTTTTGTACAGGGTGTCCCAATATACATAACAGACCAAAGTTATGTTTTATTAAATGGAACACCCTATATTTTATATTTTATTTTCAACCCTCTTGAGAAGCTGATAAAAATAGTATAAGATAGTATGGGTCTATTATGGACAATTGGTTAGTTATGGGCAAATTTGCGGCAAAAACAAGGACACATTGAAAAAGTTGCAGAAGTGCTCCTAGCAATGCTAGCGTCGTTTTTTATACACTAAAGAATTTTCCACATCATGAAGAATAATACAAATCGGCTTTGGTTCTTTTTTGTTCATACTGCTATACAGGGTGTCAACATACGCAAAATAATGGATAACTATTTTTTTTCAAATGGAACACCCTATATATCTTGCCACCAATGCATGGAATTTTTAATAAGCTTTTCAATGATGTACAATTTGTATAATGAAATATTAAGGATTCTTAAGATTTATCCATAAAAACATTTTTCTTTTGTCACCTCCGGCTCATTTTTGGATTTTCAGCCAAAACTATCCATTTTCCGGAAAAGTAATAGGAGACCAAAGTTGTAGAGCGGAAAATTTTCGATCGATATGGGTCTTTCGACTTTTCCAATAATGCGTGCATTGCCCGCCAGAGTGTGCAAAATCGTAACCGTATATGCATTTTAGAGTTTTTCTCAAATTTTTTGTTAATTAATTGCACTATACCTTATTTTCCAAGTCCTCTAGCAGAAAAACGGGTAATTGTAGAATTATTTAAATGACCTACATCGATTGAAAATATTCCGCTCTACAACTCTTAAAAGAAGCAATTTTTGCCCAAAATGCATAGTTTTCGCTAAAAATGGAAAAAACCATTGAAAAACGCAAAAATTGATATATACATTTTCAATTTGCGTTTTTAGGGAAAACTATACATTTTTGGAAAAAATTGCTTCTATTAAGAGTTGTAGAGCGGAACATTTTAAATCGATATGGGCCATTTTAATTTCCCTATAATTTCCCGTTTTTCCGCTAGAGGGTGCGGAAAATAAAGTATAGTGCAATTTATTAATAAAAAATTTGAAAAGAAAACGCTAAAATTCATATACGGCCACGATTTTGCGCGCTCTGGCTGGCAATGCACGCATTATCTTAAAAGTTAAAAGACCTATGTCAATCGGAAATTTTTCGCTTTACAACTTTGGCCTCTTATAATTTTTCCTGAAAATGCATAGTTTTGGCTGAAAATCCAAAAATCAGCAGAAGGTGACAAAAGAAATATGTTCTTATTGATAGATCTCAAGAATTCTTAATATTTTGTTATAAAAACTGTATATCATTAGAAAGCTTATTAAAAATGCCATAGATTGATGGCAACTTATATAGGGTGTTCCATTTGAAAAAAAATAGTTATCCATTGTTTTGCGTATGTTGACACCCTGTATAGCACTATGAATAAAAGAGAACCAAAGCCGATGTGAATTATTCTTTATGATGTGGGAAATTTTCTAGTGTATAAATAATGATGCTATCTTTGCCAGGAACGCTTCTGCAATGTTTTCAATGTGTACATGTTTTTGCCACAAATTTGCCCATAACTAACCAACCGTCCATAATAGACCCATACTATCTGATACTATTTTTATTAGCTGCTCAAGAGGGTTGAAAATAAAGTATAAAATATAGGGTGTTCCATTTAAAAAAACATAACTTTGGTCTGTTATGTATATTGGGACACCCTGTACAAAAACATACATATTTTTAAAATATGCAGAATAAGTGTGGGTACCAGTTCAAGAAAACTAGAAGTCGATATCTCAAATAGCAAATAAGTTATGGGGCTTTTACAGATCGCTGGGTCACCCGGTATATATACATTGACTTAATTAATATATTCTATTTCATTTAGGATATTATTATGTTTCGTTATCACCTTTTGAATAAATGTTATGTTATTTCCAATACATTTTTGTTTAACTGTTATAGCTACTCTACTAATGAAATTAATTGCCAGGTTCAAACATGGCATAATCCTGTCAGTCGTTAACAAGTTGTTCACGCTCACGTTCAAGTAAGTATATTTCACCCTTTAAAATTATATTGTTACATTAAAGTAAAAAAAAAAAGAAGCTGCACTGATGAGTGATAAATCTCGAAACGCGTCTGCAGATGGCCAGTTACTTAATTTTCATCTATTTTTTTATATTCATATATTTGGTTATTATCAAATTTGTTTCATCTGGTAATACTAGATAAGTTTAGCACTATGTGTCCGTCTCAAAATGTTTTTTTTGTTTTTTTTTCATTTTAATAATAACATTTACAGTTTAAAGTTTCACATTTTTAATTTTTTAAGTTAGTCCTGTATGTGGAAATAAACGATCTTAAACTAATGTTATTATCTAGTAGTACTAGTAATAACATGCAAATTTCTTCAATATCCGGCGTGGCACTAGCCAGGGAAGTAGTTGTTTCATCAGACTTATTATTGCAGAGTCAAGAACAGGTTGAAATTCATATATTCAGGCTATTTTTCGTTTTTATTATTTGTAAATAATTAAATCAATTAATTACTCGGAAATTATGGGGAATTTAATAGGATCTTCAACTAACTGATGAAATTATAGAAAATCAGTAAAACGTTTGATGATATTTCAATCAACGTTTAACAATTGAATATTAAAATCTCCTAAAAATAATAAATGGCCAAAATCATAGATTAGATAAAATGGATTGGCGAGTCTCCGTATAAAACATTTACCGCGTTTTTAATTCAACACTAGCGACACGCGGTGGCATTGGCATTGCAGAAGGGAGCGGGTTTTCGATTTTCACGGCACTTGATAAATCAAAATAAAATAATATAACAGTAATAATAAGTCATTGATAAGAATAATATAATAGTAAAAATAAATCATTGATAAAAATATTATTTTTAAATTTGAGACAACCTCACTTGTAGCAGAAGAATTAAATAAATTCGATACAGACTGTTCGTAACTCTGCAAACTCTGCAGAGTTACGAACAGGTTGAATATTCATATATTCAGGCTACGTCCGTCTGTATCGAATTTAATAATATATTTATTAAAAACCACTTTACAACTTGTTCAAAATTTATAATTATGATCTACTACATGGAAATTAAAATAATCATATATAGCCCAAAATAGCATAAATGCGAAGTGATTCAGCAAAGCCTATGTATTTTATTCGTACAATTCGGTTCTACTGGCACCTTCCGACAACTGTTAAAATCCCTAATAATATTTTTTTTTATAAAGAGTGGTTTAATAAATTAAAATCAACACGGATACTCGAAAAACAAAAGTATTTCTTTACATTAAACGATATATAACTTTATTAGTAGTAGATATACGGTTTACATACAGGGTGTCCCCGAATGGTCTGTACAACGCTCTACCACATATTCTCTGAAACAAAATAAGACGATTTAACTAAACTTATCTCTATCCAAAAGTGGTTCCTAAGCCATCTACGAGGCCTCAAAGATATTATTTTTTTTCATTATTTTTCAAATATTTTTATTTTGGAATTAGGTAAGAAAACCTAATTTGGCACATTTAATTACATTGATACCATGCACTTTTTGCGATATGTTTCTTTATCCTACGTTCTTCTTAAGATACCTAAATATTTTTATTCAACAGGTCAAATCATAAGGAATACTTTTTTTCTGCAAGATCATTCAATTTTACGTATTTTTTTGTCTCTTATAAAATTTTGCTATTGTCCCCACAAAAAAATAGTTATTTGTTTATCAAGGCAATAAAGTGACAGATTTACGAACGCGGCTGAAGTTTCACCGCCGAGCGAGCTTGCGAGCGAGGCTGTGAATCCAGCCAAGTAAGGAAATCTGCTTTATTGCCGAGTTAAACACATAATTTTTTCGCGGATTGTTCAGGAGAAATTAGTACTAACTTGCAATGCGATAATTTTCAATATATTTAATTCTATCAACATATCGCAGGTTCCTTTGTAAAAATTTCGTAGGTACCCAAGTAACATGACATTTACAATGCATATTGTGGTGTCCGCATTTTGACGGTGTGTGTGGTGTAATCATTTATAATCATAATGATCATGATTTCGTAAGTGACATGCAATGAATATTTAAATCGGACGGACCGTATAAATATTTCGAGTAAAACTCTTCAATACATTTCTTTACTGATATGGTTGATGGTGGAAGCCATTACTTTGTGATACATTTTGATTCGGGAATTCTGGAACTTTTCAATAAAATGCACTTTCTTGGTATCACAAACATTTCTTTACGATTAAAAATATTAAAGTCACTATGTTCATATTATTATTGTTCAATGATTCAATTGAAATAAAACTTACATAATACGTAACCTCCAAATCCTTTTCCATCATTTTTCCGATTGCTGCTCGGGTTCCATTACGTGGGAAAGTTAGGTAAACACACGGTGCTCGGAGAAAACTTACGCGGGGCTGTTAATACTTTGCAGAAGCCGTTATTGGGCTTCTTTCACAGGCAACATCTGAAGGAACGTCTCCCGTTCTACTATGCCAGGAAATAAGTGCGCCGGTCGGACGTTTAAACGTCAAATGCCGGGCCACTAGGAACCGGTCCGGGCAAACAAATTTCGCCACCGTTCGGCGACTCGATTTTTGGGCGTGTATAAGTTAGGGACTCGCATGGAGGTCGGGAAAATCACACGCGGTGTTATTAAAACTTCGGGGAACCCGTTTTTGGCCTTTTTGGCACGGGAAATTTGAAGGCAACTCTCAATTAAGCGAAAAATACATTGTAATGTCAAACAAATGTCCGGGCGGCTTTTATTGGTCGACGCGGTGTCTCATCTGAAAAATAACATGACGTAGTCTCACCTGATTGGCTCATTACTTTTACAGCCTAGGCATAAATAAGCATTTTTAAAGCCTAGTCCGCAAAAGTGATATTTCACGGCCTAAAAGCAGTCCGAAAAATCTTACATTTCATATCAATCCGCGAAAAATATAGGATAGGTACCTAACAATAAACACAAATTTATTAGTTTCACAACAAATGTTCAAACTGATTGCCATTTTCAGCAATACAACAATTTACACGTCGCAAAAAATTAAAATGGACACGTTGTAAAACACCAACATTGTTTTTAACTGTTTGAAACGCATTCTGTATTCGCGCCCATAATTCGTCGTGCGTATTTATGGGCTTACCATAAACAATAGATTTAATAGTTCCCCACAAAAAAAAGTCCATTGGGGTGATATCCGGGGAACGTGGAGGCCAAGGCACTGGTGCGTCATTGCCTCTCCCAATCCATTTACCGGGATACTTTTGGTTTAAAAAAGTACGCACTGGTAAAGTGAAATGAGGTGGAGCCCCATCATGCATAAACCACATATCACGCCTAAGTAAAAGCAGCACATCCTCCAGTAAGACTGGCAATTCCTGAAGATGTTGTAAGTACTGTTCTCCGTTTAAATTTTGTGGTACAATTACTGGTCCTACAATAATATCATTTACTATACCGGCCCAAACATTTATTTTAAATTGCCGTTGGAAATGCATGGTTTTAGTTGCATGTGGATTATCTTCGTAATAAACATGCTCATTTTTACGATTTGTTATACCTCTTCGGGTAAAACACGCTTCGTCTGTAGACAAAATTGTCTTGGCGAAATTCAAATTGTCAATTTGGTTATTAACAATAAATTGGCAAAACTGAAGTCGCTTATCGTGATCCTGAGGCATTAGCTCTTGAACTTTTTGAATGTGATATGGGTATAGCAGTTGCTCTTTAAACACCTTATGCACAACATTTTTAGATACGCCTAGTTCAGCACCTAAACGCCGGGTACTTTTAGATGGATCTTCATCTATCCGTTCTAAAATCTCTTCTTCAACATCCACAGTTCGTACAGTGCGTCTTCTACCACAATCCCTCGAGAGTATTCTAAGCGGCCAAAATAAAAATATTTGAAAAATAATGAAAAAAATTAATATCTTTGAGGCCTCGTAGATGGCTTAGGAGCCACTTTTGGATAGAAATAAGTTTAGTTAAATCGTCTTATTTTGTTTCAGAGAATATGTGGTAGAGCGTTGTACAGACCATTCGGGGACACCCTGTATAAATGTGAAATAATAGTGTAAACTGTCCTCTACGCACTGATGTATTCGCTTTTCCACATAATCGCTGTGGGGACCGACGCTAGACAACCATATATACGCATACACACCACCTAGCGACCACGAGCAAACGCGATAATAGCGAACGAGCCGACGCGCCACCCGGCAAGGGATGGGCGCGCCACCAGCAAGGGCTAACGTGCCACCCGCTGACGAGAGAGGCGCGCCTAGAGTTTTCCTAGGGCAAAGACGCGACGACCCTTCATAACTTGCTGCGGACGAAGCAGAGGCAAGCTCTCCTCCGACAAACTGTCAGGAGGTACCACAGCTAGGACACTCGCATTAGCTAGTACAGTAATGCGGAAAGCGTCGAGCTTTCATCTAAATCTAAAACGCCGAGTGCGACG
This sequence comes from Ocypus olens, assembly GCA_910593695.2. NCBI lineage: Eukaryota > Metazoa > Arthropoda > Insecta > Coleoptera > Staphylinidae > Ocypus > Ocypus olens. The sequence goes on along the minus strand of OU343062.1, from coordinate 20,117,279 downwards.
ATTAAGAAAAGTCCCAGCAGCTTTATCACCGATTTCGACACCCAAGAGGAGGATTCGGTCAGACCCGCTGACAACGCCGCCGAGGCAGACGACAGACCACCAGCAACGAACGACGCCCCCGGCCCTCTTCAGACCAGACCAGAACCACTTGACTCCAGTCTCAGTGTCACCATTGCCTCCGACTCCCAGGAGAAAACAGACAGCTAAACCATATCCGACAGCCTACATCGTATCGCATCGACTGCAACACTCTACGCTGGACTGAATCCTTGGAGGGTTCGCCTCGACTACCCCAGAAGACTTTCAGTGCGGAGACAATATCGCCGCTCAGAAGAGGGACGACCCTCACCCTGTATTAAATGTAAATACGCTTGTAAATAAATTGAAATAAAACGATTTAAAGACCACCTCTATTTTTATCACCAAATAAACCGAACACAAACAACCCCAAATTGGTGACCCAGGCGAGATCAAAAACAGAGGTCAGGTTGAACAAGCAAAACAACCCGCGATAAGTGGAAACTTACGAATAAAGAAGTAAGCAGGATTCAAGTACGGATTCCACCATTCTGGGACGACGACCCAAAAGTTTGGTTTGCACAAGTGGAGAGCAAATTCGAACTCGCAAAAATATCCACAGATGACACGAAATATAGCCACATGGTTGGAAGCCTGGAACCCTGTTACGCCAAGGAGATACGGGACATCCTGACAGCACTGCCAGCAACAGGAAAATACGACACAATCAAAATCGAACTCATCAGACGTGTCAGCGTGAGCCAGGAAAACAGAACACGGCAGTTACTAGAACGCGAAGAGCTAGGTGATAGGAAGATATCGCAATTCCTGCGACACCTACAACATTTAGCAGGAACGACAGTACCGGACATGCTGCTAAGGTCACTATGGATGGGAAGACTCCCGAATAATGTGCAGGCGATCTTGACAACGCAAAAAAAGACCAGCCTAAATGACGTAGCAGAGCTTGCCGACTCAATAGTAGTGGTGCCATCACCACACCAGTAGTAAACAAAATAACAGAGAGCGAGCTAATGAAAACACTACTGACCGAAATCGAACAAATAAAAATTCAGCTGCAAGAAAAAGGGAACACCCGACCAGCAACACCATTCCGAGGCCGGAGCCGATCTCGAAACGCGCAGCAGAATAGGAAAAAATAAAAAAAAGCGCACATATAACGCATGTTGGTTTCACTATAAATTTGGAGAAAACGCCAGGAACTGCCAACCACCATGTACATTCAGCAAAACGGGAAACGGAAAAGGCAGTAGAGGGGGATACCGACTGCATACCCAGCCCATCGCACCGCCTGTACATTACAGATCCACAGACGAAAATACAGTACCTAATTGACACCGGAGCAGATGTGTGCGTTTTTCCACGCCGACTTGTTGCACAAAAATTGCAGAAAATCAGCTACAATTTATACGCAGTGAATGGATCGACTATACACACATACGGCACAATCAACCTCAACGTGAATTTAAAACTGAGAAGAAATTTTCCGTGGAGATTCGTCATTGCGGAAGTACATAAAGGAATCATAGGCGCCGATTTCTTGTCATTCTATGAGTTACTCGCAGGTGTGAGACACAAGAAACTGCACGACGGCACGACCAACCTCCAAGTGTTTGGACAGGTGGATATAGCAAAGGAGAGCGAAATAAGCACACTCTGCAAAGAGGAGAAGCACCACCCGATTTTACAAAAATTTCCACGAATTTGTAAACCTCCAGCACTACCTAACGTACCACAACATGACACGGAGCATTTCATCCAGACAACTTCCGGTCCGCCAGTATCCAGCAGGCCCAGACGACTCGCACCCGACAAGTTGAAAATAGCGAAACGCGAGTTTAAGATAATGTGTCAGATGGGGATCGCAAGACCTTCAAAAAGCTCCCGGGCCGCACCATTGCATATGGTAGCGAAGAAGTATGCCGAATGGCGACCATGTGGGGACTACTGAGCGCTAAACGCAAGAACGGTATCCGACAAATACCCAGTTCCACACATAGAAGATTTCGCACAACAGCTGCATGGATGTAAGAATTTTTCAACCATCGATCTAGTGAGAGCGTACCACCAAATCCCAATAGCGAGAGAGGATATTCCAAAAACCGCGATCATCACACCGTTTGGATTATTCGAATTCTTGTACATGACATTTGGACTACGCAACGCAGCACAAACGTTTCAAAGATTCATGGACGGAATTTTACGAGACCTTGATTTTTGTTATGTTTACATCGACGACATACTAGTCGCATCGAAAACGAAAGACGACCACGACAGGCATCTCATCCAACTATTCCAACGACTGGAGGAAAATTGAATCGTTATTAATCCAGAGAAATGCCGATTCGGAGTACACGAAATTCCATTCTTAGGATATACGGTATCCGAGAAGGGAACAAAACCACTTGATGAGAAAGTAAAGGCCATAAAGGAATTTCCATTGCCCCAAACAGCGAAGAAGCTACGACAAATGCTTGGAATGATTAACTACTACAGACGTTTCATCCCAAATGCAGCAAAGACACAAGCACCGCTAAAAGAGTTGCCGAACGGCAAGAAAAAAGGTAACCAAAAGCATTTAACAGATTCAAGGAAGAAATCAGCATCACAGCACTGTTGTCACACCCAAGAGCTGACGTCAAATTAGCAGTCAGAACAGACGCCTCAGACCAAGCGATAGGCGGAGTAATCCAGCAAAGGCAAGAAGACGGTTGGAAACCACTAGCATTTCTATCAAGAAAGCTATCGACAGCAGAGCAAAAGTACGCAGCGTACGATAGGGAATTGCTGGCGATATACGCGACGATCAAACATTATCAGCACATCTTGGAAGGACGAAATTTCACCATCTTCACAGACCACAAGCCAATTACATACGCGTTTGCACAGAAGTTAGTGAAATGCTCACCGAGACAATTCAAATACCTCGACTACATAGGACAATTTTTCACCGACATTCAACACATCAAAAGAAAAGAAAACGTAGTCGCCGATGCATTAAGCAGAGTCGAACAAATAACAACGGGAATTGAATTCGCAACGATGGGTGACGAACAAAACAAGGATACCGAACTAAAAAAAGAGACAAAAATTAGAACCTGAAGCTGAAAAAAGTATACTTCCCAGAGTATAAAACGGACATATACTGTGACGTCACCACCAACACAGTCCGACCATACATCCCGAGTAGGCAAAGGAGACAAGCATTCAACAGCATGCATCAATTGTCGTACCCCGGAGCAAGAGCCACAACCAAGCTGGTGACGCAAAGGTTCGTATGGCCTAGAATCCGAGCCGACTGCAAGAAATGGAGCAGAGAATGCCGTATCTGCCAGCAAGCGAATGTGACCAGACACAATGTACCAACTCCAGGGAAATATCGATTGCCCACACAGAAATTTAACCACATACACATGGACATCGTTGGCCCACTACAAGAATCAAACGGAAAGAAATACATACTCACGAGGTGGCCTGAAGCTATACCAATGGCGAACATAGAAGCAAACACTGTAGCTAAACTACTTGTCATGCATTGGATAGCCAGATATGGCACGCCACTGAAAATAACGACGGACCAAGGCCGACAATTCGAGTCGCAGCTTTTCCAGCAGTTTGAAGAAATGCTTGGTTTCAAGCGAACAAGGACGACAGCATACCATCCTTAAGCGAACGGCTTGGTAGAAAGGTTCCACAGACAGCTAAAAGCATCACTAATGTGCCACAAGGGCGAACCCTGAACCGACGCATTACAGATAATACTTTTAGGACTTCGATCGGCCAGGAAAGAGGTTATCAAAGCAACGACTGCAGAAATGGTATACGGAGAGACACTACGACTCCCAGGAGAACTACTATCCACGATTCCACAGAGGCCACGGATAGAACCGGAGAATTACGCGACACGAATGCGGAACATCATAAAAGCAATCAAACCAACACCAACATCGAACCACAGTAAGACAAAACCGATCATCTTATCTTTAGAGACCTAGCGAAAACTACGCACGTATTCGTACGGAGAGGCACCATGCGAAAATCACTCCAACCACCGTAAGGTCCATACCCAGTAATCTCACGGAACACGAACAGAGTCGTAATAAAGAAGGAGGGACAATCAACGACAGTCTCCATGGAACGAGTTAATCCAGTGTCTGTAGAGAAGGAGCTCGAAGGAGACACGAACAAAAACCCGGTAGAAGAAACGAAAACGCAGCCAACAACCACGACGAGGTCAGGAAGAGGGTGTGTGGGGACCGACGCTAGACAACCATATATACGCATACACACCACCTAGCGACCACGAGCAAACGCGAGACCAGCGAACTAGCCGACGCGCCACCCCGGCAAGGGATGGGCGCGCCACCAGCAAGGGCCACCCGCCGACAAGAGAGGATGCGCTAGAGTATTCATAGGGCAAAGACGCGACGATCCTTCATAACGCGCTGCGGACGAAGCAGAGGCAAGCTCTCCTCCGACAAACTGTCAGGAGGTACCACAGCTAGGATACTCGCATTAGCTAGTGCAGTAATGCGGAAAGCGTCGAGCTTTCATCTAAATCTTAAACGCCGAGTGCGACGATTAAGAAAACTCGCAGAAGCTTTATCACCTATCTCGACACCCAAGAGGTGGATTCGGTCAGACCCGCTGACAACGCCGCCGAGGCAGACGACAGACTACCAGCAACGAACGACGCCCCGGGCTCTCTTCAGACCGGACCAGGACCATTCGATTCGCAGTCGGAAAAGTCATGATTACCGTTTTCTGGGATTGTGATGGCATCGTTCACATTAAATTTTTGGAGACCGGCTCTACTGGCTACTCCGAACGATATGTTAACACACCGACAAATCTGAAGCGACGGCTGCATAGAGTTTGTTCAGATAAAGGGCCAATTCTGCTTGAAGGTTAAGTTTCATGACATTTTGCCTCATCGACCTTATAGCCCTGATCTTGCTCCTTGTGATTTTTTCCTCTTTCCGAAGCTCAAGGAACATCTCAAGGGCAAGCGTTTCTCTTCGGATGCAGAGGTGATAACGGAGGTGAGGAAATGGTGCCATGAGAAGTCTTCAGACTTTTTCCGTAACGGATATGCAAAACTTAGCACATTGGCGATAAATTTACTGCAGTCAATGGCGATTATGTGAAAAAGTGATCAGTGTGTAGAGGACAGTTTATACTATTATTTCACATTTACATGTAAACCATATATCTATTACTAATAAAGTTATAGCCATGGAGGCATTCATTATCAATAGGCCCTCGTACATGTATATGTATGTACGTTCTGGAATAGGTATTTATAGAAATTTATTTATTTATTTGAAGATGCAGAACTATGCATTCGATTATAATAATATTAACATTCATTATGTCTTGTAATTCTGCTTCCTGGTGTGACGCTGTCAAATGATGATCAAATATCAATTTGTGTTCAAATTTTTTTGAATAAAGCAATTTATTATTATTAAAAAAAAATGAAAACATCATATAAATAAACAGAAAAAGGTTTAAAATATCAAGGATACCTATTATAAATATGGCGGCAGCCCGAGAATGAGATGTTGCCAAATGTATTTTTCACTTAAATAGCTACTGATGGCCCATGAGGCATAATACAACATTTTTGCGTCGACATTTTCTATTCAGAATGAGGTGTAGAATGTCGCCACGGGTCGATTATCTGCTCGCATGTAGAAGAACACCAAGAACCCGTAGCTCAGTTTTTATCAAAATTTCAGATAATATGTAAATTATTCACGCCTAGAAATGACTGAAATTGCAACAAAATATTTTAACTTTTTCTTTTATTTCAATAATGAGTTGCCCCTTCATGGTTTCTGAAGCACTCAAAAACTCGTCTAGGTATGCTATAAGTCAAATTGTCAAAATCAGCATGAGAGATTACATCCCAAGCTTCCTGAATACTCAACCAAATATCGGATAAAGTGAGTGGGGGTGGCTGATTTTCTCACACACATGTTCAACAGGTGATAGGAAGTGAAACAATATTTAAAAATTAGGTAGTTTCAGGAATTCCATAGTAATCCTAGCTATATGCTGCTTAGCATTATCCTGTTGGAAAATTGGATTTTTCAACCTTCTGAAATGATTTGCGTTTAATATTCCTGGAATGAACACTAAAGGAGACTTGCTTCCATAAGCGATCGCTCCCCATTCCACCACCCCGCTTGTAAGAGCTGTATGCCGTTTAACAGCAAACTGTAAATATATTCGTTCTCCTTGGCGACGTCTTACGATCGCCATGGGCACCCTAACGAAATCTGTACTCGTCGCTCCATTGATCAACCCATTGTAGTTTCTCATTGCAGCATTGCAAACGGCAGCTCTTAACCCTCCGTTGGGCGAACCTGATCTTACAGGCGCAGGCCAGAAACTTTTTCCACCCCCCGCCAGTACGACATCGAAAACATTCCCTTTCAGTACCTTACTGTCTCGAGGAGACGCATTGAAACTCAGTTTATCACCTGACACTGGGGTGAGTGGTAGCATCGTTCGTGTTCTGTTAGGCTCATTACACCCGATTTCGTCATATATTTTAAGGTAGGTATTATCTAATTTGTGTCATCTCAATCGTTTATTTAGCTCACTTTATGATAGAATAATATTAGTTTAATGGATATTTTGTAGAAATAAGTAGAACATATCAATGTGGCCTCTCTAGCACATTGCGCCTGAACATATCATAATTTCCGATTTTCTGCTGAAATGGACAATAAATTATTATTTCTCAAACGCGAGTCATATCGATGAATTACGGCAATTCTTGGACGAAGGAGACCCACTCTGTCGACGAGATAAATGAAGAACTAGTGGAAAATTTTGATATGGGGAAAGATGGGAAAGACCAAGTGGGTCAGTAAGCCACCCAAAAAAGGCGACGTCGGGGTTCTCACAACATTTCCAGTCACCTCCCAGGAGTCAAAGAAAATGCAAAGAATGCTAAAACTGCATTTGAATGCTGGAATAATTTATTTACTGACGATATTCTGGAATTGATTGTCAAATACACAAACCAAAACATTGACTCCATCAAAGATCAAGAGAAAGAGATATCAGGCCCACTGACATAATTGAAATAAAGGCTTTCATGGGCTTATTATATCTAGCAGTAGCATATAGAGCGAATCGCCAGTGTCTGGAACTTTGGGGGAGAGAAGGTGATTGGCTTCTGCGATGACAAAGTTCTGGTTTCCTACATCCCGCGGGAAAGAAAAAATGTCAACCTTGTATCAACCTTACATGATGATGACAACATTGATCCTCAATCTGGAGAGCAAATCAAACCAGAGGTTATCACCATTTACAATTTGACCAAGAGTGGTGTTGACACAGCAGATCAACTTTGCTCTACTTACAGTGTAAGGCGAAACACCAACCTGTGGCCAATTATTCGTTGCAATGTTGAATCAATTCACAGGTGATTTACATGGGGAATAAACTTGAATCGAAATGTAGAAGAGTATTTCTGAAACAACTGTCTCATGAACTGGTGATTGAACACCTACATAGAAGAAGCATGCATACCACTGGAATACCCCTTGGCCTTCAAGTTCGTATGAAAAGATTTCTCCCTAGAGTTGATCGAGAACAATCAGCGCCTCCCCAACCTTCCAAAAGACGTAGATGTGCCACGTTAACTGTGGAGACGGGTGTGAGAAGACTGTCTCAATATAAATGTCGAAAATGTCATAAAATCATATGTGTGAGCCATATGTGTGAGCCATGAGTCAGTCAGCTTTGCTTTTCTTTGTGCCAATGCATCAATTAACATGTGTTTTTGCAAAAATTTAATATTTGGAAATAAATATGTTTGAATTATATAAGTTTTAAAATAAAACAAGTTTCAAAATAGATTACTGTTGTTTTATTACCTTAAGTATAATATTTCTGATTTTGTAGACACTAAAAGTATTCATGCACTTTACATCATATAATATGATTTTACGCTAGTTTTAATGTCTGGAAATGATTATTTTATACCTGTATCAAAATTGGATTAGTTTTTGTTTTATTAACATACTTTTTTGCATCAAATGTCATTTAATCTAGTTAGTATACATTCCTATAAAGCTCAGTGATTAATTTTGCGCACTTGAAATTAATATGGTTAGCAAAGAACAGCTATTTTCAAACCAGTGCCTGCCAGGCACATTGCGCCCGAACTGGGGTAGCCCGGAGGTGTGCCGGAGGATTAAGGCGAGGAGTTAAGGGCAAAGAAAGGAAAGGAGGTACGACTTTAAACCAAATGATTATATTTTCCTGTAAACTGATCAAACGGAGATTTCTTGATTAGTTAAGCCTCGTCAGATATCCTCAATTGCTTTTGGGTCATTCCATGCTATTTCAACAAAAGGTTGTGCTGCACCATTTTAATTTTTTTTTATATTTTGCACAGTTATTTATACATGTTTCTGGAGTTCAAAACTAATTTAAGAAAAATAAAAATTCTTGCCATGTGGCAGCAATGTCCCCGGATGGAGCATGAAACATGTACATTTTTGTAAATGCAAGCGTTTGCGCAAAGTGGCATAACTTTCTTTCCAATTGTGCAAATTTAAAAATTTTAAAAACTCTTAACTCAAATTAAAGTGCCGAAGAGTTTAGTGTAATTTTTATTCATTATTTGTTTTATTTTTTCAAATATAATGGCCGTCAAAGTTTAGCATTGAGATTTGCATTTTTTTCATTTTTCGGCCTTGCTTTGGACTGAGAAGGGGGCAATACACTCAAACCAAAATTAGTTTGCAAGTACAACGGTAACAATAGATTTTATCTGAGGCAAAAAATCTAAAGTGTTTTAAACCCTTCTAATTTTTTTTCGCTGGAGAAAATTGGCATTTTCAAGAAAATCCGTATTTTTCTAAAGCTGTATCTCCAGTGGGGCACACAGTAAAAATCTGAAATTTATAATACCAATGCTTCTATCCGGGAGCAACACCATTACAAAATTTGGTAACTTTGTTTTGCCTAGTAATAAAAATATTTAAGTTCAAATTTGTAATAATTTTTATGCAATCGGATTAAAAATTGAACTTTAAATATTAGAAGCCGGTACTAAAATGGAACTCACCAGTACTAGCAGTGATTATAATACACTTGTGAATATTATAATCTCTGGTACTAGGCATTAAAGTACTTACCAAGGGTTTCCGTACAACGAGGTGATTGGCGACTCATTAATGCAAATCATAGTCCTGGTGATGAAATTTAAAAAAAAGGTACCATGGATCCTGAATAGAAACTTATTATTATTATTCAAAATGATTAAAGAATAAAATTGAATAAAACCAGAAAAGTCATTAGACAATTGTCTTAAATTTGCGGCTGTTGGGAGTCAAGCTGCTGATTACGTTCTAGAATTTCTGTGTTAATCATTTTATTACAATTCTGTTAATCCTTTTATTACTATTGAATTTAATTTAAACTATAATATTAATGAAAGGGCACTTTAGTGCTGAGGTAAATGTATTTTTTATGCAATCGAAAATACTCTATTTTCAGATTTAAAATTGTAATTACTTACGTTTTTCATCTAAAGATGTTCTAGCGTTTCAGTGGTAGAACTTGCAGATGTAATTATAGGTTATGTTGATATTTGTTTAACGCAAGATCAGTAAATTCTTAAGGTTGGATTAGCATCGCGCGCATGGTTTAAACAATCACAGAAATTCTAGAACGTAATCAGCAGCTTGACTCCCGACAGCCGCAAATTTAAAACAATTGTCTAATAAATTTTACGGCTTTATTCAATTTTATTCTTTAATCATTTTGAATAATAATACGTCTATATTTAGGGTCCACGGTACCTTTTTAAATTTCATCACCAGGACTATGACGCATTAATGAGTCGCCAATCATCTCGTTGTACGGAAACCCTTGGTAGGTATTTTAATGCCTAGTACCAGTGATTATAATATTTACAAGTGTATTATAATCACTGCTAGTACTGGTGAGTTCCATTTTAGTGTCGGCTTCTAATATTTAAAGTTCGATTTTTACTCCGATTGCATAAAAATTATTACAAATTTGAACATAAATATTTTTGTTACTAGGCAAAACAAAGCTACCAAATTTTATAATGGTGTTGCTCCCGGATAGAAGCATTGGTAGTATAAATTTCAGATTTTTACTATGTACCCCACTGGAGATACAGCTTTAGACAAATACGGATTTTGTTGAAAATGTCTAATTTCACCAGCAAAAAAAATTAGAAGGGTTTAAAACACTTCAGATTTTTTGCCACAGGTAAAATCTATTGTTACCATTCTACTTGCAAACTAAATTTGGTTTGATTATATTGCCCCCTTCCCAGTCGAAAACAGGATCGAATAATGAAAAAAATGCAAATCTTGATGGTAAATTTGAGGGCCAATAAATTTGAAAAACATATCAAATTATGAAAGAAAATTAAACCAAAATATTCACTACTTTAATCTGCGTAAGGAGATTTTCTAATTTTTAAATTTGCTCAATTCGAAAAATTGTTATACCACTTTGCGCAAATGCTTGTAATCACAATAATGTACATGTTTCAAGCTCCATCTGGGAACATATCTGCCACGCGGCAACATTTTATTTTTTTCTAAAATTAGTTTTGTACTCTAGATACATGTATAAATATCTGTGCAAAATATAAAACAAAATAAAAATGGTGCAGCACAACCTTTTGTTGAAATAGCATGGAATGACCCTTTTGTTGTTGAAAATCGTTCCTGGAGAGCGTCGAGCCGGAGAGCACGTTATCTTTACGTTCTAATGTTCAATTGTTGAAAAATGCCACGTTGACGAACTCCGCGCATATTTTGATTTAAGGGGATCACTATAGCGGCCGTTTTACATTGAAAATCATGCATTTTCATGTTCCCTTTTTTTTCTAAAACTGTTTGTCCCATTGATTTGCAATTTTGTGGGGTTATTCAGATAGCTAATATAAGGTTTCCAATAAGAGTGATATGATTTCTTAAAAAAAAACACACTTATTGTTAAGGAAATTCAAATGTTTTTTATTTAATGTGAATGTGAAGTACAATCGATACAATTAAGTTCTAAACAAAACGTCATTCAAATGGCCTCCACGACTTCTTCTGCAGGAAGGAATTCGATGAACCCAATTTTCGAGCACTTTTTCCACTAAATCAAGTCGTATGTCATGAATGGCACGTTCAATATTGACTTGTAAAGCTTGATGAGAGTCTGGTTTATTTCTAGACCAATGACTTCAAATAACCCCACAAGAAATAGTCTAATAGTGTTAAATCACAACTTCTTGGAGGCTATTCAATATCACAATTTCTTGAAATAATCGAATCTCCAAACTTTTCTCGCAATAATTCAATTGTTGCATTTGCTGTATGGCACGTAGCCCCGTCTTGTTGGAACCAAATGTTGTCAAGATCAACTTCATCCTATTCCGGCCATAAAAAGTTGGTTAGCATCGATCTCCCGCAGTAACGGTGTTACCAGCTTCATTTCGAAAGAAGTACGGACCGATGATTCCACCAGACCAAAAACCACACTTGGACGATTATTACGACCATAAAATGGCAAAAGCGCACGAATAGTTGCAATTGGAGAACGATTATTTTGATAATAAAACTGAATAAATTGTAAACGTTGTTCTTGCGTATATCTCTCCATGATGAAATTGTAAACATTACTGAATACAATGAAAAATAAATGACAGATCATGACATATTACAAATGGCCGAAACGTCACTTCAAAATCATATCATCCCTATTAGAAAACCTTTTATAAAGAACTGGTGACAATCCAACTCATTATATATCTTCCAATCAAATAGCTCTATTCTGACATTATAAACCAATCAAAAGTGCTCAAAGCGATAAGAGGCATTACGGCCCCGTAGTCCCTGTTGATATTTAACTCACCTAATGACTATTGAGGAGTGAGGCCGGGGCCGAAACTCCGTTATGGCGATTTTTGTTATCATGAGGCATGGGGTTGGTACGGATCCCAAACTACATAGTATTTTCAAACCAAATCGCTGATTGCCTTTCTGGCTCGAAACATGATCAGCGGGCAAAATTCCTTGTTGCTCTGTGGCCATATCCACCACCGAACACACAATATTCGCACAATTCGCCAATCAATTTTGACGTTTATTGTGTATTGACATGGTTGTTATAGAAACGACCGACTGACCTACCGACGCGACCGTTGAAAATTCTGAGTAATTCTCTGGATTGTTTAGCCAAATACAATTCGTGGTTGGACTCTTTTGTCAGATTAATTCGTAGCTTTTGCCTTTGAAAAATATTTTTTTTCTACTACTAACCACTTTTTAACTGACTGATAAATGTTGCCGACAAAAATCCGACCACTTACTGTATTGTATTTGATAATATGACTATTATTTTTTTCTTACTGATTTTATAGTAGTTCGAGCCTATCCTGACGTGCTTGTAAGACCATAACCTAATTTAAGTTATGTTTTTAATTATCGCTTATCACCATATGATCTAAAGGTTGCAACGAACAAATTAAAAAGAAACAACTTGATATATCTCATAGGACCAGTGAAAAAGTAACATCAATGAAAGAAATGCTACTTTTCATGAGAGCGAATAGCGAGAGTGGGCCGCGGTCACTTTGGGGACGACTCTTGACCCCTTACAGTGCGAATAAAAATGTGTATTCGTAAATAAGTCTAATGTCAGAAAATAACATTTTAATCTTGTGACAACCCCCTTAAATTACGAACTAATCAACTGATTTGAACGAATAAATTGTAATGTTATTGCACAGCTAATCGAACGGAATTTCTTTTATTTTTATACTCTGAAGTAAATTGATCAAAAAATTATCATGATTTTTGTTGAAATTTTAATCATTTCTTGGTGTGAATATTTTACATATTTTTTGAAATTTTGATTAAAATTGGTCGTATGTATGTTTTAATTGATTTATTATATTAATATTACGTATTCTTATTGACTAAACATCAGTGTGAATTAAGAATTTACAAATATAAAAATAAATTTAGTTGAAATTAAATTAACGAAAAATTAATATTGAAAAAAAACTATATTTGTTTGACTACATTTATACGAAATTTAGAAACCATGCAATTATTATAATTTTTTAGCAGTAGCTTGTGCGTATTGAATGCTTTTCTTAAAGATACATCCATTATACGACTGAGCGGTATTATTCCCAAGTATTTCGGGGGTCAATTTTAATTAAAGATATCGAATGTGGTGACAAATGTTTCGAGATGAGAATTCCTGAGCGTTTCTTCAGTACCATATCGACCGAGTCACGTTGATTGAGGCAAGCGATAATTATGCGTGGTTTATGTCCATTTTTACTAATGCGAAAGTTTTCTTATAAATATTTATTTCTTTGCCGACTGACAATTAATTATAGAAAAAATCTTTAAATTTAAGTTTTAAATTCTCATTCAAATCCTCACGAAAACCCATAATTCGGATTTTGGAGATGCTAGCAGATTGCTTCAGTTGATCGATTCTCTTTTAAGTATAGAATTGTCACTATTTAATTCACACATTTTTATATTTAAATTATCGCATTGTGTCTAAAATCCACAACTCATCTACCATCCGTTCCAAAAAGGGAGTCTCCAGTGTTTCAGCAAGTATATTTCAAAAACTAGTGCAATCTAAAATTATATAAAATGAGTCACCATTCTTTGTAGTATTATCTACAATCTGCTATAGAAATAAGTATTTACGTTTGTTATTTGTCGAGATAATACTGAAAAAGTATAAAAAAGTACCCGAAATTAAGCAAATTTCAATATGTATGAAATTCAACAGCTTGTAGAAAGTAAGCAACTACTTATAAAAATCTGAAACAATTACATGATATCAATTGTTCCTTTACCTATTATGAGGGGTAATGTGAAATATTTTTTTTAATAAGTTTTGTTATAATTTGGTAAAATGGGGAGCATTGTTTTTTCAGTTATTAATGAATAAATGTATACACATTTTTCAGATTACGTACTTTATATAAATCTGATGCAAAATATATCATTTAATCGTAAATAAATATAGTTTTGTTAATTACATAAATTAAAAACCTTCTAATTTTGTTTTTTTTGTTTTTTTTTGTTTTCGGCGTTATGCCTGGCCATGGTGTAATGACCATTAGCCATCATCAATTTTTATATATTATAAATTAAATGAATAAATGAAAAATGAAAGACGAATACAACAACCATGGACCCGACCGAATACTTCTCGATCTCCGAAAAATCTTTCGGCCGGGCTGGGATTCGAACCCACATGGCACGGGGTGCAACCGGCACAAGCGCTCGCCTGTACCCACTACACCAACGGACCGCCCCCTTTTAATGAAATAGACTAGCGCTGTCAACTTCTCTTAGCCAGCGGGCCATTTTTTCTTTAGTAAATATTTCGCGGGCCGAAAAGGATAGGTAAATTAAAAGTCAGTTCATGTCAACTCAAAAGTTATTTTATTTATATGAAAAAATAAAGTCAAAGATAATAACATTTTTTCGACAATAAAGTTTATATTTTTGCATAATAAATATTGTGTCATATTTAATGTTAAAATGAAATATCACATAGTAACGGACAAAACAATGTTATTCTTAAAAATAATACATAACAAGGAATAATAAAAACACAATAAAATTATTAAGCATAAGCTATTTAATGGGAGCATTGTGGCCGTAGTTGTTGAGCAAGAATTTCTTTTATGTCCACATCAATATTTGTTGTGGCAACTCTAATTATATTTTCAAGAGTGGAGTCTTCAAGCTGTTTCTAAATTTTGATTTTATATATTTCATGTCAGAGAATGCACGCTCGCAAATATATGTACTTCAGAACATAGAAATGATTTGAAGTCTAAAATCTCTCATTTTTTGACGTTTTTCTTTATCCAAATGTTTGAACACTTGTATTCCAGTTGCTCCACTAGATGCAATGAATGAGTCAGTCAAAATTTGATGTACAGTCTACTATAACTCACGGGCCGTAAAAAAAGGGTCGCCAGTTGGACAGCGCTGAAATAGACAATATTTACGCTCACAGCAGTGACGGGGCGAAGCGGGCGGAATATCGTGTCAGTATATTTACGACGCATTCTAAACGGATCTAGAATAATTATCGACTGGAAAATAACTCAATTTTGACAAAAGTTCTACTCCTTTCGTGAAATCTATTTGCAATTGTTTCCTAAATAATATTAATATATCTATAAGCGAAAGCCGCATTTAAATTTGTTAAATAATTATCGAGATCGCAGATATTTCGATTCTAGGCCTGAACTCTTAAAATAAAAACAATATTTTTCTCTTTCGTTCTACACCTTCAGAATAGAATAGCGTTAGATATTTTTTTTTCTTATAATATTCAAGTGATTAATAACAATGTTACATGCACAAAAAGATTAGAGTTTTGAAAATTGTCGTTCAAAACAGTACTTTTTCAAACAAATTCATCGGAAAAAGACGTATTTATCAAAATATTTCCATACAAACTAATATACATATAGGAAAACGATGCATCTTTGTATAGTATAAATTTCAGAATATTCGTGCCCTCTAAATCATAAATATGAGATTTTTAAACGGATAGTAGGGGATAATTTTATCAGATACGTTCTAAATGAATCGATCATCTTTGAAAATTTTGGCTCAACCCCATTACAACTTTAAGGTCAATTATCTGGTCGCTTGTGAATGGCATAATATACGAAATCACATAGGAGGGCATGTGTATCTTACAATATAAGTTGACGGGTCCGAATAATTGATTTCATTAATGAAAGCGATACAAGCTAGTTTACAGACAGAGCACACTAAGAACACGCTACTCGCACGACATACTCATATATTTGTCTTTGGGGTTATTAATGATTATTGTTCATGTAAGTTATATCAATACAATTCGTATGTATGACATGACAAATTTCTTGTGTATAATTTAATAATGACAAGATAACTAGTCCCTAAGTTTCAAAGTGTATTTTAGTATTTGGAGGACTTAATTTTCTTAATTTATGAACAGGTTAAATATATGAAAGCTATATTATTTTTTGTTTTAACATAAGTATAAATTAAATAATTTTATATAATAACACATTATATTGAACACAATTATTAGCTTACGTATGCTTGATGTTACAGAATAATCAAGCCCAGAATTTATCAATAGAACAAAAGCATCTCGATCCACTCTATGCACTACATACTCCAATCAAATTATCATTTAGAATACATTTAGTAATCCATCAATGGAACCGTTAAATGAATCTTCTCGACCATTAACTGCTTATCATCTAAACAATTGAGAACTCAATTTGTCATGTATTACACACTCACGACTGTCTAAATGGAGCTTATTCCTCTCTAATTCTCTGGTCCATTATGAAATAACTTCTCAGCAAAAAAAGATTACGGCCACACAGGGGAAATAAGAGGAGGCAGTTAATTTATTACATGTCTGGAGAAATATCTAAATAAACAGATGAATTACATGTGATAATAGGAGGCCCGCTGCATACATTTTCTCGGAAGCACAGGTCTATTTAAATTGAAAATGAAGGGCAAATGAAATAAATCATTTGATGAGATATCCAGAAATAAAGGTACCCTGAGAGGGGTAACTTTATTAAATTAATAGTATGTACAACAATAAAATATATATTCCACTTTTAACGAAGACATTTATATATCAGGGGAGGGATGCGAAGCAACATTTACAGTTTAAAGTTTTCAAATTTAATTTTAGAATATATTTCAAGTTCAAGGAATACACGATCTTAATAATAATAATGATTTTTTTTTTATTCTTTATGCCCCAACTTCCTCCTTCACTCCTTTGACATGTCTTCCACACACCTCCCCCTCACGAATGTGAGCTATCACATCCTAAGTGAGAGGCCTGAAGTAATACATATTTCCTCTTATTATTATTTTTATTATTTTAAACAAATATACAATGAATTTGTAACAAAATAAAATATTGTATAATAAACTCGTAGTGAAACAAATATCAATTGCAGTCGCTAAGCCCGAAAAGCTTGTCAGCGACATTGCTTAAATTAAATCAGTAGGTATAGGTTTATCAAATGTCGAAACTGTCAATTATGAAATTTTATAATTTTATAAACATTCAGATTTGTCTAAGAAATGTTTTCAGTTTTATCTTAATTATACTCATGGTTTTTAAGTCAATAATTTCGGCTGGTAAAGTATTTATTATTTTTGGTAGCTGCACTTTAATGGTTCTTAGTCCGTATTTATTATTATGTGACGGGATGTAAAATTGTCTGGCAGATTTTGTTCTTGTTTGATGTTCGTGTTGTATTTCTTGTAGATCTTTTTTATTTGTGAAATTATTAATTAAATATCTATATTGAAGCAGATGTTGGAGGGGCATAATGCTCAGAGTCCTGTACATTTCATCATCATGGCGATCTACGTTGTGTTGAATGCTCGCTGCCCTATAAATGTATTTAACTATTCTCGTCTGTAGAGTTACTATTTTGTTCGTTAGATGATCAGACGCAAGCCCCCAAATAGTAATGCTATAATTAATAATTGATTATATAGGGTTTTCCATTAAGAGCGCCCCCATTTGAAATTTACATAAAACGAGCAATTGATGAGATATCAAAGATCAGTTTATTGTGGGTTGAAGGTAACACTATACCATTATATACCATTTATAATGGAATAGAACATCATTCAGATGGCCACCTCTGAAACGCCAGCACGAATGGAGACGCTGGACCCAATTTTCCATCACTTTTTCACACAAATCTAGCGATATGTCAGCAATGGCTCTTTCAATATTGGTCTGGAGCTCCTCCAAAGTTGTTGGTTTGTTGCTGTAGACCACTGACTTAACGTACCCCCAGACAAAAAAGTCTAGGGGCGTTAAATCGCGCGAACGAGGCGGCCATTGGTTGGGCCGTGTCTTGAAATAACACGGTCTCCGAACTTGGTCTTCAGTAAATCGATTGTTTGGGCGGCTGTATGGCATGTGGCCCCGTCTTGTTGGAACCACATATTGTCCACATCCAAATCATCCAATTTTTCCCAAAAATTATCTGTTAACATACCCCGATAGCGATCGCCGTTAAACGTGACGGCATTTCCTGCATTGTTGAAAAAGAAATAAGGGCCAATGACTCCACCGGCATGAAAACCACATCAAACAGTGAGTTTTAATAGATACAAAGGTGACTGGTTTATTTCCCGAGGATTTTCCCTTGCCCAAATGCGACAGTTCTGTTTATTACCAAAACCGTTTAGCCAAAAATGAGCCTCGAGTCAAGGCACGTAAAGTTGCGGCGACCGAACTCGAATGTTCGTAATAAATTTTAATAATTTGCAAACGTTGCGCACACGTGTACTTCACCATGATGAAATGCTATAATGTCTCGAATAAATTGACATTTATAATATGGAGCTAACTTCACACATGTTCAAATAGCAGCTATTCAAAACAGGGGCGTCCCTATTGGAAAACCCTTTACTAGGGCATGGTATATAGTTTCCAATGTGTGTTGAGTTAGTATTTCCTGTAAGTAATAAAATTTATACGCTATATACCTTAGTTTCTTACTTAAAGAGTTGATATACTCAAACCATGAAAACTTATCATCTATGATGACTCCCAAATACTTGTGCGACGTTGTTGATTCTATCCGTTTACAATTACAATTAGATGTTGGCACTGTATCTACTTTGCCATGGAGACAATAACCACAATGGAATTTGATTGTCAGTTCTGTAGGTCGAGTTCGGGTTGATGAGGTTACGTGCATTAATTTGGTTTTACTTTGGTGATTTACCAATTGTTTGTCATGGACCCATTTTTGTAAATTCATAAAATCCTCTTCCAGTCTCGTTCTCGCAGTTTCTGCATCCACGTGTCTTGAAATCATAAGTGTATCATCAGCGTACAGGTAATATTGGTAGTACTTAAAGCAATTTCCTATGTCATTTACATATATAAGATAGAGAAGAGATCCAAGAATACTCCCTTGTGGTACACCCGTGTGAATGTCGTATTTCTTGCTCAACGTGTCATTCACCTTAACTGAAAATGTTCTTGATTCCAGACAGCTACGGAACCAACGAATACAATTCCCTCTAATACCATAACTTTATAATATCTGAAGCAACACCGAATGATTTATCGTATCAAAGGCTTTACTTAAATCTATAAATAAGCAACAAAAATGAAGATTTTTATCTAAGGAATCATCTACTAGGTTGGACATATGTTCTTATAATACTGTAGTGCTTCGTTTCTGTCTATAACCATACTGCCTTTCATCTAGAATTTTATTTTTATTTAAAAAGCTCTTTAGTTTTTGTTCAATATATCGCTCCAATATTTTGTCGATGGTTGTAAGGATTGAAATCGGCCTGTAGTTTAGGTAAGCTGATTTACTATTACATTTATGTACAGGTATAATCAGTGCTTTTTTATGTTGGATGGCACAAATCCTTTTTCCAAGGACAGGTTGATGAAATGTTTTCTAGGGCAGCTAAAAATATCGCAATTATACACAATAGGATCAACAATCCAGGACCTTTGTTTTTATTCAGATCTTTGATAATTTTGTTTACTTCCTCCAAACTAGCGTTTGGTATGAAAATAGATGATATGTTTTTCTCCGAGTTAGGTTTAGTATAAAGATGTTTAGCGCATTTGTGTATAATGTTTGTATTAGTTTCAGAAAATGTACTGGCAAAGGGTTTAGCGATATCGACATCCGGTATATTAAAATGACTATTGAATTTGTATCTATCTTAGGATCTGATTTTATCAGATTGTTTATATTTTTCCATGTTGCCATCGTGTCATTTTTCGTGGTCTCGAACAAAACGTTTTTCCTTTTTAATTAAATTGTTGACCTGATTGCGGTGATTTTTGTAGACTTTACGCAAGTTATGATTTTGATTTCCTTCTGAACAACTGCGTTTCTAAGCTTGAAAGATACGGTCACGTTTTGTCATATCTTGTAGGATGACTCTTGTAATCCATGGATTGGAAGGTACACCTTTGTACCTGCGTTTTCTGATGGAATAGGTTGCAGCTGATTTCACCTGTGTATATGTGTCTTGGATGTACGATAAGAGTTTATCTGTGCAATCGTAGGAGTCGGTGATTTCTTTGTTAAACGTCATAGATAATTATTTTCGAAATATTTCTTTATCCAACTTTATTATATAGTCATTGTATTAAATTTTCTGTTATTGTTCAACTTTAAAAGCGCAGCTAATCATATAATGATCAGATATTTTTGTTTTAATTACAGTACTGGAGAGTTAATTTTTTTGCCCTTTATAGAATATATGATCTAAGCACGCAGTTACTAATGTGTCATTTCTGAATTCCTCCCGTGTTGCAACATTGATTCTTTTCATGAAACCATTCGTATACATGAGATTTCCATAATATTGGGTGACGTTGTTGTTATTCAATATATTAATATCTCCTATGACTATATAATTTCTAATGTGGTTGAATTTTAATAAATATTCCTCCAGTTCCCTTACAAATTCCTGCGGTTGTAAGTTTGGAGGTCTATAGATTGATAAGATATGTAACTCTGTTTTAGTTAAACTGATAATAATATGCATAGCTTCGAAATATTTTTATTCTATCTTGATCTCTCGGACTGTCCAGTTGTTCTTATAGTATGCTAGTAAACCTCCTCCCTTATTATTTGTTCTAAGTTTTTCCAATCTTGAAAAGCCATTAATATTAAACAGGCATTGTATATTTTGATAAGCTTTTTCTTCCATTCTGCCTTCAGAAATCAACATGATGTCTATTTTGTTAATACAATTATCCCTATAAAAGATGTAGCTGTCAAAATGTCCTACTAGAAAATTTTTATTTAGATATGTTATTGTGATATTATGTCCATCGTTTATTTTCGACAAATCTTCAACATGATTAACTGTTTGACAGATTTGATTATTGTACAATTAAATATCTATGTAATTAATATCTATTAGAAAAAAATAGCGTTTATTAAAACAAATAAAAAATTCGCGTTTTTTTTTTAATCCAACTTGTTTTAAGTTTTATTGAATTTTCTCGAGATCTGCGTCAAATGCAATGTGCGTCTTCTTTTCTTGCAAGTATTCTGTGATTTTTTGTACAAACGTACTTCCACTTCGTTTTGTAAGCTTTGTTTTTAGCTTCCCAGAGTAATCTTTTTGCTTGGTTGGTTATTGATTCATCTATTTTGATTTTACCATCGAATCCTTCCCCAAGAATATTCCTGTTCAGTATTGTCTTATTTTTATTTTTCAATATTTCCTGTTTGAGCTCACGTTTTATCAATTTTACCCTTATTGTAGTCTTGCCAGCTTCATTATTTTTATTTTTATTGCTAAATATTTTCTCTGTGGACTTTAAGTAATTATCGTGTATTTGTACACCAATGCTTTGTATTATTTTGCCGACTGGTTGTTGAGTTTTCTCGTTTTCTGTGTAGGGGACTCCGATAATATCAATATATTTTTCAAGAGATTGTTGTTCAAAAATTGAACTTGCATTGTTTGGATCAGTAATTTTATTTCGCGCATCTCCGAAATTAGTTGTTCGGGATTGCAGGCTGGAATGTTTGTACTGGAGTCGGTACTAGAGTATCTAATTCTTTGAATAGAATCTGTACTAGAATCACGCGAGTTTCCACACAAATTACATCTCCACGATCTTTTTGCATTTTCTCCTTTTGCTTTACAGGTCGATTCCTTTATACTTGAACACTCGTAGTGAAGGAGAGCATTACAATTGTAGCATTTTATAAATTCTCCAGTTGCAGGTATTTTTTTATTACATTTTATTTATTTATTTATTTATTTAATATACACGGCAGCGCCATTTTTACAAAATAATTTCCGAAAACTATTCTAATACTAAAACTAAAACTAAGTTATAAACTAAACATATAATTATAAATAAGATACAGTAGAAAATATAAAACTATACGTATTTAAATATTGCGCAAAAGAATGAAAAGTAATTACAAAAGAGTTTGATAGTTATTTTGAGTTTAAATTAATTTACTTATATTGATCATGTTTAATGTGGATTTGAATTTTGAAAAATTATCACCAAATATGTCGAAATTAGGATTGGAATTTAGCAAATTTGCATAGCTCATAATTCGTTGAGTTGGATTATTTAGACTATAATTATTTGATATTATATCTAATCTAAATATTGGTTTAGCCCTTAAAGTACGATTTGACACAGGAAAATAAAAATCAATATTTTCGAAACCATCACAAGAAGTCATACCATTGACAATTTTAAATAAGAAACATAAATCTGATTTTATCCTTCGCAAATTAAGACATTCAATATTTAATATTAATAAACTACAAACCGAGTTATTATCTTTAACGGATAAATTTAATTTAAACAATATAAATGAAATAAATTTCCGCTGGACGCGTTCAATTTGTTCAATGTAACGTTTATAGTAAGGTGCCCATATAATAGATGCATATTCGACGTTGGATCGAACCAAGCTGTAATATAAAAAAAAAAAAATTTTTTATCGTAGCTAAAATCTCTACAGTGTCTCAATAAAAAGCCCATTAGTTTGGGAGCTTTCTTACAAATAAAATTGATATGTTTCCTGAATAAGAGCTTCGTATCAAAATAAACTCTAATGTTCCGAATATAATTAACTTTTTCTAAATATACGTTGGCTATATTGTAGTTAAATTCTATTAAGCAAGAACGTCTACTGAAAGTAATAACTTTACATTTCCTGATGTTTAACGGAAATTTATTGCAATCACACCAGTCGCATAAGTTATCTAAATCAGATTGGAGCTCATAGCTATGTGAGATATCATCAACCGGGTGATACAACTTTAAGTCGTCTGCAAATAATAAACATCTAGCATAGTTAAAGCAATCACATATATCGTTGACAAATAGAAAGAATAAAATCGGTCCTACATGTGAACCTTGAGGCACACCCGACAAAACTTTAATATTGGAAGATAGATGGTTATTAATTTTGACTATTTGTTGGCGATTGATTAGGAAACTATTAATTCAATGAATAATGTGATCGTTAAATCCATAATAAATGAGTTTATTGATGAGAATAGAGTGTTAAACCCTGTCGAATGCCTTTGAAAAATCAGTATAAACTGTGTTCACCTGTACATGATCTCCAAAGGCATTCAACAAAAACACTTCAAATTCCAATAAATTTGTTACCGTGGACTTTCCTTCCATAAAGCCATGTTGCTGTTTACATAATATTTGCTTAGATAACCAAGCAAGTTGTTTACTGACCAATTTGTCCGTAATTTTAGGTATTATAGATTGGAGGGCCACCCCTCGATAGTCTTCTATATTTTTACGATTACCACTTTTAAAGATTGGATTAATATAACTTAACTTCCAAACATCGGGAAATTTTGCTTCCTGAAGGGATGATATAAATAACGTGTGAATTGGAATTGCCAATGAACAAACACAGTTAGCCAAAAAGTGACCCGGAATCCCATCCGGACAACAGCTGAAATTATTTTGTTGTAATATCAATTCATTAAAAACTTCCTCAACAGACACATATAAATTATCACTATTAACCCTCAGGGGAGATTTGGATTTATTTACATAGTTTCTATTACATGTATTTCTAGGAACATAAACAGCAGAAAACCATTCGGCAAATGCGTTAGCAATTTCAACTCCGTCAGTAAAGATGATATCCTTGAATATCATTGATATTGAGTTGAATACGGTCGCAGTAAGAAGTATAAAGTTGTTTACTCAATAATGAGCATTGTTCCCGAATGCGGCTAAACACTTCATGGTCCTCTGGATCTCCCGTACTTTTATATTTGGCATGCGCTTTTTTTTTCTTTGTAGTAAGTGCTATCAAAGTTTTATTGAACCACTTCGGATAGTTGAGTGATTTTCTTACTTTTATTGGAACAAAAATTGCGAATGCTTAGTAAACAGTTTCATAAAAGAGTCTTACTTTATTATCAATATCACAATTACAAAACAACTTATCCCAATCAACATTGCACAAAAAGCTATTAATTCCTGAATAATTACAATTTTTTAAATCATGCCATACTTCGCAAAAATATAAAGTGCTCTCAAGCGAATTTAAGTAACAAGAAATTTCGTACCCATTATGATGAATTGTATTTGCATATATTTTATTAATAGCCAAACCCATAGAAACATCTTGTAACGTAGAAAAACAGAGATCTAAATAACAACCTCTACTATTTGGATATGTATTAATTTGAAACATATTTAAAAAACTAAATGTTTCCAGAATTATATTAGCAGACAGATTAGCACTAATATTGTGTTGCTCTCCAAAACAGTCCTTTGTCCAATTAATGTCAGGAAAATTATAATCCCAGCAGATTAAAAATTCTGAATAACTGTAATTATATGATAATGACTCAACCGTTTTAGTGTGTTTCAAATATGTGTCGATGTTTGTGTTGGGAGGAATGTATACCCCACCAATAATTATTTTATTCATTCCTATTTTTATAGATACAAATAGTTGTTCTACGGAGTTTTCTTCCAGAGAAATTTCATTAGATAGTATTGATTTCCGAATAGCAATTAATATACGACCTCCGCGACTCTTGTTACTTGTTAGTGATGAACGCTCAGAGGGAACTATAACAAAATCATTTAATAGGAACTCACTATCAGCAAAATCAGCGGTAAGCCATGTTTCGACTAAAATAATAATATTGTAATCACATAGATTAATTGTATGCATCAGTTCTTTTAATTTAGTTCTAATTCCGCCAGCATTATGGAAGTATATTTTTAGTTTTTTGTTGTTATTGCTTCCTTCGATTTTTCAATTATGTTTGAATTCCGATTATTATCGACAATTTGTGGGTGGTTGTTAATATATTTAATCATCAAATTTTCATCTCCGTTCGCCTTTATTTCCTCTAAGTCCTTATATAGAGACCTTATATGATTACGCTACATGACAGTTAGGTCTGGTTTGATTTTGATTTCGGTTTTATTAATTGTTTTCTTCGTTATCTTAAAAATGTGTTCCACGGTCGATCCACTATCAAAAATTAATTTCATAGGACGCGGTTTGTCGTTTTTTCGCCCAACACGGATAATTTTTATCGGGGGTTTAATATTGGGAAATAATTTAAATAGGTCGACAATAGCGGTCATGTCATGGTTTATACGTGTATTCGTAACTGTAGAACATGATTCTTTAATGTTTTATACTAATATATTGCTCGATCTTTTATTCCTTTCCAAAATTTCATTTATAACACTGTCATTAGATCCAAAAATGTTTTGATTGTCATTTTTTTCCGTTATAGAAACAGCATTAGTTTTGTTAATTAATTCTTCCAATTGGTGAATTTTTCCTACCAATTGTTCTACGGTACTATTCATTCTCACATTTTCTTGCTTTAAATTATGTAATTCATTGATTAATACTTTTAACTCGATATTTTCTGCCGCTAATTTATCACATTTTAATGACACTGCACACACAGATTCTTTAAGTTCTTTGATAGCCAGAACCAGATCTTTAAAAGTAGTTTCGCAATCATGATCAACAATGCAACCTGGGTGACAGTATTTATTGCATGTCGAACAAGTAGTTTTATTAGCTACCCTGCTACCACATTTGCCAGAGCAAAGATAATCAATTTGATTCGATTTTAATGCTTTAGATGATTTATCAGGTTTATTAGACATTCTAATAACTTTAATATTTAACCAAAAACGAAAGGATTACACCCTTCACACCAGTGAGGGTCTTCACGGTGACTAATAAAACAACACAAGACTGACCCGATGGAAGGGATGAACATAAGAAAACAAAGGAGTAATAAAATTAAAATGCAAGAACTAATTAAGATTAAAAAAGTAACAGTTATTCATATTATTTTATTTTACCGCATTTAATTTTATGAGTTCAAGTTATTATTGATTATGATCGTAATTGATCATTTAATTTATCTAAATTAGTCCGAAGAACAGCTGATCAGTTCAACGCATCAAAGTCCTTTCTTTGGGATTCACTCGTGACGAAGAGTTCGCGAGTAGTGGATATTTCTACTTATAAATATTGCCCGTATTTATTTATTTATTTATTTGTACATTTCCCAACAGAAAAATATCCAGCTACTGGGAAAAATAAAATTTAGATACATATGAAAATAATACTATTCTAATTAAAAACTACAACATAACAATACGCTTAATATTTGACGAAAACATAGATAAACTTGGACAAAATATATCAACAAAACATTGAATGCCATGATAACTACTTAACATCTGGTGTAGGGGAGAATTAGAAAAATGTGTAGTGTTGGATTCATGATAATAAAATGTTAAAGAATGACGTGTAAAAAATCGCGGAGCATAAAAGTGGAGTAGGTGCAGAAAAAATGGATTATCAATATGGTAGTGAATATTTTTATAAAGAATTACAATCAAAATATATCTGTGACGTTGAATCATTGAAGGCATTGAAAATTCATTAAGCAACATGGTATAATTAACAGAGTTAGAAGGATATTCGCCAAACTTGAAATAATATAAGTATTTAAGGAATTTTTTCTGAACCTTTTCCAGAGACTGTATATGACCTAAATAATTTGGACTCTAAACAGGTGCACAGTAATTAAACTTAATTAAAATAAATGAGTTATATAAAGTAATAATACTCTGAACGTTTTTAAATTGCCTACAGCTTCTTATAATGAAACCTAACATTTTTAATGATGATTGAACAATGTACAGGTACAAAGCTTAACCGTTGATCAAAAATTACACCAAGGTCAGTCGTTTCAGATACTCTGCTTATACTTGTATTATTAATGGTATAATCAAATATTACAGGATACGCTTTACGGTAAAATAATACAATGTTACATTTTTTTATATTAATATTAAGACCATTATCTACGCACCATAAATATAAGTTATTTAAGTTATTTTGTAGTTCGACACAGTCAGACATAGTATGAACTGTCTTAAATAACTTAATATCATCTGCATACATTAAAAACTCACAATTAAGTGTTTCTGTAACAGCGTTTATAAAAATTGTAAACAATAATGGTCCCAGATTGGAGCCTTGAGGTACCCCACTAGTTGCAACATATGGCGACGATTTGTAACCATCTACCTCAACGAATTGTTGGCGATTTAACAAATATGATTTAATTACTGTCAAAATATTATCACTGATGTTATATTTATTTAAATATTCTACTATAATATGATGAGGCATGCAGTCAAAGGCCTTCGACACGTCAGTATAAATGACATCAACTTGGTTTTGTTGATCTAACTCAGATTGTCTCTCGTATTAGGCGGTGTCAGTGATTTAACACTTAATTCACTACTTACTTGTAGGATATACAAGATTATTGAAGTTCATGTTACCCAATTGGTGTAGAATGTGTTCAAGATGTCACTGTCCAAGAAAAGAAGCCACCAATAATAATAGTAATAATAATAATAATAATAATAATCATAATAAAAATAATAATAATAAAAATAAAAATAAAAATAATAATAATAATAATAATAATAATCATAATCATAATCATAATCATAATCATAATCATAATAATATTAATAATAATTTCGTATGATAACGATAACGATAACGATAACGATAACGATAACGATAACAATAACAATAACAATAACAATAACAATAACAATAACAATAACAATAACAATAACAATAACAATAACAATAACAATAACGATAACGATAACGATAACGATAACGATAACGATAACGATAACGATGACGATAACGATAACGATAACGATAACGATAACGATAACGATAACGATAACGATAACGATAACGATAACGATAACGATAACGATAACGATAACGATAACGATAACGATAACGATAACGATAACGATAACGATAACGATAACGATAACGATAACATATAAATAATAATGGGTGTCTTTGTCGGATGTAGGGTGACGTTTAATTTGTTGCGTTACCTCTCTATAGTCTATTGGAGAAATACAGGGAGCTATGGAATTTAAAGAATGTAAATAGTATGCGCCTTTAAAATGGTGAGCGCAGCGATGAAATAGAAAATATTTTTTTTTTGCATGTTATTTTCAATGGGCCGCTCTGTTCACCGTGTGTTTGAGGGTACAGGCTGTGGACCAATATATTTTTTGTACACATGGTACGACCGCTGTACCACTCAACCAAAAGTTATCGCACGGCTTGTTCATGAACGTAGACGTCTTTCGGAACGGGAATTATAAAGTTTGTCGTTTATGTCCATTATTTACAAATAATTTAAACCATAAATATATTTAAATAAATTTCAAGTTTAATTATATATCGTGATATTAAAAAAATACTTAATAGTATATTATGCAACAAGTGTTATAAACGGCATTTTAGTCACGAGTTAATTAGGCACGAGCGGAGCGTAGCGGAGCGAGTGTTTAATAACGAGTGTCTAGAGAAGTTTATAACACGAATTGCATACTATACTTTTTCTACGACTAAATTGGTAAAATTTTGAAATTATTTTATTAACTTAAATGAACATGGTAATAGTATATTATTATTAAATTAGTCTACTTGGGTAAATATACATTCACAGTTAGGTTAGAGACATTATGGCAATTGCTAAAGAAAATCATTAATTCTCCTAAATTTCTTTGATGTTTTGTATTATTTATTTGATTTAAGTTGAAAGAATCCCTTGTTTCATTTATTATTTTTATTTTGACAGATTGTTGATAAGTGACAACTAACTTGATTTTGAGTTTCAATTGATTTTAGTGATTTAAAGATCTGGAGCTAACTTCAGCCCATGACTAAAATGCACAAAGTCACAGTTTGTCAAGGTGTATTTAAAGAATCACTTAGCGTCATGGAAACATATACGATAAATGACATTTTAGAGGTGAGAGTAAAAAAAGATATTTTATTCATAACTAAAATCATAATATTACTGAATTTATTCTGCTCCACTAGTAACGACCATCGGCACATTCCACGCGCATTCCATAGCTCTTCCTATTTCTCCAATAGGGTATAGAAGATGTGTCCGATGTGTCGGAATTTTTACGGGGTCGTCCTCTACCTCGCTTTTTAGTGGCTGGGGTTTTAAATTCCTCCTCCGAGTCGGAGGCCGAAGCCATCATGAAGGGCAGTTGTTGGATTGGTGGGAATTACCACTATTAATATAAACACTTTTCGTTTGCACGATTTAAAAAAACACTGTTAACCCATCTTTTGACAAGCAAAGAAATAGATGATATTTTAGATTTGTTTTAAATAAAACGCATTAAAATGGTGTTCATCAAGAAAGTTTTAATAAAAAAATTAAAAAAAAAAATTTGCTGTACAAAAATTTGAGTGGTGCGTATACGCACCGTTGGTGAATAGGGGTATATAAAATTAAATATCATATTTGTTAAAACATTCTGAGTGCAGATGCACATTACATTTTTCGCACATATAAATTGTGTTTACATCTTAGCCGCTTTTTCGTTTCATGCACAATAATTACATGTCCAACATTATCTTTGCGCTGCCAAGAGCCTTGTAACAATATGAGATCTAAAATCCAGTTGACTAATTTTGCTTCCGTTGGCTAATCGGTACAACTTCCACATGTTTACCAGCATGCTGTTTATTGTAGTAGTAAACAGCGGCCACCACCATTTCTTGCCATGACACTTGATGCGGTAATTCGCCACTCCATTGTCGTGGAGTTCCACGCCACCCATAAATTTGTTATATTCTGCAATCACTTTCGGCTGTGGGATACTGACTTCCTTTTTTTGTTTCCTGTCGTACATTTTTACTTGTTGTATTGGCATTACTCCGTCGATGTTACTGGCAAGTGTAACTACCGAATTGTCGTTCCACCTTGTGACAACCATCCCTGTAGTTGCATCTTGTGCACAATCATAACTACATTTTGCAATGCGATTATCCCGGATTGTCCCCGTCGCAAAATATTCCCTTCTTGATAGTTCCTTCATCAATTTGTATGAGGTAAAGAAATGATCAAAAAATATCATGTGGTTATCTGGATACTCCACTAGTTGTAGCAAATCCAGTACAACTTTCCCTCCTGAACCAAATTCTTTTTTCTCAGCTGTTGCTCCTCCGTAGGGAGTGAATTGAAATAAGTAGCCATCCGAAGAACACAGGCACCACAATTTGAAGCCGAATCGTACTGGTTTTCCTTTGATGTACATCTAGCACGAGTGCCGTCCAAAGTGTGGAACCATTTGCTCATCTATGGCAAGGTTCTGGGAAAATACACCGAACTGCATAAACTTCTTATTGACTGCGTCAAAGAATGGCCTCATTTGGCATATCTAATGTATCGTTGTCAGATAAATGTAAATTTTGTTGATTTTTCGAAATTTATTTCTGCTCATACAAGTTTTTACAATTTCCTGTCCTTTATCCTTATCCATAGACCAATATAGCTGCATTTGTGCGAGAGAAACGTACCCGGTCAGAATAAGATGTCCAATTAATTTTTTAATATCTCCACTTGTAGCTTTAAAATCATGCCCGCTATTGTCTCTGGCATATTTGTTGGAATGCTTCACTATTAGTGTTAATAATTCATCATCTAAAAAGAAGAAGAATACTTCCAATGGAGCTTTTCCACCAATATTGAGCACTATATGTCTTTCACTTCACTTGAGTGGTGTACCCACTATCTGAATGTTATCTTTTCGTTTTTCGCACTTTCACATCCAACGGCTCATCGTCAAAATCGTCAATATTTTCGGCATAGTGTATTTCGTAAAGTCCCGATCCTTCAGTGATTAAATTTTCATTTAGCAAAATTAAATCGTCGTCGAAATCCTCCTCGTCGGTCAGTGCATCTACTTCAGGTGGAATATATATGCCGTCAAAAATGTGAAGATCCTCTACAAGAGCAATTATTTACACTGACCAGAAAATTGATATTTTACAGTGTTATTTATATATTTTAGAAAAAAAAAAGTATTTATTTTATATTCTGCAACCTTGTTTTCTGCTATCTTCAATCTCGTCCATTGTCCATTTCAATTCTTCAACTAATTCACGTTGAGCTGAAAAAGCCCTAAATTGAGACATAATAATATCTTCACTAATTTCACTGATGTAGTTTGCGTAATAAGAATACAAATTACAATGAACAGTATGCAAAAATGTCGATCCTTATATATTAGGTATAATATAGCTTTTGGCCAACGGTGCGTATACACACCACGCGGGATTAAGGGTCATTATCTTGTTCCAGCAAATCTTATATCTATTTTAATCACTTCTACCACAATGGTAGATGTGTTTACTTATTAATGGTGCATTTTGAAGTGGTGCGTATACGCAACATTGGTCAAAGATGGGTTAATCTGAACTCTGGAGCGTACGTCTGCACGGTGTGGCGACAAGCATGTTACTCAGCCATAAATGGTCATTTTGGAGGTAAGAACATGTTTTCAAAATTTCAGAGAAATCGGTTCAGCAGTTTTCTCGAAGTGTACCTAAAAATCACGATTTTTAATGGAAAACGGCTGAGGAAATGAGCCCCTTAAACATAATTAAATGTATTTAAAATAATAGTGTTACTTTTGCTTTTTTGACTGATTGTACGTGGAAGTAGAATCTCGTTTATTTATTTGACGTTTATTTCGGTGTCAATTTATTTTTATTTATTTATTCAACATCAACAGACGAGTCCAGTTTCAAATTGAAAATTACAAAGTAATATATTAAATTTTTACAAACGAATAGTCCTTAACTAAGATAATAACATAATAACAATAATAGCCAACATATACAACATATATTACGACAAATATCTAACAATCAGATTAAAGTATGCTTTTAGCAGATCCACAGTTAAATATATCCACGTCCGGATATTTAGCTGTAATTTGATTGTAAGTAAAGCACATTGAATACAAAGGTGATTTCAACAGAGCATTTGGTTTAGGAAACGACAAATGAAATGTTCGGTTACTTCTTACACTGCTGGGGACGTGTATATCCACTTACTCTAGAATCTCAAAGCAATCAATGTGATTATTAAGGATTTTGTATAGGATAGTTACTAAGTGGGATTTTCGGTGACTTTCTGAGAAGTGTAGGTAGGTCGAATATGATTGAAAGAATGGGTTCCCATGCATATTTTCTATATTGTACGGTCAAAAAATCACACGGTATACACAGTGGGCTAAAAAAACCGTACAAATTGGAAATATTCATATTTTTTTATAATAATTAACGCATTAAATATAGCTTCGAAAAACGAAATTTTTACACTTTGTTGATTTTAAAAATTATTTATTGCATTTTTTAAAACATTTTCTTATCGAGGATATTTCACATTAATGAAGGCTCCGCAAATGCGGGAGTTTATAATTGCACCGCCGCCGCCGCACAGTGGTTCAGAACTCGAGCCAAAGCTCGCCAAAAGTCGAAAAATGAAAGTCAATATTTTGAGTTTAGTACAATATAGTCGTGTCCAGAGGGCTCCACTGGATGCGATAATGGAAGAATATGATTGTATCCACTCGAAATCCGCGTTCAAACTTGTTACTTTGTTAAATATGTGGGAGACGTTCGGACGAGGTGAATGTTTGGCGTCGTTTTTTCACTATAAATAATAAACTTTGTGTGCTGGGATTTTTTTCCTTGTTATTATGGGTCTTCCTGAAGGTAAATTAATAATTATTACATTTAATATGCATACAAAATTTTTGTTAGGAATTATAAGAATTTGCGTTACAAATAGGTAGATACATTTTAAACATTCATGGAAATATTTTTTTGCCTGTGCATGCCTGTCTTCCTATAGCAATAAAAATATTTATTATAGTGTCCTTCAACGTAATAAACAACAATTAGCTGCATTCACTTGCATTCCTCAGTGTAGGATTATTTGTATTGCTTATGTGCAATATCGTTGAAAAATTCGACTTTATATTTTATTGAATATCTTATATTTATGATGTGTATACGTATACAGGGTATATATGAACAAAACGGAACATAATTTTTTTTTTATATTGGAATATTATCTTCCCTGATCATTTTAGAGGAAAGATCTCCTAATCAAAATAGTAAAAAAAACAAATAAGGAATTTAAAAGAAGTTTGTACGGAGAAAGTAAAACATAAAAATGAAAGACAGATGGACACAGAGGTAAACACTCACACAGACTTTGTTAACAAAAATTGTCGAAATCAACGAAATGGATATTTCAACAAAAAAAATGTTTGGAAATTCTTTTCGATCACCATACTTTCTCGTAGAGAGGAAGTAAAAAATAAATATGACAGCAGGCAGATACAAAGGCAGACACACAGGCACACATTTTTTACAAGAATTGTCGGAATCGACGGAAATGGATTTTGCCACAAAAAAAAAGTTGGATATTTTTATGATCACAAAAGTTTCCCGTAGTTAGTATGGAGAAAGTAAAAAATAAATATGACAGACAGAAAGATACAAAGACAGATACACATATTTTTCACAAAAATTGTCGGAATCGACGAAATGGATATTTTCGCAAAAATAATATTTGGAAATTTTTACAATCTTAATATTTTCCCTTGGTTTGTAAGGAGAAAGGAAAAAAAATATGACAAACAGACACAAAGGCAGACACACAGATATATTTTTTCATAAAAATTGTCGGAATAAACGAAATGGCTATTTCCGCAAGAAAAACATTGGAAATTATTTGCGATCACAGTACTTTCCCATGGTTTGTACGGAGAAAGTGGAAAATAAATATAACAGACAGATGCATATAAAGGTAGACACACATATGTTCTA
Organism: Ocypus olens; assembly: GCA_910593695.2. Taxonomy (NCBI): domain Eukaryota; kingdom Metazoa; phylum Arthropoda; class Insecta; order Coleoptera; family Staphylinidae; genus Ocypus; species Ocypus olens. The sequence continues at coordinate 20,083,366 of OU343062.1, read as the reverse complement.
CAAAAATTGTCTGAATCAACGAAATAGATATTTGCGCAAAAAAAAAATGTTTGGAAATTTGTTTACGATCACAATAGTTTTCCGTCAATTTGTACCCTGTATAGTAAAAGTTATGGTTATGGTTTTGGCCCAAGGGTGGAGAGTGCTCACCGACTCGAAGCCAAGGACCAAAAACCATTTTACGGCCGTGGTGACTATTTGGTACATTATTTTTTTATTATCATTAGGTTTTAATATATAGAAAATTCAAATTACAATTTATACGAGGGAATAGAAGTAGTCGTATGTTAATAGGTGTAAATAAAAACCAAAGTTTTTCACTAATTTTGAAAATAATCATTAAATTGTTGTTAAAGTTGCGAATTTCTTCAGTGTGGCCAAATAAATGTAAAAACAATTTAAATTTTTAAAATGTACTCAAAACCGATTCTGTTTTACGATTTAGGAAAAATTAGACGCTTCACTAACTTAATAATCATGTGATAACCGAATAAATTATTATACTGAAGTTGCCAAATAAATGTAAAAGCAAATTATACAAACTTGAAATTTTCAAAATTTGCTAAAAATTGATTCTTCTTTATGGTTTAAAAATAATCGAAAAAAAAATACACTACAAAATTATCGAATATTTTTTTAATCACTATTACTTAAACAATCATTTTAAATTATCGCCGTAAATTTATACAGGGTATTTCAGAGCTCTGGGAACGGTCAATCACATGCTTATTTTTCAAAATTTCGAAAAATGTTTTGTACAAAAGTTGTGTATAATAGTGAGCTGCACGCCCTAAAAATATTTAAATTTATACAGGGTGTCTCATAACAAAGTTACAGACCAAACTTATGTTTTTTTAAATGGAACACCCTGTATTTTTTATCATTTTAGAATTATATAGAGCAAATAAAGGTGAGTTACTTCAATACTCCCTATACCTATTATTTGCCGTTTTCGAAATATTTAAAGATTTCTTGAAACGCATGGTCTGGGTGAAATTTTATTTTTGCCCCAGTGATTGACGTTCCTAATCTCAATAGTTTTCTTGTATTCAGCGATTATCATATCTGGAATAATTATTATAATCTGAAAGATAATTCGATTCTACTTGAGAATACGTTACTAAATACAGGGTGTGCCATTTGAAAAAACGAAGTTATTCAACTTTATAATTTGGCTTTTTCAACCGCAATTTTTATCACCCTGTATAATTTTTTGCATGAAATCATGGTTGTCTCTATAGTTCGAACCTTCAAGCAAATAATTAAAATGATTTTAATCGTTCAACGTCAATTACTGGGGCAAAAATAAAATTTCACCCAGACCTTGAATTTCAATAAATCTTCAAATATTTCGAAAACGGCAAACAATAGGTATAGGGAGTATTGAAGTAACTCACCTTTATTTGCTCCATATAATTCAAAAATGACAAAAAATACAGGGTGTTTCATTTAAAAAAAAAACGTAAGTTTGGTCTGTAACTTTGTTATGAGACACCCTGTATAAATTTAAATATTTTTAGGGTGTGCAGCTCACTATTATGCACAACTTTTGTATAAAACATTTTTCGAAATTTTGAAAAATAAGCACGTGATTGACCGTTCCCAGAGCTCTGAAACACCCTGTATGTGCTGATGTTAGTCATCTAGTAGGCTGATTACTAATTTGTTTTAAAATAATTTTGAGGTTTCATTGACATTAATGGCGTTTATTATTGTCTCTCGCAAATTTTATCATAAATAATTCATTATACCGGGTGGACCATTTAATGTGTTTTCAGGAAATATCTTCGAAACAAGAAACTTTAAAAAAAAATGACCCAAACAAAAAATGATTGTATTGAAGGGGGCCATAATAACATAATTTTGTTTTTTTCATAGATGGCGCTGTTGTCGCTAAATCGAGGTCAACTTAGTTTTTTTAAATGGAAACCCCTACTTTTTATTACAGAATCAGAGTCCTTGTTAAAAAATGAGAAGAATTCACTCACCTAACTTTTTCGTCAGAGTGATAGATGGCGCTGTAATCACGAAAAGAAGTTGTTGCATTTGGACGCTTGCGTATTCGAACTTCGCGCGCATGTGTGTGTGTGTGTGGTGTGTGTGTGTGTGGTGTGTGTGTGTGTCAAAACATGACGTCGGCCGTATTTCCATGAATTACAATTTTAAATTGAAAAATAGCTGGAAATAGCTGGATTTTGATGCTTTCTTTGACTGAACAAAAGAAAATTTAGTTTGGTAATCAGTCGGTCTTCTGCATTGACGGGGAAAACGTTACAATGGTGCGGTATACTATCGCGGAAAAGGTCGACATGATTTTCGTGTATGGTGAAGCTAGACGCAATGCACTTGATGCGTGTGGCTTGTACGCGGAGAGGTATCCTGATCGAGATCATCCGAGTCACATGACTTTTCTTCGGATCGTCAACTCATTTGTAGACACTGGCAGCCTAAAACGAACCAGACATCGAAGACGCACCGTAACCCAGGAGAATGCCGAAGTTGATATTTTAGCTGCAGTTGCAGTCAAACCCAACATAAGTTCTCGTCAACTGGCGCGGAGTTCAGGCACACACACACACGCGCACACACACACATGCGCGCGAAGTTCGAATACGCAAGCGTCCAAATGCAACAACTTCTTTTCGTGATTACAGCGCCATCTATCACTCTGACAAAGAAGTTAGCTGAGTGATTTCTTCTCATTTTTTAACAAGGACTCGGATTCTGTCATAAAAAGTAGGGGTTTCCATATAAAAAAACTAAGTTGACCTCGATTTAGCGACAACAGCGCCATCTATGAAAAAAACAAAATTATGTTATTATGGCCCCCTTCAATGCAATCATTTTTTGTTTGGGTCATTTTTTTTTAAAGTTTCTTGTTTCGAAGATATTTCCTGAAAACACATTAAATGGTCCACCCGGTATATCTTAAGAATTAAAGTGAATTAAGTCAGTGTAGTGTAATTAACTAAGTTATAGTGAATTGTATTTGTATTGTCCTCCATTAAAAACATCAGTATGCCACCAATGAGACAAGTTGCAATGAAGTTCAAGCGGCACAAATTGTGACTCTACATAATGAAGGATATAAACAAAAAGAAATCGCACGACGTCTCAGGAGAGGGCAATCTCCCGTATCGAATATTTTAAAAAGGTATCAAGAGACTGGAAATGTTTTATAAAGACCCGTGCAAAGGCGTAAGAGATGTACATCAGCAATTGATGATCGATTTTTGATACTAAATTCTACACGAAATCGCACATTAACATCGACGCATCTCAAAAATGATCTTCTAAATATAAGGCAAATTAATGTCAGTTCGAAAACAGTCAGGCGAATATTAAAAGAAGCTGGCCTAGAGCCAAGACGTCCGGCCAAAGTACCACGTCTTCTTTAAAATCACAAAACTCGTCGATTAGAATTTACCAGAACACATATTCAGTGGAATATTGAGAATTGGAAAAATGTTCTCTTCACGGATGAGACTAGAATTCAATTATGGAAGCCAGACGGGTGAAACCACGTCTACAGAAGAGTTTGAGAACGACACGCCAGCTGTAATATCGTCGAGACCGTTAGTTTTCGAGGTGGCGGTATAATGCTTTGGGCAGGTATTAGTTGGGAAGGACGCACCAAACTCGTGGAAGTGACTGGACGAATGACTAGTGACTGGTATATCGAAAATATACTGGAAGATCATGTGCCATATGGCGGGCATATTGGATACAAAAGATTCATATTAATGCGAGATAACGCTCGACCGCACGCAGCTAGCACAGTGACTAATTGCCTCGATGCAGTCCAGATTCAAAGATTAGATTGGCCACCATGTAGCCCTGACTTAAATCCGATTGAACATGTGTGGGATTATCTTAAATGCAAAATACGACGAAGAAATCCTGTTCTAACTACAATATTACAGCTTCGGTTTGCTGCACCAGAAGAGTGGAACACAATTTCTCAAGAATATATTCAAATTCTACATGGTAGATTGCCGAGAAGAATGCAAGCAGTAATTAGAGCACGAGGGGGAAATACTCATTACTAACTATGCACTTAATTTAATCAAAAGACTTGTCTTTGCTATCTACTGCCATTTAAGTATAAAGTAAATATTCTTAATTTTAATAACATTCAGCATAATTTTTTCTTTGTGATTTTCTTCTTATAAAAAGTTTTGAAGATTGTCCACTGAATTTCTTTAAAATAAACTGTTTATCCTAGTAGAAAGTGTTTAAATGACTTATTCCATCAAATTTTATTTTTACAAAGAACAATTATGAAAATTTAAAAATATTTGATAATTTTGTCCATGAGTGTATTAAAACAATTGTTACCGACTTAAAATTTTCAAAAAAATTTCACTCGAAATTTATACCATTTTACGATATAAAAAACACACCCTGACTAAATTATGAAATAATCACCGGAGAGCTGGGATCATTGCTATTCTAAAATATTGGATGTGCGAACAATAATAATTTTATCACTTATGTTCGCCATTTTGGATCCGCCATTTTGAATTCATAATCTACGATTAATACCTATTTATGTCAAAATTTATCAAGATTTAGACTTTTGGCCAGCTTTTTCGAATTCTGAACAACTGCGCGCCGCGCGAATGATTTGTTTTAGTTTTCTAATGAAAGTCAAGAAAGTTTTTTTTATCGAAAATATACAATATTAAATTTTTCATATTGATTAACAACGATTGCACCTTTTTGTGATAAGTTTTTCTAATTATTCCAGGTGGATATTACCGTTCTGAGCAGCAGAAAGTATAATCGGATTAAGGAAGGACGGATGTGCTAGTTTAACTGCCGCAGGAGATTATAGGGATGTGCAGTATTAGGGTGTGTTATTTGCGAGTTTTAATTGTGCACGTTAAAAGAAAGTGATTGGCGATCAATATGTGCTTACAAACTAAATTATTGTTCACCTGTGGTTTACTCGTCTATTTCGGTAAGTACAGAAACAATTTTATGTAAAAATGTATACATTAAGAAAATTATTATTTGAAATTGATATTTGTTGTTGTGACGCTTTACTAATTTCTGAGCTGAAGGCTATTCTAATTTTATTTTATTATGTAATAATTTGTTGCTAGAAAATCCCTAGGGCTAGGCAAACTTGCGGGTGGGCGGTTCGAATGTATAAGTTGCCAAGTAATTTTTATTTTTGTTGACCCACCTTGGAATTGACGCAGGGGATAATTACTAAACCCGGTTGATATTAAAAATAAAAAATGAATAGCATCCGATTTTTTTAAATCAAGCACTGATTTATTAAATAATATTACTACTGCTGGTTACTACAACTTACATTCGAATAACATTCGAATAACAACCCCTTTTGGGGCTGGTGTTTGGCCGTTTTGAGGGGTTGCGCAACTAAAAAGAGAAATTCTAACACCGCCATCGAGTTCAGCATCCTCGAAAATGGGGAGGGAAGGTCAAAATATTTACAATTTTGAGGGATTTTTCCGACTCACACACGCTACTATCCCTCTTGGCGAGGATGATCGCTTAGCTGCGCCGGGGAATCGGCTTCCGCGTGTTCTCAGCGGCGGCAAAAAAAAAACCATCACGTTTCAGCACGAGGACCCGTGGTCGGCGGATTTCATAAATTCGGACCCTATTACTCTAGAGTCGAGCTAGAGGGCCTGGAAGCAGTGATAAGCGTGGCTCGCGTAATAATAGTTGTTTTGTAAATACCTGAGTTGTTATGCGGCCCGTGGTATATGGTGCCGTACTCCACGTTCAGGGGGGCTCGTTATTTTCGCACTTAGCACTACAAGTAATAATTTAAAATCACTTTGTATTAGCGGCGTTTCTCCGCTCAACATTTGCCCTCGCACCAATTCTCTTTCTGCACGCCCGTCTCCTCACGCACATCAAAAATTCTTCCAAAAAACTTTGCAAAAAAAAATCCGAATTTCGCGCAGCCCGCGAACGGCATGAAAATCTAACTGATACATCGTGAATCCGTGATATACAAGTCTTATTAAGAGATACTAAAGTAAGTTAAAATATTAATAGATTAGTAATTAATTACTTGAGCTTCTGCAGCGTAGTCTTACTAAATATAGCAAGAACAACAAATATCAATTGAAACAACTACTCCCCGTGCTAATGCACCCCCGGATATTGAATTACATGATTGATATTTGCAGTTAAATGTCTGAAATCATATTCAGCTCAATGTAACATTTTGGGACTGATATTACCATTCATCGCTCCGTCGAATTATTTGAAAAAGAACTTCCAGCAATCTGCAGACACGTGTATCGAGGTTTCACCCCTCATCAGTGCAGCTATGCTGGTTTAAATGTATGAACCTTCATGCTCGAAGGCCCGAATGTGAATTATTTAATTTTAAATAAAATCAAACCATCGCAGGTGTTCTATTTTCGACGGCGGCGGCGCGACAAAAAGCGATATCAGTCCCAGTAAAAAGCCGCTCTTGAATTTTAATGAATAGAAAATATTAAACGTAAATCGTTTAATTAGCTGCAGTTTATGAAAATATTAATAGATTAGTAATTAATTACTTGAGCTTCTGCAGTTTATTAAAATATTAATAGATTAGTAATTAATTACTTGAGCTTCTGCAGTTTATTATAATATTAATAGATTAGTAATTAATTACTTGAGCTTCTGCAGCGTAGTCTTACTAAATATAATATATTTAGTATAGTATATTTAGTATATTTAGTAAGACTACGCTGCAGAAGCTCAAGTAATTAATTACTAATATATTAATATTTTAATAAACTGCAGCTAATTAAACGATTTACGTTTAATATTTTCAATTCGTTAAAGTAAATGATCTAATGCAAGAACTACTTTTCTGGCTAATACCATGATGGACATCTAATTACACAATGGATGAATTATGTGTTACATATCTCAAAACGCATAAACAGATCGCCAATGGCTTAATTATTTGTAACACCTAAGTTATCTGTTCTATTTACTTTATACTTTATAGTCCTTAATCCAAGATTTACGAATACATATTTAGTTTTAAATTATATTAATTTAATTATCAGTGAACTCTTCATCACTCATTCACTGATTGATGTACTAAGAAAAATATTCACTATTATCAGTGACTTTGATAGTCTAAAATACAAGTGTCGATCTCTCTTGACTTGAGAGGTATTGGGCGTTTTAAATTTTGCCATATTTAGAACATCTATTTATTCGCAAATATCTTTAAATAAATAAAATGTATTGTTGCATGTCGTATTAAGGTTTATTTATTTATTTAATGGCAATGTAATCAATGTTACCTTGTACTTCCTTAATATTTATTAATTATATATATCACTACCGGTTTCGGCTATTTGCCATCATCAGGTGAAACTGAAATATACATTTATATATGTTAGTTTTATACCTATATGTTATGGATTAATAATATTATTAAGTACTTATTAGATTATTAATACAGTTTTAAAAATTATTAAAATGAAAATTTACGAGTTATAATAATAAAATTAAATTTAAAAGATTTTTATATTTGGTTTACATATTATGATCGAAATTCTAGACTATTTTTGTTGTTGTGTGAGTGTGTGTAAATGTGTATATCAATATTTGTTTTTATTTTTTTACTTACTTGTCTTGGTTATGTTTTCTTCGTTATTTTGATTATGTAAATATTATAAATGTCCATGTATTTGTTTCTGTAATTTGATTTATTTTTTTAAATTATTTATCCTGTGTATCGGTGTATTATTGGTTATGTCATTTTATCTTGCGTGTATTTGTTTTATTACTTACTCGTGTTATATTGTGTTATGTTTGTCGTTGTATTTATTGGGTTGATGTTTATTTGTCGTATTTTTATATAAATTTTACTATTAAACGTCTTTTATTAGTTTTATTTGTTATATGTTTGGGGCGTAGAATACGGTGGCGAGGGATTTCTTTAGCGTTTACTTTCCGAGTTATGACAAAAAGGTGAAATTTTACTAATTTTCTTTTTGCGTATTAAATTTGTGTTGCCCTATTATAATAAAGCCTTTAAATTTTTGTTAATGGCCTCAAATAAATCTCCATAATAAATAACTCTGTATTGAAACTTGTTCAATAACTATAAGTAACCGTGCAATATTTTCAATAATGGACAGTTTACTATGCAATACTTACCATAGATTAAGTCAAATCCAACAACTTTGCTTTTAATACCGATACCTTAGCCGTAACAGTTTATTTGCAAACTTCCTTTTTCTCCCAAGTATCTTGTTTTCGAAACGTTTTAGTTCAATTAATCATTAATTTTTGGATAGAACCAAAATACAAATTAACAAAAAAATTAAATTAACAAAATAGATTTAAATAAAAATAAATATATATAGAGAAACAAAATTATAACATTTATCGTGAATAAATTAAATTATATTTGAAGACGCCACTAACAAAAATGTAATATTTAATGTTGCGCAAAAAGTCAGATAAGGATTTATAAAAATGTCAAAACGTAGATAAAGAATTGCATATACGTATTCAACGACTTACAGGGCTATTAAAACCGTAATTAGTTTTATGGAAAGGTATTCTAAATAGATATACGACGGCTGTAAAGGTTGTTGGATTTGACGTAGAAACACAATAATGGAGCATTGTATCATACCATTTATAAATTTATACACAATTGATATATCGGCATATAATCTTCTACATACAACATAACTGGTCAATGTGCAAATTATTCCTAATTTATCAATTTTCCACATTTGACTTATAACCTAAACTAAAAGATATAAATGTCATAAAATTTTGTACATTCTAACGTGGTTTTCATCGTAACTACGGTTCAAACGTCAGCAATTACTCAATTTTATTTGTTTGCACGAGCCATTGAATCGACACAAATATCGAGAATGAATTGAGATGGAAACATTTTTACCTAATCTCAATTCATGCGATGAAATGATGAGTGCTTTAAATAAAATTTATCCCGCCAAAATTATAACCGCGAGTGGTATTTGAGATAATTTAACGAATAAGAACTATACCGAGTGTCTGGGATAAGGGGCAAACATAGGGATTTAACATGTAAAATTAAATATCACGCATTTTAATTACTATGAACAATCATCTGAGTTATTCCAATGAAGAGAGCGTATTCATTATCAAAACATTTTGCAGTGGCGTCAGTTTACTCATAGTTCGTGACATTACATGCAAACGGAACAGAAGAAACAACGATGAATTGAAAGAAACAGTTTTGGGTTTGATAAATGCTGAACCAACAAATAGTATACCGTGCATTGCTCGTGAGTGCAACGTGTCTAAATTGTCTGTACAGAAAATTCTGAAGAAGCATGGTTATCATTCTTAAAAATATCAATGCCATCAGGAGATATTGTTAGTGGATGAAGAAAGTAGGCGTGTATTCTGCGAAATAATGCAGGATCGATCAAATACAGACCATAATGAATGCTAATAATTCACTTCCATATAACAATAAAACAATAAACATTCAGTTTTTAATAGAAAGACACCAATTGTTAATTTAAATCGGAGCACCAAATTTCTTGGGATTGCCGAGGACGAGCAACTCACCTGGTGTCAGCATGTTGATTATGTGTGTATTAAATTAAATACTGCTTACTATGCAGTTCTTAAACTAAAACAAATTTTACCACCAGAGTCAATCATAACTCTCTACTACTCATGGGTATATCCTTATCTCTCCTATAATATACCAGCGTGGGAAAGAAGTCATATTCAAAGGATATTCATAGGCCAGAAAAGAATATTAAGATTAATTTTTAACAAAATTAGATTGGAGACTTGCCGTAGTTTATTTAAGGAGAACAAACAAAATACTTGCATTTACATATTTAAAATAGCAACATTTGCTGCGAAATAATAAACTAACTAAAAATTAAACTAAGCTTAACTTTTTGCAGTCCGTCTGTTTTACCGAGTTCATACTTTACAACGAGCCCAACGTTATTGTTCATAGTAATTACAATGCGTGAATTGATATAGACTAGAATAGTATATTCTGTAACAAGGTTAGAATGGAAATTCGATGCGAGTGGAATATTTCGAGCGCGAGCCGTGAGGCGAGCGCGAGGAACCACGAGCATCTGAATTTCCATTCTTACCGAGTAGCAGACTATACTTTCTCCTCGACCAGATCAAATAGACTAATAAAATAATGAACACAAAGAACTTACGTTTTATTATCACGTTTGCGGTTATGTTTATAGTATTTTGACAATTGTGATATCCAAGGCTAATTGTTTTATTCGAAACGATGTGAGAATATTCATTCTATCCCTTGTTATGGAATGAATTACATGCAAAACGCATAAGCGCATAGTGTTTTGTTCCATAACAAGAGTAAGAATGTTTACGTTCTATAATCAAAATTGATTTCAGAATGCTTAAATTCTATGGTGGTCGTGGAGAAAAATTATTCTCACCATGACATGACATTTGTCAAACTCATGGCAAGGTTTTTTTTTTTAAATGGTACATTGTTCAACTTATTTTTATTATTTCTGAGGTGAATTCTGGTACAAACGTAAATTAAATGTATGATTCAATTACAATTTTTAATTCTCTAAAAAATATTTTTTTACGATTTTTCTCTAAAATGAAGAGGGGAGCTAATAATTACACATATTTAATTTTACATGTTAAATCCCTATGTTCGCCCCTTATCCCAGACACTCGGTATATCGGGTGTGTATAAATTGGCGAATAGTCTACATGTGGCAATATTCTTCCTAAAATTCTGAATAGAAAATGTCGACGCAAAAATGTTGTATTATGCCTCATATACCATCAGGAGCCATTTAAAAGTAATGTACATTTGGCAACATAGCATTCACAAGCTGTCCTTTTGTTTCCACAATCTTATGCTTAATTATGTGGGTTGGGTCAGAGTAGAAGAGTAATAATGATAGAGCGGGGAGAAGTCTATTTTGAATTTACACAAAATTGGAACAAGCAAGTTTGGATGAATTCGTTGTGTCAAAAGTGACATGAGCGGGTGTCGCCATTGCCGGCTCTGCTTATTATGAAAATATGCTAATTAAGAAGTGTTAAAAATACACGTTTGAGATAGAAAGATAGCACACACTGACAAATAATTTTCAAACTAGTTATACTACCGAAGTTGCGTGGTTTTCTGTAAATTAATATCGAGTAATAACGTATATTTATGACTGGATGTTCGAACTTTGAGGACCTCGTGAAGGCCCAGGAAGCATGGTGGAACATTTTAGAATTAAGATATATTGCTTAGAATTTCAGGAAGAATATCGTCACGTGTAGATTATGCGCCTCAAAAAAATATCTTTTGTTCGAACTACAAAAAACTCCTCCACAGTTTCTCCGCATTGAAGTAAAAACGTTATTCTCACAAATATGTTTTAAGCTTTGGAATGTCGACAGGACTGTAAACATTAAATTCATTATATAACATTGCTATGTTAATAAAAACCAATATTATTTTCTTCACTTTCATAAAAATACCAGTTTGCATATTTAATAATTATACAGTGCATGCAAAGAATACAACTTATCATGTTAAATTGAAATTATCAAATAAATTAAAAAATCAAATTATTTGAATGATAAATAATATAGTTTAGCGTGTGGTTATGATATATTGCCAGGCGTGGATAATAATAACTCCAAATAAATTAAGTATGAAAGGAGGCAGGCTTTATTTTAGCAGAGTACACTTTGTGCGTGAGTTCAGGTACATGTTCTCCATGACCCAGGCGACTCCAAAATGGCATTGACACTACAAAAAAAGTCTACAAAAATAGCTAATGCCACCAGTGACTAATATATAATTATACAAAAGAAATGTTCTGTTAAAAATACTGATATCAATATCGAAGTAAGAGAGTTGGCATGGTTTCCTAGTTTTCTCACTTTGAAATTGCAATTAGTATTTTTAATAACGTGAATTATCCTTCTCAAATTAATCCATATAGAAAAAATTATCCTATGTCAATATTATAATAATGGTAGTACTATTATTTAACATGTAAATGAATTCAGTACAGTTTCAACATTGAAATGATATATTTTTACAACATTATCTCGTATTGCCATTTCAATATTAATACAATATTATAATTCAATGTGGTTTCAACATTAATATTGTATAGTTTTACAACGTTGTCTCGTATTGGTGTTTAATTATTGATACAATATTAGAACCCAATAAAGTTTTAAAATTGTACTGCAACTTGACATTCAATATGGATACGATATGATCTCGTGTTACTTTTTTTATATTTATACTTTACAACATTAATCTTGAATTTAAAAATTGTTTCAGCATTAATTTTCTACCAGGGTGATCACTTCATTGACTCTCCGTGTTTGTTTGAACCACGTATGCAAAGATAATCCCACTTCTACACGTTATTGATCCCACTATACTAATTTCCGCCGAACCATGAGTTTTTATAATAAAATCTAAAAAGAAATCAGATATAATTTTGTCTCTATTTTAAATTAATTCATCTTGTTGTCAGTATTTCATGCAATGACGTCAAATCAAATTAAATAAGTTGATCAGTTGATAAAATGCTGGCCGTAAATGACGCAGGAAAATAGCGATTGGTAATATAATTAATTGAGGGCGGGTAATAAATAAATAGCGGTTAGTAATGTGACACTTCCCAACTTTTGAAAGGTTAGTAATGTCAACATTACATATGGTTGTGAATAATACAACTTTGATGTTAAAAATGGGGCATTTCCGACTGCAGAAATTAAATTGTATTTACCTCAGCACTAGTTATTTTTAATTACACTTTTGATTTATTCGTTATCCAAATGGTAATAAAAAGATAAACTTTGGTACCTTGATATATAAATAGCTAGTATGCCCTCTTATATTGTAATTTGTCGAATGTGTACACATTTGATCGCCATAACTTTGTATCTTTGTATCCCATGGATCTCATTATAGACCGCAGCGTCCGACGCCGCCGGACTATAATGAAAAGTCACAAATGTCCAATTTTCTCGTAGAACTGGATCATTTATCAGAGAAAAAGCTGCAATTTTTTATCTATTCGTCTGTCTCGTCATGTCATTTAATTAACTCAATCGTTGGCATTTAAAGCTATACTAAACTGTATAATATAATAAACTATAATAAACTGAATTTAAATTCACCCACAAGACAAACTGAAAGCAGTGGCAAAATGGCCACCGCTGTTTTCAACCTTAATAGGCTTAAAACGTAAAATTTGACGGGAGCAATTGTTCTATGTAAATAGAGATATTACATGGAGAGATTTTTGTGTAATCTATCTTGCTATGAAGGAAAACAATTTAATGCAAAGTAAGATTTTATTAAATTCAATAAAACGAAATATAGCCTGAATATATGAATATTCAACCTGTTCGTAACTCTGCAAGCAAAATTAAGTCTTACTAAGACTATAAACAAATAACTTATTGAAACAACTACTTCCCTGGCTAGTGCCACGCTGGATATTGAATGATACAAAAGAAATTTGCATGTTATTACTAGTACTACTAGCGAAATAACATTGGTTTAAGATCGTTTATTTCTACCCACAGGACTAACTTGAAAATTAAACTAAATTGAATTTGAAAACTTTAAACTATAAAACTGAACCCTGAAATTTATATATATATTTATATTTCGTTTTACTTAATTTATTTAATGCTTTCTGCAACAATTAAGGTTGTTCCTAATTTGTTTAAGATTTTATTATTTATCATTGGATTTTTAGACATTTATATATTTAGTTTAATGTTTCTGCAGTGGCGCTAGCTATTTTGATACATCTATAAAGAACTCCTCCAGTTTCTTTCAACTCCGCATTGAAGGAAAAACGTTATTCCCGCAAATGTGTTTTGAGCTTCGGATAATCGATAAAAGTCATTATGTTCTTAAATATTAGTGCATGGGTAATAAACATTAAATTATATAGCATTTCTATGATAATAACAACTAATATTTCCAAACCGATATATGACACAGAAGGAAATTTGTAATAATTTTACAACTGAATAAGAATTATTTCAGTTTGTTTAGAAAATTAAGTAGATTTTAATTGCAGGATCTGTAAAATTGCGACAATAAAGGGAAGTTGTAATTTCAATTTTCCCTGGATAAATACAATGAAATTTATTACGCAGTCTACTTAGGCATCATTCGTAAAGCTTCTTATCTTTCGTAATAATTACTTTCAGAAAATTCGCTTATATTCGATTTTCTAATCAACGTTTGTTATTTTCCAGTATCGACGAATGTATCAGCCTACCATAAATTAATTTCGTGTTATTGAGGTTTCATATATTTGGATAGTTGATGGAGGCCAGTATTGCCGCTTTAAATTTGTATCGTTTTGTATCATTTTGTACTGGGAATTTGTGGAAGTAGCATACGCTTCATTTGGATTCCTTTTGTACCCCTTCAGGCGGCGAGACTATGCGTAAAGATTAAGTGTGCGAACAGATTAGTTTTATTTATGTGAAGAAATCGAAGTCGACAGCCATTCTAAATTGAAATTCAGCCACTACAGATTTTTGCACTGGAAAAGATAAATTACTTCAATATAAAATGCAGGACTTTAAATGTATCCTATAAACGTCTAAACATACACATGTTTGCTCTACTTCCACACCAAAATAGGTGTCTTGATTTATTCCAAAATAAGGATACGACTAGAATAAATAAACATAAAGGGTCTTTTTTTAACTGAGAACATATGATTGTTAATGTCTATGTTCTATGTTATAATAATCACATCAACGTCACAGTACAGTGAAAGTTTAAATTTATTACGAATAAAGTGAGGTTAATGAAACAAACAATGATAAATCGTAATTATAATAAATGTTCAAAATGACCACCTTCATGTTCTAAGCAGTAGCCAAGTCGATTATAAAATCCTTGAATAGCATTTCTAATGTGTTGCGGATTTTTTCTTAATTCATCGCAAACAGTAATTATACGGTCTTTTAACTCTGAAGTATTGTTTATAATAATGTTAATATAAACATTGCTTTTTAGATACCCCTACAAAAAGAAGTCGTTTGGAGACAAATCAGGCGACCGGGGTGGCCAAGGTGTTGGACCAAATCCACCTATCCAGCGATCAGGAAGTAATTCACTTAAATAATTATTAATGGCAGTTGTAGAATGTGGAGGCGTTCCATCCATCTGATAATAAGGAGCAGCAATGCTTAGTGTATGAATTTCTGGCATTATACGAGTTCCCAGATGATCTAAGTAAACATTACTGTTTAGATTTCCATTAATAAAAAAAGGACCTATAAGGGTATCATTAATTAGTCCAGCCCACACATTAACTCTCGCATTGTATTGTGTGTGCGTCAAATTTTGTAAGCGAGGATTATTGCACGCCCAAAATCTAAAAGGTGAAGGAAAGGGTCTAAGGGATGGGTATCGATAAGGAATGAAGAATACTAACCTATAATTTTGAGGATCAACTTCACCATGAAAATGATGGCTCATCAGTAAATATTATTCTGTGTAAAATTTATTGATCATTATTAATTAAATTGAATACAGAATTCTGTTCGTTTGCCTTTGTCCTCATTTGATAGTTGCTGATGATTTGAAAACTTGTAAGCATTGTATTCAAATTATTTTAATGTCTTATAAACGGAAGCTGAACTTATTTAAAACTGTGCTGCGATAACTCTTAACGATGATGTGGAGTTCTGCTCTACGTAACATAAAATGTTGATGTGATTTCCTTTAGCCGTTTTAATGCGAAAATTACTCAGGCAGCCAGTATTGTCAAAATGATGGACAATATTACAAATTGTTGAGATGAATGGAACTTGTCTGCTCGGATACTCAACCGAAAACAAATCTCTAACACGTCGACTGCTGTTCCCACTCTTGTACCAATTAATTATCTGTATTCTTTCTTCGATGGTGTAATACATTTTTATTAATAACACAATTTTGACAATTAAATAAAACTGAGTGTAAGTATGGTTGCCTACATTGTCAATACATTGCAATGCGTTGATGTGATTATTATAACATAGAACATAAACATTAACAATCATATGTTCTGAGTTAAAAAAAGACCCTGTATGACTAGAAGTACTACGTCTGTTTCCTTAAACAACCAAGGTTAAATAATATATTCTGTAGCAGGGTTAGAACAGAAATTCACTGGAAGCGGAATAGTATATCCTGTAACAAGGTTAGAATGGAAATTCGATGCAAGTGGAATATTCCGAAAACCACGAACATCAGAATTTCCATTCTTAGCGAGTAGCAGATAAAATAGACCAATAAAATAATGAACTCAAAGAACTTACGTTTTATTATTACGTTTGTGGTTATGTTAAAAGTATTTTGACAATTGTGATATCCACAGCTAATTGTTTTATTCGGAAGGGTGCGAGAATATTTATGTCTATTTATTACTTGTCATGGAATGAATTACATACAAATCGCATAATCGCATAGTTTTTTGTTCCATAACAAAAGTGAGAATATGTACATCAAAATTGATTTCAGAATGCTTAAATTCTACAATTTAGTTTTAAAAAGTAGTTTCTCCACGACCAGACAAAATAAGCGAATAAAACAAAGAATACGAAGAACAAGCGTAATTATTAGATGTTTGTGGTTATTTTTATAGTATTTTAAAATTTGTTACATCCAAGGCTAATTGTTTTATTCGGAGCGGTGTAAAAACATTTATTCTATAACTAATTATAAAATTAATTATAAGTAAAACGCATAAGCCCTTACTGTTTTGTTCCATAACAAGAGTGAACATGTGTACGTTCTATTATCAAAATTGGTTTAAGAATACTTTAATTCTGCGGCGGTCGTGGAGAAATGTGTTTATTGCCTATATCTGCAGCTGCATCTCATTAGTTATAGTATATTATTAAACGAGTGAGAAAGTTGGCCATTGCCACGAGGGAGAAGGTTACCCGAGTGGCAATGGCCAACTTACTCACGAGTTTAATACTATACTTTTTCGCATCATATTAAATAATTACCTAAAGATTTTTCTGTTTATATTAAACTATAACAAATTATTTTTCTATTTGGAAATTGCGGCAGTTCGCTCACAAAAAACAAATCGTAACCATAGTAACAACCAAACTGTTGAGAAAGTAAAATCGTTGTCATGCAATTGGCTGAAACCTGTTGGGCAATGAAACCGCTGTCATTTGATTGGATGTCACCTGTGGAGAAAATGATTTGGCCGAATAATGGACAACTTTCTCAATCAAAAACGATTTAACAACGTTTATATTATTTAATAAGATGCGAAAAAATTATATTATGCTTTGTACAAATTTGATCTGTCGATCGCTTGTTGGCTTTTTCGTGACGGATCAAAGGATCTGCAACGTTGCATTGGTTTGGACTAAAAAGGGGCAAAATAACTCTTTTTTGCGAGTCGACTGAAATGAGTCGTTTCATAAGTCGACTCTTTGTAAGAAGTAAAAAGTCTGTCTGGGAAAAGTGATAAGCAAAAATAAAAAAAGAAAGGTCCTCACTTCCAAAAATGTATATTTTACCTGCTGTTAACTTTGTTTACTTGCAAAGAAAAAGGTTCTCATCTACAAACATGTATATTCTAACACGCTAACAAAATCTCTTACACTTGCGATAATTTACAATGCACGAAAGTAATTTATCAAACCGTATCCCATCTAAAAATAGAAAGACATTTATTGGCATAGCGAGCGTATCGTGCCGGTTTGAATATTACATTTTTAAACGGATCAAACAAAATTTGAAACTCAGAAATGCACTTCTCGTGCACTAACCTAGCGGTGGTATTCCAATCGACTTGACTATATTTTTTTTACAGTACGTACCGTTCCTGTTTCGCACATTATTTTCCCTGTTTTCCAATATTGAAGAAATGACTAACTTGACTCCGCGCAAAACTTTTTGGTTAGGCCTCTTTGACTTTTTCTTGAATTACTTCATGAGAAACACTTCTAATGCGGAGTTTCCACTAATTTCAATAGTGTTCAGACTGTTCTAGCAACAAACTGACGTTTGACGTTTAACATTATTTTTATTTAAACCAATCACTTGCTGAAACATAATGCGAATAGAGAACCAATCACAAAGCCGAAATAGGATTTGTTTTCGGGAAAACATAAGTTATACAGAATCTGATTCTAATTCATTCGCATTTCGGCATGCTACGTTTGGCGGGATATAGTCATAAAAAGTAGAACCGGCAATGTCGACACCCGCTTATGTCACTTTTAATTAAACAACTAATTCATTCAAACTTTCCAGTTTCAATTTTGTGTCAATTCTGCTTTTCTCGTCATTATCGGTTTGTATTAGTTCCCGCGTATTAAAGTAGACTTCATGATCATGATCACGGACCATTCCAACGAGTTGAAAGCATTACCCTGGTCAAGTGCGACGGCGATGCAATGCCTTCTGCTCCTTAGTGATCCACTATTGGTCTAGCTTCCCTGCTTCCTTTATTGAGCGCATCCACTGTTGACGGGCCCTCACGAAATTCAAAATGCGCTGCGGGTAGTCCCCCTGACTTCTCGATTTTCTGACCAGCCCTTTCTGCAAATATCCTTTCCAGGATATTCCACTACCCATTGATCAGGTAAACCGGGTGGTAGTCCTCGGGATACCTCCCCGCCTTTTACTTTCTGGGATTGGTGCCAGGCTGAATCTCTCACACCTGACAGGGAAGAAACCCTTACTAAGGCACTCGTTAAATGCAATGGCCAGCTCACTTCGTCGTCTGTCATGGCAGTCCGATGCGCCTTGTATGTGATTCCCCTGTGACCAGAGCTTGGCGGTTTGGCAGGGCCTTAGTTTATTTCGAACACTTTCTCAATTATCAGCTATTAAGCCTGGTCCGGCTTGATTGTCCACGAGCTGGGAGTATCCCATCCTTCTTCATGGGGAACGGCGTCCTAACATCTCCTTCGTAGCTTTTAGCTACGATGCCGTCCAGGCCGACCCATATATCCGCGTCCACCTCCTCCCTTAACTGCCTCCATTTCTAGTCCATGCTCCTCGTGATAGCCACTCTCAGGGCCCTCTTAAATTCGTCGCACTAATTCTCAAATATTCCTAGGTCCACCGCCCCCCTCGCCCTTATTTCGAATGATATATACAAGTTGTTGTTTTCCACTCTTTGTCCACTGATTCTTTTCACCGGTGTGGCCAGTGTAATGTTGATTACCGATTCCGCCCCTCTCCTCATAAACGTAGGATCGTTCCCCTGGTTGACAACTCCAGGCCTAGCCGCCTGTCGTCGGTCCCAATCCGTCGCTTCTAGAATGTCATGGGTCGCGTAGCACTTGATTATATTAGGTAGAAGTACCCTCAAAGTAGCCCTGCCTCCTGCCACCCGGCACCTTTACGTTCATCTTACTGCTGGCCTCCGCTCCCGTCATGTCCCAAGTTCTGCCCCAGAGTTTGGACCTCACCTCTCCCCCTCCATGTTCGACATCGGCGCCCTTTATGAATAGCACCTGTTACTGCCTGTATAGTGCATCCGGCTTACCGGTTGCTGCACTTGGTCTGCAGCTTGCTGCGGCTGCCCTGTAGCTGCTCACATTATGCCCATCTGTCCTTCATTTTCTGCATTTATTGCCTCTGTCCTCACCTGCACATTCAACCGCCAAGTGTCCATTTGCCCTGCATTTCCAGCACTGCAGTGGTTTGTCCGGTCTCGATTGGAACCTGCAACTCATCTACCCTATTCGTACCCTCTCCTTCTCGAAAAGCTTGTCGTTCGAGTCTTGTGCCCCTCGACTTGTGCGATCCTGAGATTTTCTCTGTACTGCCAGATCCACTTAACCTCTACGTTATCCTCCCCGCCCAGGCATTTATCCACAGCCGCTGCGATTTCCTGTTCGGTAAAGTTCTTTTCCAGGAACTTTATCTTCGCTACTGTTTTCGCCTCCCTTGTTTACGTGGCTTTCCTTTCCCCTAATTTTCCGTTGGTTTTTGCGAACAACCCCTCTCTGTTCGACCCCCTCCTGACTTCCGACACCAGGTCTCTCTCCCTCGTCTATCCCCTTGGGACCCACTTGACGACCTCCCAGTATGAGGTCCTTGCTGCCTCCACCATATCTCTGGTCGGTCTTTCCCGGGTCCCCCGTGTCCCTTCCTGGTCTGTACTACGATCCTTTCTGCCTTGCTCTTACTCCTTAGGCCTGTGATTACTAAGCGTAAGAATATATATATATATATATATATATATATATATATATATATATATATATATTGAGTTCAAAGGTTTCTTCATGTACCCAATACCAGCTAATATAACAGAGCTCACTTGCTCAAAAAACTGCTTGAGATCCCCGCAACTATTTGTGCGCAGGCGACTACCCATTTATCTCTGGACCGTTCCGCACTCACTTTTCAGTCGCCCCTCGTATATTTCTATCCTTCCCGCAGCCCATGCGTCTACACCGCTGTGTGCTTGTACGCGCGCCGGCCGCCCGTTTTTGCTACTCACATGATGCGTTCCGTTCTCCGTGCGATTCTCGCCCCTACGGCTGCCCACGTGCTTCTTCTTCGGTACCTATTCCTTTATTTCTCGCCTACCCAGCTACCCTTCCTTATCTTTTGGATGAAGAAACCGGAACTGATACGATGGAGGCGAAAATTGATAAGTTGCTAAGCAAATTTGAGAAATTAGAAGGGCAGTTGGATGAGTATAACGAGCACATAAAGGAACTCAAAAAGGAAATAAGACAGAAAGAGCAAACATGGGAGGTGGAGAAGAAGAAATTAACCGATAGGATTGTGAAGTTGGAAAATATGAAGGAAATCAGAGAGAAGGGAAGAAGGAGGAAGAATATAATTTTAAATGGAATAAGTGAGGAAGGGGACGTGGAAGAGGTGGTGAATAAGCTAGCAGAGAGTATGAAAATCGCGATACACTTTGAAGAGGCAGTGAGGCTAGGAGTTAAGAAGGAGGGAAAGAAACGGCCAATTCTAGTTAGATGTGCGAACATGGAGGATAAGCAGCGAATAATGGCAAAGAAGAGTAGCTTAAGGGACGCAAAGAGTACTATTTACATAGATGATGACCTCATGAAGAACGAGAGAGAGATTCAGATTAAAATTAAAAGGACAGCATGGGAAGAAAGAAACAAAGGGAAGAAAGTACAAGTATACTATCAAAAAATACGCGTAGAGAATGAGTGGTGGACTTGGAATACGGAGATGGGGGCTTTGGAGAAGGGGACATGGGGGTCAAAAAATGTGCGCAAGGACCAGGAGAGAGGAGTGGAAGAGGAAGGAAAGTAGATAACATACGAGGGGGAGGGAATGTGTCGTTTTGAAACGTCAAGCAACGAGACAAGGAGGGGGCAAGAGGAGCAAAAAAAATTAGAAGGGAAAAGAAAGCAGGAGCAGAGGAGTGGGAAGAGAGGATGATAAAGCAGGAAGTGAAACAAAAAAAACTGAGGTAGAACGAAAAGAAGGAGAGGAAGTGAGAGGGAAGGTTAAGGAGAGCTGTGATGGAAGAGACAGAGGGGCAGAGGGAAGGCAGGGGCAGAATTCCAGTGAGAAAGGCAGGTGGCGAGGAGAGGATAGTGGGGAAAGAAGGGTCGGTAACAATGGGGTTTTGGAACATAGCGGGAATAAAGTCAAAGGGCAAGGAGGGTAGGTGGAAGAAGGACTTTGAGGATTGTGTGGCTGGGAAAGATGTAGTGGGGATAGTAGAGACATGGATGGTGAAGGAGGAATGGGGAGAAGTGAAAAGATGGTTGTCGGTAGGTTTTAAATGGGAGATGAAGGAGGCAACAAGATTTGCGATGAAAGGGAGAGCGAAGGGGGGAATGATTGTTGGATGGAGAGAGGACAGGAAAGGTGGCAAGATGGAGATTATGGAGGGAGGCGAAGGGCTGATGTGGTTGAAATGGCAACAGGGAAGATACCAGATTGAAGTGGGAGTGGTTTACGTTAGTAAAAACTGGGGAGAGATTAAAAGGGAGATAGATAAGAGAGCTGGGGAAGGAGGAAGGTGGATGGTGGGAGGAGACTTCAATACAAGGATAGGTGAGATGGGTGGAGGTATTGGGGAGGACGGGGCGATGAAGAAAAGAACGTCGCAAGATAAGCACTTAAATGGAGATGGCAGAAGGATGAGGGAGTGGGCGATGGAGGAGGGATGGGGAATACTAAATGGATGCACAGAAGGGGATTGGGAAGGGAAGAGGACATACATTGGACCAAGGGGATCATCAGTGATTGACTATATAGCAATCAAAGGTATCTCGAGAGAAGAAGTGAGAGATACTGATGGACAAGGGGGAAGGAGTGGAAGAACAGGAAGTTGTGAGAATAGAGAGCGGGATAAGTGCAATTATACATATGAAGAAAAGGTTGGAGAAGGTGCAGTGGAATGAAGTTGTATCAATGGAGGAAATGGAGGAGGTCATGCTGGGATGCGAAAGAAGAGTGAAGGGAAAGAAGGTGAATGAGAGTACGTGGTTTGATGAAGAATGTCAGCTGGCAAAGAGGGAAGTGAGGAAGGCAATGAGAGAATGCTTATGGAGTGGAGGGGAAGAGAGGCGGGTGGTGGCAGCTAGAAAAAAGTATGATAGTATATGTGAAAGGAAGAAGATACAGGCATTGGAGAGAACAAGTGAGGAAATGAGAAAGTGTAAGAGTGAAGCAGAAATGTGGAATATCCTGAAAAGAGGTGAAAAGAAGAGGCAGATAGGGGTATCAATACAAGAGTGGTCAGAGAAGTGCAAAGGAAGTAGCGGACGATCGGAGAGTATAGGGGACGGAGGACTAAGGGGAGTGATGGAGGATTTCTCAGAGAAGGAGGTTGAAAAAGCGTTTGAGGAAGTGAAACGAGGGAAAGCAGCAGGAATGGATGGACTGAAGGCGGAGATGTGGAAGGAGATACTAAAAGAGGGAAATGATAAGTTCAGGGAGCTGTTAAATCAAATGTGGAGAGGGAAAGTAGACTTACCTGCATCATGGAGAGTAGGTATGGTATGCCCAGTCTACAAAGTAGGAGAGCACGATAAGGTGGACAATTATAGAGGGATAACAGTCATGGGCAGTGGCTATAAGATTTTGCCATGATTGTGGTGAAGAACAGGTTGGACAAAGAAGTAGAAGAGAAGAGGCTGCTACCGGTGATGCAGGGGAGTTTTAGAAAAGGGAGGGGCACCAGAGATCAGATCTTCACTCTGGCAGGGTTGGTAGAAATAGTAATGGAAGAAAGAGGAAGTGTATATGCAGTGTTCCTGGACCTAAAGGCAGCGTATGATAGTATACCGAGGGAGAGCCTGATAGAGTGTTTGAGAAGGAAAGGGGTGAGTGACGGGATGGTAGAGTGGATAAGAGGAATGTATGAGGAAACGTGGGCGGTAACGAAAGTGGGAATGGAAGTGTCGGAAAAATTTAGAACGTGGATGGGGGTGAGGCAGGGCTGCCCGCTGAGTCCTTTGCTGTTTAACTTGTATATGAGCGAGTTTGAAGAAGTATTGAGGAAAGGACAAGCGGGTGGGCTGGTGGTTGAAAGAAGCAAGGTATGGATGTTGGCGTATGCGGATGATATGGTGTTAATAGCGAGAGACTGGGAAGGGATGAGGGATATGTTGAAGAGAGCGGAGAGGTATATGGATAAGAGAGGGCTGTGTGTGAATATAGGGAAAACGAAGTGGATGAGATTTAGGAATAAAGGAAGGGAGGGAAAAGTGAGAGAAATAGAGTGGAAGAGTGGAAGGGAGGGTTAAGGTGTTCAAATACCTGGGTTTCGTTTTTAAAGGTACGGGAGGGTACGTGGAATACTTAAAATGGATGCAGGGTAAGGCAAGGAAAGCGTGGGGTATGGTTTGGGGGAAGTGGGAAAAATGGATGGAAAACAATTTTAGAATGGCATGTAAATTGTGGGACGCATGTGTGAGAACGATCTTAATGTATGGTGTGGAAGTATGGGGGACGAAGGGGTATGAATGTGTAGAGAGAGAGCAACGGTGGTTCTTGAAGCGTATGTTGGAAGAGTCCACGCCAGGGTACATACTGCTTCAGGAAACAAATAGAGGGAATATGCAGAGTGTGGCAATGGAGAGAGTGGTTAGATATGAGATGAGATTGTGCGAATTAGAGAAGGAGAGACTGGTGAAAGAGGTGTGGGAAACATGTGTGGGTATAGGAGAGTACAAATGGAGAATGGAGCTAAAGAGAATGTATGAGAGGGTGGGGTTGTCGGAAGCCAAAGCGAAGGATTGGATAAAGAGTGGAAGGAATGCGGCAGCGTGGGTGAAAGAGAAGGAGAAGGAAGTGGACATTCAGGAGAGGCAGGGATGTATCAGGGAGAGTGAGTATAATGATATGTATGAAAGGTGGCAGTTGCATAGGAGGTTGCCGAGATACCTGGGTGAGAAGGGGCTGGGCAGGGAGGAAATGGTGATGCTGGCAAGAGCCAGGTGTGGATCAGGAGAGAGAGGCAGGAAAGTATGGATGGGTATGAGTATGGGAGATGTGTATTGTGTGAATGGGGGAGGGATACTTGGAGACATTTGGCAGAGGAGTGCGAGGGTGTGTGTGACGAATGGGTGGGAGGGGGGAAAAGAGTGAACGAATGGATGAGAGAGGACGGAACCGGGGTGAAGACACTGGCGAAGTTGGGGTGGGAAAAGGAGAGGAGAAGGAAATGAAGTTGTGAATTATGGAAGATGTATTTTATGCCAATAAAGGTCCTTTTTTTTAGTTGTAATTTATTGCTATTACTTCATAATATAACGCCTTTTAAAGTTTAAGTACTAAATTTTTAAGCTATTTGTTCATGATTTCCTATGTTTAAAGTAGATTTATCATCAGCAAATAAGATAGTGTGCGTTTCTTGAAGATTATTATTATTAATAGCTTTATTAATGTTTTTGATCACAGAAATGATGTATACATGTCACATTGAAATCACAATCCTAAAAATATAACAATACACAAATTAGATTAACTTTTACGATAACATTACAATATCACAGTCAGTTGTAGATTAAAATTATAAATAAATAAATAGATAAAATACATAAGTTATACATAGAAGTTACCATCACATAATAAGTTATCGGTTACTCATTTAGGTACTCATTAACCGAATAGTATGCATTAGTTGAAAAAAAATGATTTTAATGCCTTTTTAAATGAGTTTCTGTTGTTTACTTCTTTGATACTCTTGGGCAGTTTATTGTAAACTTTTACTCCCAAGTAGTATGGTGTCTTTTCGAAAAATTTTGTTTTATGTGATGGTATACTGAGGTCGTTACTTTGTCTTGTTCCCATACCTATGTTGAGTTCTTTATTTTTAGCAAATGTTTCACAATTATCATGTACAAAGAGACTTAAATTATAGAACAACAATGAGTACTTAGTCATAATTTGAATTTGAATAAAAAATGGTGATGTGGCCATCATGTTACTTTCTCCGACTTGATGGTATCATAGCCATTTATATTTACGTTTTCATTGTTTATTTTCAATTGAAATCATATTTTAAATGTACATCGAGCGTTGCGTAAACTCGGGTGAAACTGACGTTTAAAACGTCAAAATTATGAAAGATGGAAAAATTATACTTCAAATTCAAAAACTCGGTTTTCTCAAAAACTAACGAGATTTCGGAAAAAAACGTATTCTTTAGAAGTTGTTCATTGTGGCATTCTCTACAATTATTATTCACATAAATTTGCTGTAGCTATTATCGTTTCATAATTATAAACCAAAAATTAAAAAAAAAATTAATGTTTTTTTTGTCGAATAGCAATGATTTTATGAAAAATATTTTCAAGCAAAATATGTTCATTTCTTTGTATTGAAAAACAGTTAAGGTAAACATCCACTTCCGGTGTACGAAATTTTACCAAAAGCTTTTCAGTTCTTCAGATTATCAAATAAGACGTATGTTAAAAGTTTCATATCAATTGCTCTTTTAGTTTTTGAGATACAGCGCATACAGACAGACACACACACACACAGACATTATTAAATAAAAATCTTAAATTACTCTCAGAAATTGTCATCAACAATGGCTTCCCGAAGTCCCTTACAATGAAATTAATCTTCAACCACTCACCACAAACCCGTCCTCCTCCCATTATCCCTGATGAACCCGCCCCTAGAGTACAATACAGAAAACTACCCCATATAAATGGCATAACCCCACAACTTATTCACCTCCTGAAGAATGACACAGTAAAAATAGCTCAATACAACATTAACACCTTGAATAGATTGTATTTTACAAGACTAAAGGATAAAACACCAACTGAAACGTTATCAGACATTGTTTACATCCCCTGTGCTGGTTGTGACCTGACATACATTGGACAAACATCCCAATGGCTCCGTTCTCGTCTCACCCAACACAGAAGTGATACTAGACTCCATAAAAAATCCTGTGCCTTATCAATACACTGTAATTCCAATAACCACACCCCAGATTACAATAATGTTGAAATTGTCGACCGTTGCTCTAACAATCGAGGTAGATTATTTCTTGAAATGTTCCACATACAGAAGAACCGCGCCACGGTCATGAATTTCAAATCAGACACCGACCACCTCAGCGGCATCTATTCGTGCCTCCTTGAGTTGTGTGCTGGGTCTCGAGACGGTAACTAGTCAAGAGCTTCCAGTTCCACGGCTTCTTTGTAGGTGCGATTAGATGTCGTCTGCTCTGCATGCCTCTCTGGTTGTACGGTGACTGTATCTGCTGTTGGAACATGTACCATGCTGAGTTATCAATTTCTCTTGTTCGCCCGTCTTTTGGTTTATTCTTTAAATTCATTTTCATAACTTAAATTCATATTTCAGCTTCACATTACAAATTTTGTCAAAATTATTTATACATTTAAAATATTACCCTCCACCTGCCATTGTTAAGATAGTCCTCCCCCTTGTTGACATACTCATC
Organism: Ocypus olens; assembly: GCA_910593695.2. Taxonomy (NCBI): domain Eukaryota; kingdom Metazoa; phylum Arthropoda; class Insecta; order Coleoptera; family Staphylinidae; genus Ocypus; species Ocypus olens. The sequence goes on along the minus strand of OU343062.1, from coordinate 20,056,436 downwards.
GATACAAACTTATAATTATCCAATGGATAAATAATTACTCAGTACGTTTAACGTAGAAACTTGTATCAAGTATGAGAATGGGGTTGCCTACCCTACATAATGGAACTATTGCCCACAATCTAAGGCCTCACCATAGTATATTAACAGTTAGATTCGCACCACATATACGGCAGTTTTTAATTAATTTCCTGTTTACTTTACACCTAACCTTTTTATAGTATTAACTAGTCATACAATTGTAACATTTATAATTAAGACCGTCATCGAGACAATCCTGGCTGGAACCATGCACGGCTCCCACCCACCCGCACTAGGCGGGTTGGCAACACTAGCGAGCCTGTATTGTTCCAGACAGAGTTGGTAATCGATTTCCGATACATCGATAACAATTGACAGCTGACGCCATTTTTAACGTGTTCGTGTTCGTCCCCATGTAAATCGTTTTACATCACATTATTTTACCACAAATTTAATTAACAACAATAACAAACATGACTCTTCAAGTAACAATTAGATGTAGCAACCTTTATTTTTAACTATTTCGCATGTAAGTACACTTAAATTTAATTTTTTCCAAATTTATCGCTGACGCACATTTTCAACAAAATTTTCATTTTGTAGTGTAATTTCCCTGAAGAAGGAATAAACGAATTCCGAAAGCTTGGTTTTATGATAAAGTAAATAGGACTTTTCTTGCCCCTTGGTCGAATCCCCGTTACCGAATAAGATTCCGAATTTTCACATTTATATATATATATATACCGGGTGTGGCACTTAAGACGCCTCGGACCATAGCTCCTTTACGATAAAAGCTATCGAAAAAAATCTAAGAACAAAGTGGTACATAGTTACCGTCGCTATATTTCAAAAATATTTCTAATCATCAGTGGCGTGCCGTACTCCAGTGGCGTACCAAACTTATGTTTTTTTAAATGGAATGCCCTATTTTTTCTTGCAGATTTGGAAAGCGCTCGACGAGTACTTATTTTTTTATCTAACATGTTATACCCTTCACTTTAGCGGTTTCGCTGTTATAACCCCTTCTTTCAAAATTGCGCCCCATTTTTGAGATTTTTTTGTAGAGAAACTAATTGACGCCGGTGCCTAATTTTTGAATTGAGGTACAGGTTAAGACCTCGTATACCTTCACATAATTTTTTTTCGGGTAATTTATGGAAAAAAAAAATTTTTGATTGATCTTCGCATGTTGTCATTTTTTCCGAAAATTTCAAATGACACCCCCCTACAAAAATTACGGCGTTGTACAGCCAAAACTCTAAATTTTTCATTGGTGTAAAAAAAATTACACATTGCATAACAAAATTTCGGAGAAAAAAGGAATTTCATCTCAAATGTCGGGAAACGTTTTCCGTTCCCAAGTGTGCCATGAGAAAACAAAAGATTGGTAATTGTCAAAGTAAATTATTAGACGTCAGTAGCAGCCATAAGTCATTTTTGATAAACGTTCTAAAAATGTTCCGAACTCAAGAGGAAATGGTTGACATGATATTTATTCTTGGAGAATGTAACAAGAATTGTTTCTTGGCATCATGAGTGTACGCTGCGAGATATCCGCACAGGGCACATCCAAATGAACGTGCGTTTCAAAAAGTGTTGGAGAGATTTACTACTACGGGAAGTGTGAAACGGCCAAGCAGAGTTAGAAAGAAGGCAGTTATTACCGAAAATAATTAACTGCAGGTTCTGGAGGCAGTTATTAAAGATCCTCATACCAGTATCCTTGATATTAGTAGGAATCACGATATTTCAACGCGATCCGTACATCGTGTTCTTAAAAAGTACAAATTCCGTCCATTTAAGATTCAACTGCACCAAGAATTGCAACCTCAAGATTTTCATGCGAGGCAAGATTTCTGCATGTGGGCTATCAACAAAATTGAGCAGGAGAAATCATTTTTTATGCGCGTATTATTTTCTGATGAAGCAACGTTCCATAGAAATGGGCATGTCAATCGCCACAACTACCATTATTACGCCGATGAAAACCCACAAGCCATGCGAATGATAAACCACCAGCAAAGATGGCCGCTGAATGTTTGGGGAGGCATACTTGGAGAACACCTTTTGGGTCCTTATTTCATCGAGGGGTACCTGAACGGCAACAGTTATTTGAGGTTCCTTCGCGACGACTTGGATGATCTCTTGGAAAATGTCCCTCTAGCCGCTCTTCGACAGATAGTTTTCCAGCACGATGGAGCTCCTGCACATAATAGCTGTGTCGTTCGGGAATTTCTCGATGAAACGTTTCCGGACTCCTGGATTGGTCGTGGGGGTCCTGTGAGGTGGCCGCCAAGATCACCAGACCTCACTCCCCTTGACTTCTTCCTTTGAGGCCTTATCAAAGACGAGGTTTACAGGACGGTACCAACTACTGTCAAGGATATGAGGGAGAGAATCCGCGCGGCTTTCCGCGGTATATCACCAGAAGTCCTTAGGGCAGTGTCTAGAGCCTGTGAGTCGAAGTTGCGGTTATGCCTCCAGCAGGAAGGTCGTTATTTCGAACATCTAGTTTAAGTTGTTAAATTTTCTTTATCTGCATTTTTCATATCATGTTGAATAAATAGGTACATACTATTATGTTGACCATATTTGTGTATTTGTTTTCTCATGGCACACTTGGGAACGGAAAACGTTTCCCGACATTTGCGATGAAATTCCTTTTTTCTCCGAAATTTTGTTATGCAATGTGTAATTTTTTTTACACCAATGAAAAATTTAGAGTTTTGGCTGTACAACGCTGTAATTTTTTTAGGGGGGTGCCATTTGAAATTTTCGGAAAAAATGACAACATGCGAAGATCAATCAAAAATTATTTTTTTTTCCATAAATTACCCGAGAAAAAATTATGTGAAGGTATACGAGGTCTTAACCTGTACCTCAATTCAAAATTTAGGCGCCGGCGTCAATTAGTTTCTCTACAAAAAAATCTCAAAAATGGGGCGCAATTTTGAAAGAAGGGGTTATAACAGCGAAACCGCTAAAGTGAAGGGTATAACATGTTAGATAACAAAATAAGTACTCGTCGAGCACTTTCCAAATCTGCAATAAAAAATAGGGCATTCCATTTAAAAAACATAAGTTTGGTACGCCACTGGAGTACGGCACGCCACTGATGATTAGAAATATTTTTGAAACATAGCGACGGTAACTATGCACCACTTTGTTCTTAGATTTTTGTCGATAGCTTTTATTGTAAAGGAGCTATGGTCCGAGGCGTCTTAAGTGCCACACCCGGTATATATACCGGGTGACCCAGGGTGTCCGAATATACATAACAGAACAAAGTTATGTTTTTTTAAATGGAACACCCTATATTTTATACTTTATTTTCAACCCTCTTGAGAAGCTGATAAAAATAGTATAAGATACTATGGCTCTATTATGGACGGTTGGTTAGTTATGGGCAAATTTGTGGCAAAAACATGTGCACATTGAAAACATTGCAGAAGCGTTCCTGGCAAAGATAGCATCATTATTTATACATTAGAAAATTTCTCACATCATAAAGAATAATACACATCGGCTTTGGTTCTCTTTTATTCATAGTGCTATACAGGGTGTCAACATACGCAAAACAATGGATAACTATTTTTTTTCAAATCGAACACCCTATATAAGTTGCCGCCAATCTATGGCATTTTTAATAAGCTTTCCAATGATATACAGTTTATATAACAAAATATTAAGGATTCTTGAGATTTATCAATAAAAACATATTTTTTTTTGCCACCTTCTGCTGATTTTTGGATTTTCAGCCAAAATTATGCATTTTCGGGAAAAATTATAAGAGACCAAAGTTGTAGAGCGAAACATTTTCGATCGATATTGGTCTTTCAACTTTTGAGATAATGCGTTCATTGCCCGCCAGAACGCGTAAAATCGTGACCGTATATGCATTTTAGCGTTTTCTTTTTAATAAATTGCACTACACTTGATTTTTCGCACCCTCTAGCGGAAAAACAGGAAATTATAGGGAAATTAAAATGGCCTATATCGATTGAAAATATTCCGCTCTACAACTCTTAAAAGAAGCATTTTTTGCCTAAAATGCGTAGTTTTCTCTAAAAATGCAAATTAAAAATGTATGTATCGATTTTTGCGTTTTTCAATGTGTTTTTGCATTTTTAGCGAAAACTATGCATTTAAGGCAAAAAATGCTTCTTTTAAGAGTTGTAGAGCGGAATATTTTCAATCGATGTAGGTCATTTAAATAATTCTATAATTACTCGTTTTTCTGCTAGAGGACGTGGAAAATAAAGTATAGTGCAATTAATTAACAAAAACATTGAGGAAAACGCTAAAATGCATATACGGTCACGATTTTGGGCACTCTGGCGGGCAATGCACGCATTATTGGAAAAGTTGAGACACCTATATCGATCGAGAATTTTCCGCTCTACAACTTTGGTCTCTTATTATTTTTTCAGAAAATGCATAGTTTTGGCTGAAAATCCAAAAATGAGCAGGAGGTGTCATAAGAAAAATGTTTTTATGGATAAATCTCAAGAATCCTTAATATTTCATTATACAAATTGTACATCATTGGAAAGCTTATTAAAAATTCCATGCATTGGTGGCAAGATATATAGGATGTTCCATTTGAAAAAAAATAGTTATCCAATATTTTGCGTATGTTGACACCCTGTATAGTAGTATGAACAAAAAAGAACCAAAGCCGATTTGTATTATTCTTCATGATGTGGAAAATTCTTTAGTGTATAAAAAATGACGCTAGCTTTACTAGGAACGCTTCTGCAATTTTTTCAATGTGTCCTTGTTTTTGCCATACATTTGCCCATAACTAACCAATCGTCCATAATAGACCCATACTATCTTATACTATTTTTATCAGCTTCTCAAGAGGGTTGAAAATAACGTATAAAATATAGGGTGTTCCATTTAAAAAAACATAACTTTGTTCTGTTATGTATATTGGGACACCCTGTACAAAAACATACATATTTTTAAAATATGTAGAATACGTGTGAGTGCCAGTTCAAGAAAACTAGAAGTCGATATCTCAAATAGCAAATAAGTTATGGGGCTTTTACAGAACCCTGGGTCACCCGGTATATATATATATATATATATATATATATATATATATATATATGTGAAAATTCGGAATCTTATTCCGTAACGGGGATTCGACCAAGGGGCAAGAAAAGTCCTATTTACTTTATCATAAAACCAAGCTTTCGGAATTCGTTTATTCCTTCTTCAGGGAAATTACACTACAAAATGAAAATTTGTTGAACATGTGCGTCAGCGATAAATTTGGAAAAAATTGAATTTAAGTGTACTTACATGTGAAATAGTTAAAAATAAAGGTTGCTACATCTAATTGTTACTTGAAGAGTCATGTTTGTTGTTGTTGTTAATTAAAATTGTGATAAAATACTATGATGTAAAACGATTTACATGGGGACGAACACGAACACGTTAAAAATGGCGTCAGCTGTCAATTGATATCGATGTATCGAAAATCGGTTACCAACTCTGTCTGGAACAATACAGGCTCGCTAGTGTTGCCAACCCGCCTAGTGCGGGTGGGTGGGAGCCGTGCATGGTTCCAGACAGGGGTGTATCGATGATGGTCTTAATTATAAATATTACAATTGTATGACTAGTTAATAATATAAAAGGTTAGGTGTAAAGTAAACAGGAAATTAATTAAAAACTGCCTTATATGTGGTGCGAATCTAACTATTAATATACTATGGTGAGGCCATAGATTGTGGGCAATAGTTCCATTGTGCAAGGTAGGCAACCCCATTCACATACTTGATACAAGTTTCTACGTTAAACGTACTGAGTGATTATTTATCCATTGGATAATTATAAGTTTGTATCGATGAGTATGTCAACAAAGGGGAGGACTATCTTAACAATGGCAGGTGGAGGGTAATATTTTAAATGTATAAATAATTTTGACAAAATTTGTAATGTGAAGCCGAAAAATGAATTTAAGTTATGAAAATGAATTTAAAGAATAAACCAAAAGACGGGCGAACAAGAGAAATTGATAACTCAGCATGGTACATGTTCCAACAAGCAGATACAGTCACCGTACAACCAGAGAGGCATGCAGAGCAGACGACATCTAATCGCACCTACAATGAAGCTGCGGAACTGGAAGCTCTTGACGAGTTACCGTCTCGAGACCCAGCACACAACTCAAGGAGGTACGAATAGATGCCGCTGAGGTGGTCGGTGTCCGATTTGAAATTCATGACCGTGGTGCGGTTCTTCTGGATGTGGAACATTTCAAGAAATAATCTACCTCGATTGTTAGAGCAACGGTCGACAATTTCAACATTATTGTAATCTGGGGTGTGGTTATTAGAATTACAATGTATTGATAAGGCACAGGATTTTTTATTGAGTCTAGTATCACTTCTGTGTTGGGTGAGGCGAGAACGGAGCCATTGGGATGTTTGTCCAATGTATGTCAGGTGACAATCAGCACAGGGGATGTTGTAAACAATGTCTGATAACGTTTCCGTTGGTGTTTTATCCTTTAGCCTTGTAAAATACAATCTATTCAAGGTGTTAATGTTGTACTGAGCTATTTTTACTGTGTCATTCTTCAGGAGGTGAATAAGTTGTGGGGTTATGCCATTTATATGGGGTAGTTTTCTATATTGTACTCTAGGGGCGGGTTCATCTGGGATAATGGGAGGAGGACGGGTTTGTGGTGAGTGGTTGAAGATTAATTTCATTGTAAGGGACTTCGGGAAGCCATTGTTGATGACAATTTCTGAGAGTAATTTAAGATTCTTATTTAATAATGAAGGATGACAAATTTTTTTAATTCTGTTGGTTAAGCCTAGTATTGTATTTATTTTCATTTTGAGGGGTGCATTGGAATGGAAATTTATGTAACGCCCTGAGTTGGTTGGTTTTCTGTACCAATCGAATATGATAGTATTATTCTCTAGTCTTATGATTTTGGTATCTAGGAAGGGTAAGCTGGAGTCTACTTCCTGCTCAACAGTGAATTGAAGATTCATATTATAACTGTTGAAGATTGTTACAGTGTCGTCAACCAACTCAGGGGGTACTGTTAGGATGAGGTCGTCTACATATTTTTTAATGAATGAAGGAGTGAAGCTCAGTTTAGGGATTATGTTATCAAGGAGTGTGTCCATTACAATTAAAGCGAGGATGGGACTGAGAGGGGAGCCCATCGGGGTACCGAAGATCTGCTTATAGAAGTTCCCGTTAAAGGTGAAGTAGTTATTATTACAAACAAATCTGATTAACCTAACAAAATCGAGCACACCTAATTCCGTGTGCGGTTGTACACGGTCGTAGTTGCACTCGATAATCTCGATAACCAAATCTATAGGAATATTGGTGAAAAGTGAGACCACGTCTAGAGAGATCACCACATGACCAGCATTTAATTGAAAACCATTGAATTCGTTTGTGAAACTGAAGGTGTCGTGAACATTGTAATCAGTGCGGTGTGAGAACGCCCCAGAAAGGGACGTTGCCAAAAAACAAGAAATTTGATAAGTGGCTGCGCCAACTGATGAATTTATTGGTCGCAAAGGGAAGTCCGGCTTGTGAATTTTGGGTAAACCGTAGAATTTTGGAGCAACGCCGTTGTATATAGTAAGCCTTTTTGCAAGAGAATCCGTGATTAGGCCTTTTTTGTGTAAGTCCCTAATGATTTTGTTCAGATTTGTCTGAATGGTCGTCGTTGGATCTCTGCTTAAGCGGCTGTACGTTGCGTTGTCGTTCAGTAGTTCTAAGGACTTGTTGTTATAGTCCTCCCTACTCATAATAACCGTGACTGCCCCTTTGTCAGCCTTAGTGACAATCAAGTCAGGGTGATTTTTTAAGAAACTGCTAGTCTTTCGGCAAACGTCCCTAGCTGGGTCGAGACGGGGATGGCGAATGAAATTTGTGAGTAAGTTGGTGATTTTGGCACGGAGAATGTTATGCTGGTCCTGAGGGGACCTCTCTATTATGGACTCAATTTCACTGAGAAGGTTACCTAAGTCTATGTTATTGGGATTAACTGGTAAGCAAAACTTCGGCCCCAATGAGAGGAGCGTGTTCACCTCCGGAGGGATGACAGTATCTGTGCAATTGAAAAGCCATTTGCTGTTGTCATTGAAATATTTTGTATCGGTGAAGCCTGATTTGAGATTGTTGAAATTGTCGACGTTACGTCTGCGAATCGAGGAGAAAGTTGTTTTATATTTGTTACGCATTCTACTGGAATATTCATTGAAAATAACGGTCGGAAGGGAACCTCTGCATGCCTCAATGATGTCAGCAAGTGCACGCTTTAGTTGGAAAATATCATGGTGAGTTATTTTTATTTCAAAATTTAAAGTTTTTAACCCCAACCTGTTATTAAAGTTATAGATGGATGATCCTATTTTTCTATTTGTTGTGTCCAGGAGTGATGTGATGTGTTTCGATCGGTGTCCTATATGTTTGGGGATGATGTGTTCTCGTCTACATCGTTGGAGGAAGTGTTTTTGATTTTCTCGGTGTGCAAGTTTATTCTTCAGAGTGGCCCATAGTTTCATATCAGTGGCGGTGTTGTTGCCGTAGGTAGTCCTGATATCTTCATAAAAACCCATCTGTAATGATATGGCGAGGGGAAGTAACGGTCGTCATTTTCACATTTAACTCCAACAAGTGACGACCGTTACTTCCCCTCGCCATATCATTACAGATGGGTTTTTATGAAGATATCAGGACTACCTACGGCAACAACACCGCCACTGATATGAAACTATGGGCCACTCTGAAGAATAAACTTGCACACCGAGAAAATCAAAAACACTTCCTCCAACGATGTAGACGAGAACACATCATCCCCAAACATATAGGACACCGATCGAAACACATCACATCACTCCTGGACACAACAAATAGAAAAATAGGATCATCCATCTATAACTTTAATAACAGGTTGGGGTTAAAAACTTTAAATTTTGAAATAAAAATAACTCACCATGATATTTTCCAACTAAAGCGTGCACTTGCTGACATCATTGAGGCATGCAGAGGTTCCCTTCCGACCGTTATTTTCAATGAATATTCCAGTAGAATGCGTAACAAATATAAAACAACTTTCTCCTCGATTCGCAGACGTAACGTCGACAAATTCAACAATCTCAAATCAGGCTTCACCGATACAAAATATTTCAATGACAACAGCAAATGGCTTTTCAATTGCACAGATACTATCATCCCTCCGGAGGTGAACACGCTCCTCTCATTGGGGCCGAAGTTTTGCTTACCAGTTAATCCCAATAACATAGACTTAGGTAACCTTCTCAGTGAAATTGAGTCCATAATAGAGAGGTCCCCTCAGGACCAGCATAACATTCTCCGTGCCAAAATCACCAACTTACTCACAAATTTCATTCGCCATCCCCGTCTCGACCCAGCTAGGGACGTTTGCCGAAAGACTAGCAGTTTCTTAAAAATCACCCTGACTTGATTGTCACTAAGGCTGACAAAGGGGCAGTCACGGTTATTATGAATAGGGAGGACTATAACAACAAGTCCTTAGAACTACTGAACGACAACGCAACGTACAGCCGCTTAAGCAGAGATCCAACGACGACCATTCAGACAAATCTGAACAAAATCATTAGGGACTTACACAAAAAAGGCCTAATCACGGATTCTCTTGCAAAAAGGCTTACTATATACAACGGCGTTGCTCCAAAATTCTACGGTTTACCCAAAATTCACAAGCCGGACTTCCCTTTGCGACCAATAAATTCATCAGTTGGCGCAGCCACTTATCAAATTTCTTGTTTTTTGGCAACGTCCCTTTCTGGGGCGTTCTCACACCGCACTGATTACAATGTTCACGACACCTTCAGTTTCACAAACGAATTCAATGGTTTTCAATTAAATGCTGGTCATGTGGTGATCTCTCTAGACGTGGTCTCACTTTTCACCAATATTCCTATAGATTTGGTTATCGAGATTATCGAGTGCAACTACGACCGTGTACAACCGCACACGGAATTAGGTGTGCTCGATTTTGTTAGGTTAATCAGATTTGTTTGTAATAATAACTACTTCACCTTTAACGGGAACTTCTATAAGCAGATCTTCGGTACCCCGATGGGCTCCCCTCTCAGTCCCATCCTCGCTTTAATTGTAATGGACACACTCCTTGATAACATAATCCCTAAACTGAGCTTCACTCCTTCATTCATTAAAAAATATGTAGACGACCTCATCCTAACAGTACCCCCTGAGTTGGTTGACGACACTGTAACAATCTTCAACAGTTATAATATGAATCTTCAATTCACTGTTGAGCAGGAAGTAGACTCCAGCTTACCCTTCCTAGATACCAAAATCATAAGACTAGAGAATAATACTATCATATTCGATTGGTACAGAAAACCAACCAACTCAGGGCGTTACATAAATTTCCATTCCAATGCACCCCTCAAAATGAAAATAAATACAATACTAGGCTTAACCAACAGAATTAAAAAAATTTGTCATCCTTCATTATTAAATAAGAATCTTAAATTACTCTCAGAAATTGTCATCAACAATGGCTTCCCGAAGTCCCTTACAATGAAATTAATCTTCAACAAACCCGTCCTCCTCCCATTATCCCAGATGAACCCGCCCCTAGAGTACAATATAGAAAACTACCCCATATAAATGGCATAACCCCACAACTTATTCACCTCCTGAAGAATGACACAGTAAAAATAGCTCAGTACAACATTAACACCTTGAATAGATTGTATTTTACAAGGCTAAAGGATAAAACACCAACGGAAACGTTATCAGACATTGTTTACAACATCCCCTGTGCTGATTGTCACCTGACATACATTGGACAAACATCCCAATGGCTCCGTTCTCGCCTCACCCAACACAGAAGTGATACTAGACTCAATAAAAAATCCTGTGCCTTATCAATACATTGTAATTCTAATAACCACACCCCAGATTACAATAATGTTGAAATTGTCGACCGTTGCTCTAACAATCGAGGTAGATTATTTCTTGAAATGTTCCACATCCAGAAGAACCGCACCACGGTCATGAATTTCAAATCGGACACCGACCACCTCAGCGGCATCTATTCGTACCTCCTTGAGTTGTGTGCTGGGTCTCGAGACGGTAACTCGTCAAGAGCTTCCAGTTCCGCAGCTTCATTGTAGGTGCGATTAGATGTCGTCTGCTCTGCATGCCTCTCTGGTTGTACGGTGACTGTATCTGCTTGTTGGAACATGTACCATGCTGAGTTATCAATTTCTCTTGTTCGCCCGTCTTTTGGTTTATTCTTTAAATTCATTTTCATAACTTAAATTCATTTTTCGGCTTCACATTACAAATTTTGTCAAAATTATTTATACATTTAAAATATTACCCTCCACCTGCCATTGTTAAGATAGTCCTCCCCTTTGTTGACATACTCATCGATACAAACTTATAATTATCCAATGGATAAATAATCACTCAGTACGTTTAACGTAGAAACTTGTATCAAGTATGTGAATGGGGTTGCCTACCTTGCACAATGGAACTATTGCCCACAATCTATGGCCTCACCATAGTATATTAATAGTTAGATTCGCACCACATATAAGGCAGTTTTTAATTAATTTCCTGTTTACTTTACACCTAACCTTTTATATTATTAACTAGTCATACAATTGTAATATTTATAATTAAGACCATCATCGATACACCCCTGTCTGGAACCATGCACGGCTCCCACCCACCCGCACTAGGCGGGTTGGCAACACTAGCGAGCCTGTATTGTTCCAGACAGAGTTGGTAACCGATTTTCGATACATCGATATCAATTGACAGCTGACGCCATTTTTAACGTGTTCGTGTTCGTCCCCATGTAAATCGTTTTACATCATAGTATTTTATCACAATTTTAATTAACAACAACAACAAACATGACTCTTCAAGTAACAATTAGATGTAGCAACCTTTATTTTTAACTATTTCACATGTAAGTACACTTAAATTCAATTTTTTCCAAATTTATCGCTGACGCACATGTTCAACAAATTTTCATTTTGTAGTGTAATTTCCCTGAAGAAGGAATAAACGAATTCCGAAAGCTTGGTTTTATGATAAAGTAAATAGGACTTTTCTTGCCCCTTGGTCGAATCCCCGTTACGGAATAAGATTCCGAATTTTCACATTTAACTCCAACAAGTGACGACCGTTACTTCCCCTCGCCATATATATATATATATATATATATATATATATATATATATATATACGTATCTAACCGACTTTACTAGACCCGCCATAAAGATTGAACAAACTTGAGACCACCTTTTATACAGATTCACTATATTTAATCCACCTCAATAAGCCCAACACACGGCTATTACAAAGTGGCGACCAATTGTATAAAAATTGTTGTTCAACCGACCTACCTAAGCCCTGCGGCGTTGCCTAAATGTTTCGTATGCTGGCAGATATCATTCTTCAGTGCGATGTTTCGATAAACAAGTGCTTGCGTTTTAAGTTTATATGTACATGAATTTTTACTCGCCGATGATGAGGTGGACGATTTTAGAGGAGGCGATTTCGCAGATAAATATATACCCTGTGATGCTGAAAGTTCTTGTGATTTAACAGTTTCTTCAAATACTACATAATACGTATTGAGTATAATGCAATAACGAAAAAATTAATTTCAAGAAACCTAAATGTTTATAATCGTTCAGGCCATCTATTTTATGAGTCCATATAGTTAGATACCACTCCGCGGCACAAAGGTAATGCCGCGTGGCGATCAACGTGTAAAACACTATTGGTGGATGGCGATCAAAGAGTGTGGTGGAAGGATATATTGAAGAAGCTGAGTATATTACCAGAAGTTAAAATTGCAAACAAAATATTAAATCCGGTAAATACTACAGTTTACCTTCTCTCCACATCATCTGGAACAGTTTCTAACAGCAATGATTAAAATATTAATTAAATATGTGCAGACGGTATTAATTTATCTGGACACTTTACTAATTGTACTTTTAATTTTAATATTATCAAAAATGATAAATAAACTCAAATCATTCTTATTTTATTCTTACAATGATGCCTTGTTTTTAAGTTAAACACGAAAGTCCGCTGTGGCCGATTTAACGACCGTTGCTATGTATACTATTCATAGCAACGGTCGTTAAAATTCCTTGATATAGAAATATTGCGTACATAAAAGATTATTTAGATGGTTTCTTGGTTTCTTATGACGACGTTTAAATAAGTCTTTATGTGTAAAATTAAAAAAAAAATTGAATATTTTTTTAATGAAGAAGTCATCAAGTTCGTGTTCTTTTAGATTATTTACAAAAATGTGGAATGTATTCTTTATTATTTCATTTTATTTATTGTAAGTACCCTGTTATAATCTATTTTTTGTAAAAATAAATCCATACATTTCAAGTCACAAAAATAGAAATAATCTATAAAATTTTAATACAATAATATATACAGGGTTGGGCAAATGCGTCGGAACATCTGATTTCTGGCTAAACGTCTATGTTTTTCTTATTACTTTTAAAGGAAATGTTTATGAGTTTATTTATTTCATTTAGTGACGTCCTTTCATTTTTAACTGCTAACCAATTTTTTAAGATATGACATCATTGACAGTTTTTTTAAATGGATCACCCTGTATATTTTTACATTTTCAAATAAACACCTTTTCAGCAATTACAATGATATAGAGTTTAGTGGGGTTACGACTTGTGGTTTTTTAAATAATAAATAAATAATGGAAAATAAAATTTCTGAATTTCCTGAAGCTTTTGCACAACCCTTGAAAAGTTTGATTTAGAAATATTGTAATTTCTGTCAATAAATGCTGCATTAAAAATATTGCATGCACCTTACAGAGATTTCTGCTAATTTCCAAAAATTAGCCATCATTAACAACGTAATTATTTCACGTTCAGTTGGTGAACTAACATAATTGAACAGCAATGTTAATATTTCACATGGATAACATCTGTCGGTGACAGAAAACATAAAAAACACGAAAGTTTTTTTTTTTTTTATCAGGAAACAGTGTAAAAAGCCACCTCACTGTAGAATTATTTTATTTAATATTTAAAAAACCACAAGTCAAAGACCCATGAAACTTCATATCTTTGTAATTGCTGGAAAAGTGTCGCCAATGACGTCATATCTCGCGAAAGAGGGTAGCTGCTGAAAATCAAAATATGTCAGTGAATAGAATAAATAAATCCATAAACATTTCTTTTAAAAGTAATAAGAAAAAACAGATGTTTAGCCAGAAATCAGGTGTTCCGACACATTTGCCCAACCCTGTATATGTATATATGAGGCATTCTTTTACAAATCGAACGGAAATATTGGGTCTACAATTTGTACGCATTTCCTATACAAAATAAGCCGACCCGTATTTTCGCATTTTTTATCGTCGGTGTTTTTAAAAATACAGACACTAAAAGTTTTGAAAACTCGCTAATTATACATGTCTTTAGATCGCTATAACTCCCTAAAAACTATTAGTCGTATGGAGCTCAGTTAGGGCTTATTTTAAAGGTAATGGAACTCTCTTCATTCTGATGTTAATTAGTATTACTTTTTTTTGTTAATTTTTAATTATTATAAACAATTAACATATTTAAAGTAATTTTACTACTCAAGGCCATCACTTTAAAAATTTGAAAAAAATGCCATTGTGTGCCTCATTTTCGTTCATATAAAAATCTATTTTTTCAATGATCATTTGATTACATCAGTATGAAAGAAATTAATTTGTACGACAAAACACGCTACACGGCGCGCGACTGCGAGCGCTGGGTCCGTGGCGTCGTACTTTAGCAGTAATTAAGTGTGAAATTAAAAGAAAGGTAAAAGATATTATAATTGACTAATTGACTGTTATTTATTGTTAAATAGCAATTTTCTAATGAGGTATCACAGAGGGGGTGTTGCCATTAAAAAAAAATGAGTCGGGGTGGCTACAGCCCCAGGGGTTGCAAGGTGAAGGTCATTTTTGTGGTAATACTGATTCCCCCCACATACTCTAGAAACAGTTTTGAGAATTTTTTTATATCTTTTTTAGGTCTATACTAATCATTGCTCGTTTTTAAATAGATACCCGGTATATACAAGTAATAAATAACATCATACAGATGGGACAGTTAAACTTTTTAGAATGAAATTAATTATCCGCCATTATGATATCATGGTAAACCTTTGTGTCCAATTCAAAATAATTGTAAAGTTTTTTGCAAATTTCTCGATAAATACACTGCAGCAACAATAGAGTAAGGTACCAAATCATTCAGCTTAAAAAGCTTTAAAAATAATTTGAAGACCGATTCTGTCATAATTAATCAAATCAAATCAAATCAAAATCAAATTTATTTATACATAGTTTGTACATACATTGTAACATAAAATACATCCAATGGAACAAAACTAATACAAATACGTCAATAAAACTAAAGCAGAGTACCGAAGAAATAATACATAGTACATAAAATAAAAGCAAAACTGCCAGAAACATACTGAGGACCGATCTAGAGGTCACCAAGACTATATAATTCGGTTTCACTTAAATATTTTTTTAATTCAATTTTGAATTCCTTTAGCAACCGTATTTCATTAAGATGTTGGGGAAGTTTATTAAAATATACAATTGCACTATATTTGGGTGATTGTTCCGTCATCGTCAATCTGTGCTGAGGTATGTTGTAGTCACTTAAAATTAAAAATTAACAATTCATACATATATAACCTACGGAAAGTTAGAATTCCTTCCCTTTTAAACAAACCCCTGGATGATTCACTATATTTTAAATTAAAAATTATTCTGACGACTTTTTTCTGAAGTAAGAAAATATTATTTGCTGCAGGACTGCCACCGTAGAATATTATCCCGTATCTTAATTGGAACTCGAAGTTGGTATGGCATAAAAGCAGTAAATGTTTTGTTTTAAAGGTTCCTTTTAGCAACCTTATGGAATACAAGATCGAGTTCAATTTTTTATTAACTGCGAACAATGCTCGTTCCAACGTAGTTGGTAATCTATTTTGATGCCAAGCGCTTTTATGTAACACTTTTTAAGTGAATTTTTTGTTTGAAAAGACATTAGGTTTGTTTTTTCTCGGTTTAATACCAGTTTGTTTCTGTTTAGCCAATTTTCGATTTTATTTATCGTAACCTCAGTTCTCGCTTTAAGTTCATTAATATTTTTTCCTGCCCCTAAGACACATATATCATCAGCATAATTTACCAATTTCGCCTCCGTAGGTGAGATACATTTTCGCAAATCATTGACATAAATTATAAAGAGTATTGGTCCCAGAATACTCCCCTGCGGCACCCCGCTATTTGAGTATTGCATGTTCTATTCAATATTTTGGATTTTGATTTATGACTTATTTCTACGGTTTTCTAAAAATGTTTTTATTAAATTTTTATTTCCTCGTATACCGTAGGAGTAAAGTTTATTTAAAAGAATCGAATGATCCTCTGTGTCGAACGCCTTAGAGAGGTCAAGAGATACTCCAATAGGCATTTCCCCCCTCTCCAAGGCGTCAGTCACTGTCTGCACATATTCAAAAAGTGCCGTAGAAGTAGATTTTTTTCCTAAAAAAACATGCTGTGCTTCATTGTATAGCTTATACTCATTAAAAAAATAAATAATTCGTGATGCAAGAATTTTCTCGGCAATTTTTGAAAAGATATTCAGGAGAGTTATCGGTCTGTAGATTGAAAAGATTTTAGTATCACCACTTTTAAAAATAGGTTTTATTATACCTAATTTCAAAACATCGGGAAATGTTCCTTGTTCAAACATATGGTTCATTAGTAGGGGAGCCACTATTATCACATTTCAAATTTTACATGTAAATCCCTATGGCTCGCTTTGCAATACAACACCCTGTATATCAGTGCTTTTACTGTTCTTTATGCTATTTATTGTATCCCTTATTTTTATTTCTCTGACCTTTTAAAATTAAATTTGTTACCACAGTCTATACTAATATCACAGATGTAGCTTGTTTGTAACTATTATAATATGATACTATACAATGATTTAATTTCAGTAGCAATATAAAACATCTATTTAATTTTAAGCTAATTAGACAGCGCAAAATGTAATATTGGTACTATTTTAAATTGTTGTATATTAAATTATTCATGAACTACGCAAGCTTTTAACTTAAATAGTGATTTTAAAATAAACATTATAATGACGCACATACTTTATAAAGTACTTCAAATATTTAATTGGATATTTTTCAGTAAAGAAATTGAAAAGTCCGTGTCTTTTTAGATCATTCTTAAATATTTGTATTTTATTCTAAGTAATGTCAAATTATTTATAAATTCGCAATTAGTTTTAATACGACCATTTGTATAAAAACCTTCAATCTTAAAGTTAATCAAAATCAATTAAGCAATTCTTATAGTAAATAATAATTTCAATATCCTATTTCCAATATTGGGGTAAGTTGCAGAGACGGCTGGCAGCGTAACCACACCTATATGTATTACTTCTGCTACCTTGGCCGTACCATGAGTCACCCCACAAGCCGTCACTGGTCATAAACAAAAAGACATTTTAAAACGCCAGATTCGTATGAACATTTTTATTTTAACCCTACGGTAGGTGCGCGGTCTACAGTCGTTGACCGGGAAGAATCCATCGCTATTTGGAGTACAATAAATCACACTATTGCATAAAATCACTAAACTCAAGTGACTAAGAATCTAAATTGAGATGTTTTTTAATTACCACTTATAAGGATACATGCACAAATAACGCGAATTATCGAGTTATAATCGTTTTTAAAAGACTGGTCCATGACTAGTTCGCGCGCCTAACGTAGAGTTAAATACATCATACACATCGCGTTTTATGATAAAAAAAAGTGGAGAACGATGTTGCCAGACTGCCTGCATGAGATCGTCGGTACGACATGGTGGTATTGTATATAATATATACAGATCGACCGGACTACCTCTGGTGAGCAATCGCATCAACTAAAATTGTATAAAATGGTGATATTCGACCACATTTTGGGACCCACCTAAAATTGGTCTATAATCAAAGTACACTTGTAATAATCGATAAACACAAGAAAACGTTTTCAGACCCGCAGCCGGGTCTGATAACGTCTTTTTTGGTCTGGCTTTGTAGGTGGAATATGGCAAGTTGGGTCTGTATACGCGGTTAAACAAATCTATATATATATATATATATATATATATATATATATATATATATATGTAGGAGTTTATTGGGTGTTGCGGTCGGAAAGCAATTATCAACACTGAATACTCTTTATTCCATACTTCCAATTTTTCGGGAGACTATTCTCCCTTCTTCAGGGCGCTACAACATTATGACGTCAGTACAGGTAAAATTAACGATAAAATTTAAATAAACAGAATACATTTTAAAATTTTACTTACAGGAATTCGAGGTTAGTGTATTCTAATTTTGTCGGTGATGTTATTATACATCCGACAACTGGGCATCGATGTAAGTACACAAAACAGGAACATAAACACTTTAAAATTTGTTACTATTGTTAAAATTCACTAATGTACGTGGATGGTTGTAATGCAGTTAAAATATTGTCAATTAATAAAATTCGATTAAAAGATTATAAAAAATTATAAAAAAATATATAAAAAATATTTTGTTGATTGGAAAAAACTCTTAAAATTATTGTAACTTGGTAAGCCTAAATATACATACTTATGAACTATAATCCCATAATCAACGAAACATACCGTTGATTATGGGTCAGTTGAAATCCTGGACACAGAGAAGAATCTAAAAAAGAGATTATTCCTGGAAATGTGCCACATCAATAACGAGCAGCAACCCATGAATGCAAAGATGGACATAAAAGGGTTGAGCACTAAAAATGTCGAAGAAAATCCTCGTATCAGGGAATCCGACCAAAAAGGGTGGTTAATAAATCATCTATTTATCATAAAACCGAGCTTTCGCCAATGTTTATTAGCTTCTTCAGGGATAACGCTACAAAATAATTTACAAGAGAGAAAATTTTTATAAGTTAATGAATTGAGGTTATGCACGTGTTCGCGACGCACGTGTTGGCGAAAATTTACTTACATGGAAGATGTGAAAAAATAAACCGTTGAACATACGGGATTAATGAAAAGGCTCGATGCAGTAATAGTGAAACATATTAAAATTTGTTTAAAACGCTGATGTCACAGGATTAAAATTTTACAAACTTTACAAACACACATCGCCGGACATGTTGGTTCGAGACGATGACTAACAGTGATTGTGAACTAGGTTAGATTGTAATGGCCGAGGTACAAGCCAAACTGGAGGGAGAGCACTACACAATTAGTGCCAACCCTGGGAATTGATGCCGTCAAAGTGGCGGTAAAATTTGAATTTGACAATTTTTAAGTGTAAAAGAGTAAAAGTGTAAAAATGAAAAAAAGGGGGGGTGGTGTTGTCTGTGGCTATCAATTTAACCTTTACAAATGTAGATTATAACATTAACAATGACTGACTCATTTTAACGCTATAATAAAATGTAGGGGTTAGGATTAATAGATGAGTTAAAAAATATAATATAATTGTTAGAGGTGGTAGTTAAGTGATGGTGGTTAAATGGTGAGCACACCATTTATGGTGAACAAAGTGGATTAATGTAACCCCCAGATTGTAAGTTGTAATATTAACAATGTACAAGTCATTGTAGTATTATAACACATTGCAGCGGTTGCAGGGTTGTTATTGAAAACGTATAAGTTACGTAATGTTAAAGATATATAAAAGGTAGTGTTTAAGAGTTTAAATTATTTAGGTGTTTTTTTTTTTACTATTTTCCAACAAGTACGGCCGTTACTTCCCTCCAGTATATATATATATATATATATATATACCGGGTGACCCAGGGATCTGTAAAAGCCCCGTAACTTATTTGCTATTTGAGATATCGACTTCTAGTTTTCATAAACTGGTACCTACACCCATTCTACATATTTTAAAAATATATATGTTTTTGTACAGGGTGTCCCAGTATAAGTAACAGATCAAAGTTATGTTTTTTTTAATAGAACACCCCATATTTTATACTTTATTTTTAATCCTCTTAAGAAGCTGATAAAAATAGTATAATATACTATGGGTCTATTATAGACGGTTGGTTAGTTATGGGCAAATTTGTAGCAAAAACGTGTACACATTGAAAACATTGCAGAAGCGTTCCCAGCAAAGATTGCATCATTTTTTATACACTAGAAAATTTTCCACATCATGAAGAAAATTACACATCGGCTTTGGACCTTTTTTGTTCATACTGCTATACAGGGTGTCAACATACGCAAAACAATGGATAACTATTTTTTTTCAAATGGAACACCCTATATACGTTGGCACCAATCTATGGCATTTGTGATAAGCTTTCCAATGATATACTGTTTGTATAACAAAATATTAAGAATCCTTGAGATTTATCAATAAAAACATATTTCTTTTGTTACCTTCTGATGATTTATGGACTTTCAGCCAAAACTATGCATTTTCTGGAAAAACTATAAGATACCAAAGTTATAGAGCGAAACATTTCCGATCGATATAAGTCTTTCAACTTTTCGGATAATGCGTGCATTGCCCGCCAGAGCGCGTAAAATCGTGACTGTATATGCATTTTAGCGTTTTTTTACAATTTTTTATTAATAAATTGCACTACACTTTATTTTTCGCACCCCTCTAGCAGAAAAACGGGAAATTATGGGAAAATTCAAATGACCAATATCGATTAAAAATGTTCTGCTCTACAACTCTTAGTAGAAGCAATTTTTGCCCAAAATGCATAGTTTTCCCTAAAAATGCAAATTGAAAATGTGTGTATCAATTTTCGTGTTTTTGAATGATTTTTTGAATTTTTCGCGAAAACTATGCATTTAGAGATAAAATTGCTTCTATTAAGAATTGTAGAGCGGAACATTTTCAATCGATGTAGGTCATTTGAATTATTCGACAATACCCCGTTTTTCCGCTAGAGGGCGTGGAAAACAAAGTATAGTGCAATTAATTAATAAACAATTTGAAAAAAAAAAACGCTAAAATACGGTCACGATTTTGCGCATTCTGGCAGGCAATGCACGCATTATTGGAAAAGTCGAAAGACCAATATCGATTGAAACTTTTCCGCTCTACAACTTTGGTCTCCCATTATTTTTTTATAAAATTGATAGTTTGGGCAGAAAATCCAAAAATAGGCAGGAGGTGACATAAGAAAAATGTTTTTTTATAGATAAATCTCAAGAATCCTTATTATTTCATAATACAAATTGTACATCATTAGAAAGCTTATCAAAAATGCCAAGCATTGGTGGCAAGATATATAGGGTGTTCCATTTGAAAAAAAATAGTTATCCATTGTTTTGCGTATGTTGACACCCTGTATAGCGGGATGAACAAAAAGGAACCAAAGCCGATTTGTATTATTTTTTATGATGTGGAAATTTTTTTGGTGTATAAAAAATGACGCTATCTTTGCCAGGAGCGCTTCTGCAATTTTTTCAATGATTCCTTGTTTTTGCAACAAATTTGCCCATAACTAACCAACCGTCCATAATAGACCCATGGTATCTTATACTATTTTTATCAGCTTCTCAAGAGGGTTGAAAATAAAGTATAAAATATAGGGTGTTCCATTAAAAAAAAACATAACTTTGTTCTGTTATGTGTACTTGGACACCCTGTACAAAAACATATAAATTTTTAAAATATGTAGAATAAGTGTGGGTACCAGTTCAAGAAAACTAGAAGTCGATATCTCAAATAGCAAATAAGTTATGTGGCTTTTACAGATCGCTGGGTCACCCGGTATATATATTAGAGTGGTTCTTATTTTCGAAGTATGTGAAAAATAACGGGACAACCCGGAAACTTGTTCGTATAGATAAAAAAACTAATAACTGTAAATTTTGAGCCATATCGAACATTGCGTAACCGGGCCCTGGCCCTCTAAAATTTGAAAAAGTCGGTTTTTTATTATTTTTTTTAATTATGGTTCATCCTCATATTAAACGGTCCACTCTAATGGCCAAAATATATATTTTGTGGATAAAGGACGTTAATATGTATAAAAGTGTTTATTTGTTGAAATTGATCTAAAATTGATGAAGTTATGATTTTTTTAATGCCCCTCTATTCATTGAAATTGAAATTACATTATAAGAAAGCCATGACTAAGTGAACCAGATGCTTCACTTCAATTGGTAACCTCATCCTATTTTTATATTTTGACATGTGGTAATATTACTTTGATGCAGACGTTTTAATCTACGCCACAGTTCGCAAGAGAGAATCCGTGTGGCCTGTGGCGCAGATCAACACCTAGTTAATCTGGTTTCATGTTTTCGGCGGCATTTTGTAACGATATTATAAAGTTGCTTTCAAAATGAGTGGAAGAACCATATTTGCAGATGCAATTTTTTTGATCGGAATACCGCATAGCCAAATACTTTGCTCAAAACTACCATTTAGGAAGCAAGTGGTATCTTTGTATTTCTACAATCAGCGAGTACTTAAAATGAATTTAAGCTTCAGTGAAACGCTGGTTATGGAAGCATTGTCTGTTGATTAAAGGCTCATATTCCGAATCAACTCAAACAACGTCGCATCGATAAAATGTAGTTATGGCATAAAGAATGGCAAAATCTTAATAAGCACTCTTCTCGAGAAACTGCAGCACATATAAATAAAGAAAAATAATTTGTTAAAAGTTTCAATGATTTATTCGATTTTGCTTCTGAAAATGCATTGCAAACAATTACAATTGAAGAAGACAAACCATTTCTATTAATGCAGAGAGATAATGGAAGATCAGGATCAATCAATGGCATTGAAAGTTTCGCAGTGCAAGTACAAAGTGACGTTTGAATCGGTTAGAAGTAGAGAAGGAAGCGAAAATCTGATCAAGAAATGGCAGTCTCGTCCACTTCTGTCTCAATGGAAACAAGAAGCCAGCGATTCATTCGAAAATGGTAATAACGGTCCAGCTGATTTGAATATTATTCCTACCTCAAATCTGGATCTAAATTGCATTTATCAATAAAAGGATATCATCTGCTTTAGACAAGTGTAAAATAAGTGATATAAATGCCGTTGATCTTCTGATTACCGTCGCTGAAGGATTAGGCTACAATGAAAACGATTTAATTATTATTACATATTATTCATCAGTGCGGGCTATGAAATTAGAACCCACCATTTGGCCTCAATGTCAGGATTGTATTGCCGGGAGTGAGATTCTTAACAAAATTCTTGTTGGTCATTCACATTTTAGAATGAAAAGTCAAAATAATCGAAGAATGTAATACTCTATTAACCAATGACAAGGAACAAAAGAAGTTTTTATTATTAAACTTTGAAGAGTATCACAAGAGATTTTAATAAAAATGCATAAATTGGTAATATCTAAAAAACACGAAATATCGAAATATACCGGGTGACCCAGGGATCTGTAAAAGCCCCATAACTTATTTGCTATTTGAGATATCGACTTCTAGTTTTCATGAACTGGTACCGACACTTATTCTGCATATTTTAAAAATATGTATGTTTTTGTACAGGGTGTCCCAATATACATAACAGACCAAAGTTATGTTTTTTTAAATGGAACACCCTATATTTTATACCTCATTTTCAACCCTCTTGAGAAGCTGATAAAAATAGTATAAGATACTTTGGGTCTATTATGGACGGTTGGTTAGTTATGGGCAAATTTGTGGCAAAAACAAGGACACATTGCAAAGTTGCAGAAGCGCTCCTAGCAACGCTAGCGTCGTTTTTTATACATTAAAGAATTTTCCACATCATGAAGAATAATACAAATCGGCTTTGGTTCTTTTTTATTTATAGTGCTATACAGGGTGTCAACATACGCAAAACAATGGATAACTTTTTTTTTTCAAATGGAACACCCTATATATCTTGCCACCAATGCATGCAATTTTTAATAAGCTTTCCAATGATGTACAATTTGTATGATGAAATATTAAGGATTCTTGAGATTTATCCATAAAAACATTTTTCTTTTGTCACCTCCTGCTCATTTTTGTATTTTCAGCCAAAACTATGCATTTTCTGAAAAAATAATAAGAGACCAAAGTTGTAGAGCGGAAAATTTTCGATCGATATAAGTCTTTCGACTTTTCCAATAATGCGTGCATTGCCCGCCAGAGTACGCAAAATCGTGACCGTATATGCATTTTAGCGTTTTTCTCAAATTTTTTGTTAATTAATTGCACTATACTTTATTTTCCACGTCCTCTAGCAGAAAAACGGCTAATTATAGAAATATTCAAATGACCTACATCGATTGAAAATATTCCGCTCTACAACTCTTAAAAGAAACAATTTTTGCCCAAAATGCATAGTTTTCGCTAAAAATGCAAAAAACCATTGAAAAACGCAAAAATTGATATATACATTTTTAATTTGCATTTTTAGGGAAAACTATGCATTTTTGGCAAAAACTGCTTCTATTAAGAGTTGTAGAGCGGAATATTTTCAATCGATACGGGCCATTTGAATTTCCCTATAATTTTCCGTTTTTTCGGCTAGAGGGTGCGAAAAATAAAAATTAATAAAAAATTTGAAAAGAAAACTGTAAAATGCACATACAGTCAAGATTTTTCACGCTCTGGCGGGCAATGCAAGCATTATCCTAAAAGTTGAAAGACCTGTACGAATCTGAAATTTTTCGCTCTACAACTTTGGTCTCTTATAATTTTTCCTGAAAATGTATACTTTTGGCTGAAATTCCAAAAATCTGCAGAAGGTGGCAAAAGAAATATGTTTTTATTGATAAATCTCAAGAATCCTTAATATTTTGTTATACAAACTGTATATCATTGGAAAGCTTATTAAAAATTCCATAGATTGGTGGAAATTTATATAGGGTGTTCCATTTGAAAAAAAATAGTTATCCATTGTTTTGCGTATGTTGACACCCTGTATAGCACTATGAATAAAAGAGAACCAAAACCGATGTGTATTATTCTTTATGATGTGAAAAATTTTCTAGTATATAAATAAAGATTCTATCTTTGCTAGGAACGCTTCTGCAATATTTTCAATGTGTACATGTTTTTGCCACAAATTTGCCCATAACTAGCCAACCGTCCATAATAGACCCATACTATCTTATACTATTTTTATCAGCCTCTTACGAGGGTTGAAAATAAAGTATAAAATATAGGGTGTTCCATTTAAAAAAACATAACTTTGTTCTGTTATGTATATTGGGACACCCTGTACAAAAACATACATATTTTTAAAATATGTAGAATAACTGTGGGTACCAATTCAAGAAAACTAGAAGTCGATATCTCAAGTAGCAAATAAGTTATGGGGCTTTTACAGATCCCTGGGTCACCCGGTATAACTATGATGTAACTAAAAAATCATAGCTCCATCAATTTTAGTCCGATTTCAACAAATAAATTCATCTTGGATTCGCATAAACCTCCTCTGTCGACACAATATATAATTTCACCATTAGGGTGGACTGTTTAATTTTAGGGGGGGCCAAAATAAAAAAAAATATATAAAAAATCAACTTTTTCAAATTTTAGAGGGCTAGGGCCCGGTTACGCAATGTTCGATATGGCTCAAAATTTAGAGTTATTAGTTTTTTATCTATACGAACAAGTTTCCGGGTTGTCCCGTTGATTTTCACATACTTCGAAACTCCACCATATATGCTAAAACCACTTTAATATATATATATATATATATATATATATATATATATATATATATATATATATAAAACGGCAAGAAGTAACGGACGCTGCTATGTAGTGAAGTGTGAGGTGTAACGGGAGAAAGGTCCAGAATTTCGATATAGTCCGCAGGGAGCAATAAACCAGATGTAGTGTGTGCTCAGTCACTATATTTCGCTATAAGTAGCCAACGTTTCGCGTAAAACATTTACGCATCATCAGGGCCTAAAATTAAATGTTACAAGAAATTTTAGTGAGGAGTAAAATGATCAAAATTGCGAAAAAAATTAACAAAGTAAAAGCTGAAGGCAGTGAACAAGAAAACAAAAGAGGTTAAACTTACTAGTAAACGATTAAAATAATGATGTCCTGCGGTGCGTGAGGCGACCGCGTGGTGAAGAGGTTAAGAAGTTCGTCATGGTGATCGTGTGTAGACGAGGCGTTAAAATTTAAAAATACAACAGCACATCGCAAATAACATGTGCGCGTAACGTAATAGGGGCGCAACAAACCACTTAAATCAGAAAATACACAGTGGATGAACAGATTAAAAGCACAGTCGGTAGGTGTAAAATTGTCGGTGCAAAATGGCGTTCAACAAGTACAACACTGTTGTGGTTCGATCCGGTGGAATTTCGCGGTGGGAAAGGAGATGGGCGGGGCAACGTCTATCGAGGCCGGAGATGTTGGTGGGAAATAGTGTACGAAAAAGCGCGGCAAAGATTGTTTTCCTGCCCCCATCCAAACCGTCGAGCGAAACCGACAACGGTCAAGATAGGAGAAGGAGAACAACCCCTGACTCGAGTACCAAAAAGTAATGTAGTCGCAATAGTACAACGGTACACAGGCCCTGACCCAGTGCGAAACTGAAAACCGTCACATTATGTCGATGTGCTATCCGGGAAAGAAAAGAAAAACAAAAAAAAATTTAAAAAGGGGAGAAAATTTAGAGAAAATAGAAAATATAATAATCGGGCGCTATGGGATGTACGGGAATGAAAATGAGCAAGGGGAGGAACCATTATAAGTACTGAAGGCACAATAATGGGTGAAACAAAAAACTGTATGTATCAAAAAAAATTATTAAATGTATGAGAATGGGGTGAAAATTGAACAATACTAAATGATCTCTCACAGGAGCGTCAAACACACGAGAGAAAAGGGGGAAAAAAAACAAAACAAACAACAAAGACAGTGTCAGGGAGTACGGGACTGAGATATGGTGGAATGGGGCTAATGGGACGGGGAGGCTAGGAGCTGTTGAAGAGATTATTGTTTCGCACACCTAGTCGTGCCGTTGAAGCGCGTGTAGTCAATATTTCGTCCAACGATGTGACAGGCTCAGACCGAATTGCTTATCGTAAGCTGCCCTATGTTGATGGGTTATCCCAACAACTTACCTACATTTTCCGTTCAGTTGCCCCGAACTTGATGATCGCCCACAGCAATGTCAACACCCTTAAACTCCTCTTGTTCTCCCGTCTCAAAGATCCTATTCCCGTTGGTTACAAACACGACGTTGTTTATGTTATTAAATGCCAACACTGTGACCTCGTTTACACTGGCCAAACTGGCCAAAAACTAAGTAAACGCTTGGCCCTTCAAAAGAGCGACGTCAGGCATAAACCACGATCCACTGGTCTCAGTGTTCATTGTAATGACACTGATCACATACCAGACTATAAAAATGCCAAAATTCTGTGCACAGAACAGAATTCCTTCAAAAGGAACTTCCTTGAAATGTGTTACATACAAGCACAAGAAAAACCAATGAATTTCAAGAAGGACATCGAGGGCCTTAGCATAATTTACAGTAACCTTCTGTCCCTAGCCTCCCCGTCCCATTAGCCCCATTCCACCATATCTCAGTCCCGTCCTCCCTTACACTGTCTTTGTTGTTTGTTTTGTTTTTTTTCCATTTTCTCTTGTGTGTTTGACGCTCCTGTGAGAGATCATTTAGTATTGTTCAATTTTCACCCCATTCTCATACATTTAATAATTTTTTTTGATACGTACAGTTTTTTGTTTCACCCATTATTGTGCCTTCAGTACTTATAATGGTTCCTCCCCTTGTTCATTTTCATTCCCGTACATCCCATAGCGCCCGATTATTATATTTTCTATTTTCTCTAAATTTTCTCCCCTTTTTAAATTTGTTTTTGTTTTTCTTTTCTTTCCCGGATAGCACATCGACATAATGTGACGGTTTTCAGTTTCGCACTGGGTCAGGGCCTGTGTACCGTTGTACTATTGCGACTACATTACTTTTTGGTACTCGAGGCAGGGGTTGTTCTCCTTCTCCCATCTTGACCGTTGTCGGTTTCGCTCGACGGTTTGGATGGGGAAAGGAAAACAATCTTTGCCGCGCTTTTTCGTACACTATTTCCCACCAACATCTCCGGCCTCGATAGACGTTGCCCCGCCCATCTCCTTTCCCACCGCGAAATTCCACCGGATCGAACCACAACAGTGTTGTACTTGTTGAACGCCATTTTGCACCGTCAATTTTACACCTACCGACTGTGCTTTTAATCTGTTCATCCACTGTGTATTTTCTGATTTAAGTGGTTTGTTGCGCCCCCATTACGTTACGCGCACATGTTATTTGCGATGTGCTGTTGTATTTTTAAATTTTAACGCCTCGTCTACACACGATCACCATGACGAACTTCTTAACCTCTTCACCACGCGGTCGCCTCACGCACCGCAGGACATCATTATTTTAATCGTTTACTAGTAAGTTTAACCTCTTTTGTTTTCTTGTTCACTGCCTTCAGCTTTTACTTTGTTAAATTTTTTCGCAATTTTGATCATTTTACTCCTCACTAAAATTTCTTGTAACATTTAATTTTAGGCCCTGATGATTCGTAAATGTTTTACGCGAAACGTTGGCTACTTATAGCGAAATATAGTGACTGAGCACACACTACATCTGGTTTATTGCTCCCTGCGGACTATATCGAAATTCTGGACCTTTCTCCCGTTACACCTCACACTTCACTATATATATATATATATATATATATATATATATATATATATATATATATATATATATATATATATACAACGAAGGGGTATAACAGCCGTTATAGTTAGAAAACCGAATTTAAGTAACGGGTGTGCGGCTTGGGTCTGGTAGGAAAACTCTTGTTATTTACTGCCAATATTTCGCCGTTTATTTACAGCTTCATCAGGGCTCTAAGTGAAACGATCAACACGTGGTATTAGTGGTAGGTTATGTTAACTAATACCACGTGTTGATCGTTTCACTTAGAGCCCTGATGAAGCTGTAAATAAACGGCGAAATATTGGCAGTAAATAACAAGAGTTTTCCTACCAGACCCAAGCCGCACACCCGTTACTTAAATTCGGTTTTATATATACATATTAGGCCGGAGCAAAAAAGGGGTCATCTCTCCGATTTCAACGGCCCTTAAAAATTGAGTAATTCTGGTCCTACTGAACTGCGCTGTAGCATTAGGAAAGTATTCTAAGTGTGTTTTGACCTCCCGCAAGAGCGATGAAAAGGGCCTTTTTTAGCACTTTTTTATGTTTCACTATATAAGTATGAAATTTTCTGTACACATACTCGACTAACGGGCGTAAACTACTTCTATACTTATGCTAAAGAAGTTTTGCATTCGGAAACAATAAGTCGTAAACGTAGAAATTTTTTTGTAGAATTTTCCATTTTTGGCACTTTTTACACCATTTGCCGTTTTGATCTTGATTCAGAGTTTTAATGGCTATACTCTATCAGAACTCATTGAAAAGTTTTATTTTGTATCTATTGAAGCTAAAACATCACTTTATGTACGATAATGTTATGAGATATAAAAATTCTCGGAAACGTTCAAATCAGAATTTTCTCCTGACAGCAATTTTTCGCATTCTTGACATAACATAACGTTTTAATGCTTTTTGGAGTCAAGATGACCTAATTCTATTAGGCATTGTTCTAAAACTTCGTTCTGTATTTATCGCAGCTTCAAAGTCACTTTATATTATACCTATATTGGTTTTGAATCCAAAAACGCACAGAAGTGTCGAAGTCAGTTCTCCTTACAGCATTTAATGATATTTTTGACAATTATACATAAGAACGTATTCACAAGAACGTTTCTTTGTTGAATTGGACTGTCTCTGTAAAACTAGAAGTGTGTAATCGTAAAATGGTGTAAAAAGTGCCAAAAATTAATGTTAAAAAAATTCTACAAATTTTTTTTTACGTTTACAACTAATGTTTCCGTATGCAAAACCTCTTCGGTATGAGAATAGAAGTAGTTTAAGCCCGTTAGTCGAGTATTTGTACAGAAAATTTCATACTTATATAGTGAAATATAAAAAAGTGATAAAAAGGCCATTTTCAGCGCTCTTGCGGGAGGTCAAAACACACTTAGAATGATTTCCTAATGCTACAGTGCGGTTCAGTAGGACCAGAATTATTCTATTTTTAAGGGCCGTCGAAATCGGAGAAATGACCCCTTTTACGCTCCGGCCTAATATATATATATATATGCTGCAGGTGTCCACTTGTTTATTTTTGTTTGAAAACTGAATAATTGCTTATTTACCTGGATTCAGGATTAATTTATTGTGAGTACACCAATCGTCCATGCTATTTACGACATTTTGGGTGAGATTTGCCGCATTTTCCAGGCCAGTACTACTTGTTAAAAATGTCGTGCCATCTGCATATTGGAATACTTTGCATTATGCATTATTTGATTTTATAGTTTGTGCAATCATTTGAATAGCGTAAAAATAGCAATAGGGATAAAATACCCCCCTGCGGAAGTCCTGTTGTTACTGGTTGATACTTTGACCTGAATTTCCTACTAAATTCACGACTAGTTTCCTCTCTTATTTATACGTACTGTTTATGGTTTTGTAAGTATGACTTTATCCACTTAATTGTAAGTCCCCTAATACCATAGGATTCTGATTTATTAAGTAATAGGCTGTGATCAACTAGGTCAACAGCTTTACTTAAGTCGAAAAAAATTCCCACAGTAATTTCGATTTTCTCTATGGATTGTGATATTTCTTTGACCGCTTCATACAGAGCATTGGTTGTGTTTTTTCCTTTTTTGAAACCATGACGTAGATACATGGTTTTATCCAACACTTTTGCAAAAATTGAGAGATTTGACACTGGACGATAATTTTCAATATTTGTCTTTCTCCCCTTCTTATATATCGGTGTTACTCTCACTATTTTCAATTTTGTAGGATTTTCACCTGTCTCAAATAATAGATTGATGATGTTTTCTAAAGGATAGGCTATGATATTGGCTACATGTTTTACTATACAGTAAGGAATTCCGTCTGGACCCTCCGATTTTTTATTTGCTACAAGTCGGATCACCTTTACTACCTCACTGTAGTCAACATTTGTCCAAAACATGCTATTACTATTGTTATTAAGGTTAGGAGAAAGTATACCTATTCGTTTATTAGTATTTAATGCATTTCTATTTGCAAAATGGTTATTAAAAATGTTTGCTCTTTGTTCAGCATCATACATATTTTTCCCATTATGGTTCAGGATTATTTTGTTTGATGATTTAGCCTGTCTTGTATTATTATTAATTTCCAAGTAGTTTTAATTAATTTGCGTGACTCTTTCATTTTAAGTTCATTATTTTTTTGTTTAGCTAAATTTATTTTAACGTTATATTCTTCTTTTAGGTAATTATATGTGGATTTTATATTGGTGCATTTTGTATTTTTATATACCCAGTGCAGTTCATTTGGCTTATCCCTAATTTTTAGTAGTTCTTTTGTAACCCACTTACCTGTTCTATTATTGGTATTTATGTGTTTCTTTTTTTACTAAAGGAAAAGCAATTAACTTAGTCCCTTCACTTTCCAAGCTTCTGTTTCAGACATAGTGACGGAACAAAGAATACGATAAGTTATGTAAGACAGTGTAATTACAAGATGAAATTATTCTACTCTCACCAGCTAAATGTAACAGTAAATTACATAACTGGAGTTGTAAGTAGCAAATTATGCGCAAGATATTGCGTACGGGTCGCGTAGCGGCGAGTAACGTAATTTCACGAGCGCGTAATTGCGTTACAACTCGTGTTATGTACTATACTTTACCTTCGACCTTACATTTATTCGCTTAAACTAAAGACATATTGAAATTGAATCTTGTCAGGGTGACGTTTAAATTTGTATTAAATTAGCCGGTAATGGCAATGTAGGACGACTACAACTAAACAAAAGAATTACCGTTCGAACAATTTTCCGTCGAATAAAATATTGTCCAATTGATTGAATCAATTTAAGGATACGGATCGTTGTACTCACTCTGAAGTGTTAATCTACTAAGATACCAATAAGGCATAGCGTGAAGTTTATTGTGTTGGTTATTATTTTAACCAATAAGTTGTAATCTGACGTTTAAATGTCACTGTCACTTTGACATTTAAAGACGAACATACGAATGCTGAGGGGGCGGACGTTAATTGTAATTGGCAAATAAGTATATAATATAGCGAGGTACATAAGTCGTAATAGTACATGTTACACATTTATGTACAACATTTAACATTTATAACTGCTCTGTATATTCGTAATGGGTCGCTTACAATTTGTGAAAACAGTATGGTAATTCATCAATTACAAAGTGGGAGTAGGTAAAAAAGTGTTACGTATTTTATATACATAGCTAAATTTAATTTCAATTATGTGGTTTAAAAAGCACAATCTGAATGAACATTTGAGAATGACAAAACTTCTTGGATGTTGAATATTAATAAATTTATACTTCCACGTTCCTTCCGTGAGCGGTGAGCTCGCTGGCGTATTTGCTGGATGATTCTGACATAAGACTAAATTAAATTCTCGGAAATATTCAACATCGCGCCCAATGTCATGACAGTTGAACTGTCAACTATTATTACAATAAAATTGACGTTCTATTTTTTACCCTAACGTTGTTATGAGAAAAAGGGGAAAAGCAATTGAAAATGATGTCGGCGCAAGAAGGGACCGAAGCGCATAAAAAGAGGACGAAACGTGCTCACGTTTTCACAGTTTGGTAAAAGTGAGACAGGGTAGGTTAATCTGTGGAAAGTAGTTACTGCTCCCTATCTGGAGAGGTGGAAATGTCGCCGGACTGATAAGATATTTTTAAAAACCGGCGTAATACCGGAGGACGTGGAATTATTTCGAATTTTCGGCAAAGCAAGAATAATTAAGATGTTTCAATTTTAATGCGTTGAACGAGCTTAATCAGCCAGTGAGCCTTTCCGCAACCGGCTTAATTGCCTGCGCAGCCCTTATAGCAACTGGCAAGCAAAATTGAATATCAATAATGTGACTTTATATTCTGTCTTGATTAGTTATAAAAATCTATTAACTATATTTTAATAATAACCAAATTAAACATGTTTTTCTTAATGGAAAGATAATTGTGTTTGCATGTATTTGTAATTTTGAATTAAGCTAACTTTCGACAGGAAAACTGTGAAATAGCCGTGACGTACTCACAAACTTTTAATGTGATTGTTATAATTTTATATCTTTCGCCCTTTGGTAACTTTAATGATTTTTTTATTTATTCTAAGTAAATTACTTGATAAAATTGATTACAATATGGTTATAACCATAGGTGATGATTTTAATGTATGGGTTTATCATAAAGTAAGTGGTATACTTTAAATGTTTGTATAATTTTAAGCAATTAAGCTAGCAGCTGAAAGTAAATGAAATCTAGTTGCTTCAATAATTGGATTTTACTGTATATGTAGTAAACAAAAGAGTTGTCATGACAACAATTAATATAAGTGTTAACATAGTAATAATAATAATAATATTTATTAGTGCTAAATAGACATAGTCCTTACACAGGTCAGAATAAGTAAGTGTTAACATAGTAATAATAATAATAATATTTATTAGTGCTAAATAGACATAGTCCTTACACAGGTCAGAATAAGTACATGAAAACATAAAATATAATGAAAATTAGTACCTTAGTAAAACTAACCATTATTTGGTATTATAATCATATTAAATTTAAAAAATGTTAGCAGACACCATTAAACATGTTAAAATATAAATTCATTGGACGAAAATAATATTAAAATTAGCCGGAATTAAAACCGAAGAAACGTATTAAGACCAATCACAGAAACGGAAGCATAATTAATAAAGGGAAAATAGCTGTTGTCTATAAAAATTTACCTAAAGATTATTAAAATAAATAGACAATTCACAATAATATTGTGATAAAAAAATGTACAAATTAATGTTAATTTCATAAAATAACTGAAACAGAACAGTACAAATATACATAAATAATAAAACCTTTAGATAAAATACATAAATGAACAGTAAATGTATAAAAGTATAAATTAATAAAATCAATAAAATTAATAAAAATGTATAAATTCAATAAAATTAATAAAATCAATAAATAAGTAAAAAAATAAAAAGTAAGTTAAGGGATAAAATCAGTAAATACCTGGATACAAATAAAAAAATAAATTATGTAATAAATATAGATAAAATTTCAACTTGTGTATTTATTCCGGCACCGTTCACATCAGGTATTCCTAAATGGAATAAAATGAATTAGTTATTAAAAATGCCTTAATCTTTATTTTAAATTTATTCAGTGGCAGATTTTGTACACAAGTTGGCAACACATTAAAACATTTCAAAGAGAAGTATCTTGTACCAACTTTACTTTTTGAGAGACGGAAGAATTCAGTTCTAATGTCTTCGCGTTTCATAAGCATGAAAAGTTTCGTTTTTACTATAAGTACTGATATTTTTTTCTGATATATAGTAGACACTCCAGTATATATAAACTTGTGAGAGTTAAAATTTTAAGATCAGAAAAAGCAGCACGGCAGTCATCTCTGTAAGCTATTCCTGCAATCACTCGCACAGCTCTTCGCTGAATTCTGAACATGTCGTTCAGAATGGGTGTCCCCATAGCAGAATACCATAATACAGATGGCAGTATATGAAGGCATAATATGCAGACAATACAACATCCTTTGATACAGCTCTGAATAAGCTACGTAGTAAATAGATGTTCCATAAGAGTTTGGATTCCAATTGTTTACCCTGCACGCACCAAGTGAGCTGGGAGTCCAGGTGCAATCCCAAAAATTTACCTGATAAGCAGGGCAATGGCATCCGTTTCAGCTACATCCAACTTATATAGGGTGTTCCATTTGAAAAAAAATAGTTATCCATTGTTTTGCGTATGTTGACACCCTGTATAGCACTATGAATAAAAGAGAACCAAAGCCGATGTGTATTATTCTTTATGATGTGGGAAATTTTCTAATGTATAAATAATGACGCTATCTTTGCTAGGAACGCTTCTGCAATTATTTCAATGTGTACATGTTTTTGGCACAAATTTGCCGATAACTAACCAACCGTCCATAATAGACCCATACTATCTTATACTATGTTTATCAGCTTCTCAAGAGGGTTGAAAATAAAGTATAAAATATAGGGTGTTCCATTTAAAAAAAACATAACTTTGTTCTGTTATGTATATTGGGACACCCTGTACAAAAACATACATATTTTTAAAATATGTAGAATAAGTGTGGGTACCAGTTCAAGAAAACTGGAAGTCGATATCTCAAATAGCAAATAAGTTATGGGGCTTTTACAGATGTCTGGGTCACCCGGTATATAAGGGACAACAGAGGTCCTAGGATCGACCCCTATGGCACACCTATATTTATGATTTGTTTTTCTGACATAAAATCGTTAACACAAACCATCTGGGTTCTATTCGAAAGGTATGACACAAGCATTTTACAACTCATGGGACAAATGTTATACGTAGTAAAATCTCATGATTAACTGAATCGAAAGCTTTACTTGCATGCTACAATTTCACCTGCCTCAAATGCTTCCAAGATATTTTGAAGGAGACCTCCAACAGCCCCTCCGGTTGTTTTATCCTTTCTGAATGCGAACTGATCAGGTGTAAACATTTTATTTTTTTCGAAGAAGTTTGTTATTTGCTCGCTTAAAATGAATTCGAAAATTTTGGAAAGAACAGGTAGAATACAAATAGGGCGGTAATTATTTGGATCCAACCTATCTCCATTTTTAAATATTGGGATACATTTAGCAATTTTAAGTGAGTCCGGGAATATACCATTTCTTATGCAACCATTAATAAGGTTTGTTATTGGACTTATTAATGTATCCAAAACCAAGCATATTATACTGATATTGAGCCCATATACATATTTACTGCTAGTTTTGTTCAACTTATATAGTACATCACGTACTTTGGCACAAGATACCTCTGTAAAACTAAAATAGGATTGTTCATTGTGACAATCATGCATAAAAGGAATAGGATCGTGTTGACTCGTTGGCAATGAACTACCTCTTCGAATTAATTACATTCCACATTGCCTTCATTTGATTTGTAATTTGATGTTTTAATAAACCGGTCATGTGCCAGCGTTTGTGCTTTTTTAACAGCTTGTTTGTACTCTTTATTGAATCTTTTGTAGTTTGTACGTAATTCGATATTACTATGATCTTTATTAAGCATTTCCCGTACAAAATGTAGCCTACATAGCATACTACGTAATTATGGAATAAACCACTGAACAGTATTTTCATTGGATTTGAGTTTTGTTTTCAGGAAATGCTTGTAGATAACTATCAACAATACGATTTATTCCACCCAATTAAAATTGTTAATTAAATTATAAAAAAAACTATTTTACCTCTTTCGGTGATTGGTCTTATTAGTCTGTTGACAAAGGTGGCGGTTATTGAATTATTTAATTCAACTTCCAACCCAAGATGATCGGATACTCCCAAATTTACTGCTAATGGATGACCTATCATATCTATTTTATTAGAAAAAATGTTGTCAATACACGCCTCAAGCCTTGTAGCTTGCGTTGACAATTTCCATAAACCATAGCTTATAAAAATATTACAATTTTGGACCGCTCTTCTATCAGCCGTATTAAAATTAACATTAAAGTCACCACAGACATATATGGTATTGCAGGAAATATTCAGCCGCTCCAGCATTGCTGGATGCCATAACCATCAAGAAATATTTCAAAACCATCAGTTGGAGGCCTATATACAGATACAATAACAGTTTTTGACTTATCAATGAGAATTCCTGATAGTTCACAAATTGATTCAACTGATATTAGATCAATAAATGGCAAAGCAGTATATTTGACACCCTGTTTTATCGTAACAAGAGAGCCGCCGTTTTTTATTAAATCATCGTAATTTTCAGAATTGTTCTCAAAATAAAACTCATGTAAACGTAAATTTTAACGATTACAAAAAGTATAACATGGATTTTCGGACAAGAATTGGTTTAGTAAAATGTTATTACACTGTTGGGTCAGGAAGATTTCGTACGAAAATGGATTTGAGAGTATGGCCAAATTTAAAAGGACAGGGTTTGTGGGGTTATTTAAAAAGGAATGGTGTTTAGAACACTAGCAACAATGCCGAGGGAATTTAAACGTAGAATTAGTGATAAAATTTATGCAATTTAACGAGAAATGTAGAATACTGCTTTATACAATTTGAAATTTTACTACAAAATGGTGATTAACACATTAACATTTCCGGTATCCAGTGGTGAACATAAGAAATCCCAATATTTAAGCCATTCAATTTCTTTCACTTTTTGTCATTAGCCTAATTTATTTAAAATATGCAGTAAGTTGAAATAGCTCTTTTATTTTATGATAACCTATATTTCAACACTAATGATTATTTCAGTATTATTTAACACTAATGACTATATCATTTGTGATCTCATGCCTTTTTTTATGGACTGAGAAAAATGGTTGAGTTACAAACTAGATCTCGTAGGTCCATAGATAACGTCTCTGACCTCATGTCTTTTTATGGACTGAAAAAAGTGGTTAAGTTTAAAAGTAGATCTGAGAGTTCCATAGACAATGTTTTTTTCTGGTGCAGATCAAGTCAGTATTAAAACCCATCCAATTGATCCAGGATTCTCACATCACGTTGGTATCCATGTAAAATTAAGTACCAAATCCTGTAATGGAAATTAAATGAAAGGTATGATAAGACCAATAACTAAAGCAAGTAAAATATTACTTTATAACTAACTAAAATAGAATTGAACCTACTCTGAAATATAAATATTAATATTGAAAGTACCGTGAGATAAACAAGGCGAAAATAGTTGATAGCCCTTAAAACGTAAGGTAACTAACAGAAGTTCAGTGGAGTCACTAATAATGGGAATTTTGACATAACGAGCTAGATAATGAATCTTTAAAGTATTATGATAATCAGTTCTGAAAATAAATGATAATGTTTAAAACAGGCAGAAGGCAGGTAAAACCACAAGATATCAAAATTAACCAAATGTATACTGCACCGCATCGGAGAATTCCAGACAGACAACATAATTTTTTTCTGCAGCCGTCCCGAAAATAAAACTTTATTTATTAAATCGAAAGCACCACTTTACATAAATCGTACCTAAAGTAGTTGTTTTCTGGACGCTTTTTGTTACTTTCGGGACGATTTTGCGTATATATAAGTTATGTGCAGTGCATACAACGAACATTATTCATAACTATAAATAAACTTTCTGTTTAACTCTTTTTTTTAATCCATGTGCATTCTTAAACTAACGTAGAATAATCTGGAACACTAAAACTAATGTAATTTAGCGCGTAAGCATTTTGTAATCATATAAATAGGAAGTTTAATAATAACAACTCAGTCTTGAATTGTAAGCCGTAATCTTCACATCACTCGTCAGTCTGAATCTTTGGTATAACGCATATTAGTGTAACTAAGTAAATAAACGTTTTTAAAAAACGACAGTTC
Source organism: Ocypus olens (assembly GCA_910593695.2). Classification (NCBI taxonomy): domain Eukaryota; kingdom Metazoa; phylum Arthropoda; class Insecta; order Coleoptera; family Staphylinidae; genus Ocypus; species Ocypus olens. Next base: position 20,017,777 of record OU343062.1, on the reverse strand, counting down.
ACGAACTTCGAACTTTGGCGCAGTCGGTAGGATAATCCAAAGAATACCGAACGAATATCGGTCCGTCTTTCGTGTTTACGATTTATTGGGTTATCCGCAACTATAAGAAGAATTGTTCCCGGAAGTCCACCTTCCACAACGACGATTCAACCAGATCCGTCATCGGGCAGCACCGGAACTCATCTATAAAAATCGAGTACAACACGGCTCCAGCCTCCCAGACGAAGAATCAACAACAAATTATTTTAAACGGCCTTGTACAGTCAGTTTAATGCTCTTGTCGCAACCGCGTTCAAAACGTAATTCAGACTCCGACTCAGACTCCGATTCCGCAAATTCCGCAGACTCAAATCGCTCGCGATCGCCTAATCGTAGGTCACTCAACTCACTAAATTCGCAAGCAAATTTAAATACAAATATGGCATTGTTAAAGCCAGAATTCATTCAAATGATTCCTGAGTTCCACGGGGACTCACAACTGCTTTCTAGATTTTTAGATATTTGTGAAAAATTAGTCAATAAGTTTTTTAATACGCAGGATTTAACAGATTTTCAAAATGAGTACTTAATGAGTAGTATTTTATCTAAAATAAAGAGTGAAGCCGCAATTAATTTTTCGTTTGTCTCGTTCGAAATTGGAACGACTTAAAAACCGCTTTGCTGAATGCGTACTCAGATAAAAGAGATCATATAAGCTTGAATAAGGAAATTACAAATCTTCAACAGAATTCACATGAAACGTGTTTCGATTTTTGCGATCGATTACAGAAACTCCTAAATTTACAGTTAGCTTATGTCTCAAAAAACATTATCAATGTAAACCATCAGCAGCTTCACTTGTCAAATTTCTTCAGAGAAAACGCTCTCCGTTCACTTTTAAACGGACTACGAGAACCAATAGGATCTTAAATGCGCGTGAAAAATCCACCAGATTTAAACGCAGCTTTAAAAATGTTAACTAACGACTTCCAGCATGAAGTTACCAAAAATCCTGATAAAAATAATCAGTCATTTAATAAACAGAATTTTCAGAATAAAAATTCTAAAAATATTAATAAGCCTGCGTATAATTTAAAAAAAAATTATTTCCCTAATTATAATAGGATTAACAATAATTTTAATAATTTTAATAATTTTAATAATTTTAATAATTTTAATAATTTTAATAATTTTAATAATTTTAATAATTTTAATAATTTTAATAATTTTAATAATTTTAATAATTTTAATAATTTTAATAATTTTAATAATTTTAATAATTTTAATAATTTTAATAATTTTAATAATTTTAATAATTTTAATAATTTTAATAATTTTAATAATTTTAATAATTTTAATAATTTTAATAATGGTCAAGCGCCAGGAACGAGTAATACTCGACCATATAATTATAATAATAATACCAATAATAATGGTTTTCCAAATAATAATAATAATAGGTACAAACCGACGCCTGTGTCAATATGTACTCAGGCAACAGCCAGACCGCAATAATCGCGTACCAATCAATTTACAAATAATAATCGCCCAAATTTAATGGCGCATGAATTTAATGGAAGTATAATTTTTTAGGCCACCCGGCCTCGGAAAATCCCCAAAATTAAAAAATCATTATTGTAGTACTATAGAAAGTTTAACGAGCGAATTACCGCGAATTAATAGAAATTTAAAAATTCTGATAGATACAGGTGTTTTACGATCATTCGTGCACCCAAAAATTGCATACAAATTTTTTAAGAAAAATATAATTAATGACCATCGAATATGTCACTAGTATTCATAATACTACCAGACATAAATACAGTACGCTAGTTTCACTACAGAATTTATTCCAATCAAACTTTGCATCAAAATTAAAATTTTATTTATTCAATTTCCATGATGGATTTGATTTAGTATTAGGAATAGGTACTCTAAAAAAATTAAAAGCTCACTTAGACTTTGATCGTAATAAATTAGTTACCCCAACTGTCGAGCTCGATATCAGTTTTAGTGACAATAAAACTAATTGTTCAATTAATCCGAATTCAATGAAGTGTGAAAGTGAAATATTTGTTCAAAACGTAAATAATGGTGATGTAGTTATCCCAAATAATATAACATAATATTTAGAAATTCCTCAGTGTGTCACTCGGGTGGTAAATAATAGAGCCCTTTGTTCCATAATTAACTCTTCCGAGAAAGAGATGACTGCGGTATTAAAACCGTGTATTGCTCCTTTATATAAGGACTTTTTATCGCGCGCACATTCCTCAGCGAACGATAATAATTATGCAGAAAATGCACAAAATAATTGCAACGGTTTAGTTGCAAGGCATCTGGTTACTGAAACCCGCAACATTGAATTAAATAATAATCATAATAATAAATATAATAACAATGGTTATTATTTTAAGGCGTTAACAAACAAACAAACACAATTAAATAGTATTCAATGTTTCAAAATGTTAGATGTTCACACATGAACCCTGAGGAGAAAAATGCAATTTTAAAGCTAATCTCTGCATATAACGATATATTCCGTGTATACGATAATCTCCTTAGTTTTACAAATAAAATTAAACATAAGATTTACACAACGGATGAAATACCCGTTTATACCAAGTCCTATCGGTATCCTGAGATACATCGGACTGAAATTCATAATCAAATGGAACAAATGTTGGAACAGAATATTATTCCATAGTCCCTGGTCGTCGCCCATTTGGATCGTTCCAAAGAAAATGGACGCATCCGGCAAACAAAAGTGGCGAGTAGTAATCGACTATAGAAAGTTGAACGAAAAAACAGTAGGAGATAGATACCCATTGCCCAATATTACAGATTAATATTAACTTGACAAATTAGGTAAATGTCAATACTTTACCACGTTAAATTTAGCATCTGGTTTTCACCAGATCGAGATTTAGGAAGGTGATATAGCAAAAACTGTTTTTAATACACAAAACGGGCACACGAATTCCTCCCTATGCCCTTTGGTCTGAAAAATGCCCCCGCCACTTTTCAGCGGGTAATGGACGACATCCTCCGTGGCATACAGAACGAGAAAAGTTTAGTCTATATGGACCACATAATCGTATTTAGTACCAGCCTCCAAGAACACCTTGAAACTCTCAAACTTGTTTTCCAAAGACTTCGAAATTCAAATTTCAAAATCCAGATTGATAAATCTGAGTTTCTTAGGAAAGAAGTGGCACACCTTGGTCACGTTGTGACTTCAGAAGGCCTAACCCCGAAAAAATTAGAGCAATTTTAAAATACCCAATTCCAAAAACAACCAAGCAAATAAAAGGTTTCCTTGGTTGGTTGGGTTATTATCGTAAATTTATTAAGGATTTCGCTAAGCTCACTAAGCCTATGATGGAATGTCTCAAAAAGAATGCCACTATCGATGTAAATAATTCCGAGTACAAAAATTATTTTCAAACGTGTAAGAATATTTTAAGTAACGAACCGTTACTACAATATCCGGATTTCTCGAAGCCTTTTGTTTTAACTACCGATGCCTATAATATCGCTATCGGAGCGGTATTATCCTAAGGAAAAGTTGGTTCCGACCTCCCCATAGCATATGCCAGTAGAAAAAGAACTTCTTGCTATAGTGTGGGCCGTAAAATATTTTAGGCCTTATCTATTTGGCCGAAACTTCCAAATTGTATGTGAACATAAGCCCTTACAATGGCTTATGAGTTTAAAAGAACCAAATTCAAAATTAATCCGATGGAAATTAAAGTTATCGGAATATGATTACACAATTGTGTATAAAAAGACCTGCTTCAATAAAAACGCTGATGCTTTGTCATGGATCGAAATTAATGCATATGATGAGACCAGACAAATGCATGAATATTATGTAGAAAAATTTAATGAGGATCTTTTCAATGATCCTAATGAGGATAATATGTCCTTGATAGTTGAGCCCGCAGAGACGGTGCCAACGAATATTTATAATGATGGGAACACAGTTCATTCCAACCGCGAAAATCCACCATTTGATATTCCAATAACGGAAAAACCTGTCAATACAGGAAATAATCAATTAATTATATCTTTGGTGAATTACTCGCGATCACCCAGTTTGTCCTCCTATTTTTACACCCGGCGGTAGGGGGTCGTTTGCGGCCGACCATCGCCAAGAACGTGACCACAGTAAAATGGCCAGACCGGCGGGATCAAGGGGTACAATTTGCGGGTTGTTTACTACCGACGATTAGGGATATTCTCTACATAATGGTGTAGAAATTGTAATTTATGACCATATTCGAACGTTTTCTACCTGCTAGAGACGAGGTCTGGACAAGCTTCCAAAAAACTATGCCAGATGTTCCCATTCTTCACCCCTAGTACCTGCGTTCGACCTTCCCTTTAAATTTTAAAAGGAATTCGCTTAAATGAATGCTACACAACTCAATATCCGTTCCAAACTAACATACCCTGAATAAAACTAACTCATATTGAATACATATTACAGGTACTTTTTCAATCTAAACGGCAATTATTAATTTTTACTTTTAAGTGTAACATGGATCAACGAAATTATATTTATGTTCATTTCAGTAGCTAAACAATTCGAGTAAAATAAGAATGGAAAAAAATAAACCATAAAATGAACATTAGATAAATAATTTGTGTATAATTGAAAGCGCTACAAGGCTTTTCAAATCTTTCGAAAAATCCGATTCAAACCAACGTACAATAAATTAATCTAATTCAAGTATATACACATTCTAGGGCCGAAAGACAGTCGATAGCCCATGTGATAGTCTGGCTTATTTGAAAAATATGTAAAAAATGTAATCATGTCAAAAGACTGTTAATAGAGAGTAGATGATATTAGCGGGTTCTGGGACAGGAAGTAATCCCGGAAGTAATCCCGGAAAACCGGAAGTAAAATCTGGGGGAATTTAGTGGCGGGAAAATCAAATCTGGGGGATTCTGGTGGGGATAAATTCAAATTTGGGGGAATTTGGGGGCGGGAAAATTAAATCTGGGGGAATCGGTTGGGGATAAATTCAAATCTGGGGGATTTTGGGGGCGGGAAATTCAAATTTGGGTAATTTTGAACTCAAAATGGCCGGCAACTGTCTAAATCTGGGGGAATTTAGTGGAGGGAAATTTAAATCTGGGGAATTAAAATGGCAACAGGGGAGCTTTAAGTTCTACAGTGTTGCCGAAAAGGCATCTGATTTCCGGGATGTGCATCCGGTTTCACTAGAAAACGGCAACGTCGCAGAGCTTTAAGTTCAATTAAGTAGCGGGAAATTCAAACCCCAAGTTTTACCGGTGTACCAACTAACATCCAAAGTTCTACAGTGCTGCCAAAGAGTCATCTGATTTCCGGGAGTTGCTTCTAGTTTCATCCTAAAATGACAACGCTGCTATGCTTTAAGTTCAACTAAGTGGAGGCAAATTTGAAAATGTTTGATGAAATGGTGATAAAAATTAATTTGGTACGTAAATTAGGGGTATGCTTAGAAAACAAAAGTGTTTATTTCTTTTGGCCAGGTGTTGATTTCTTTTGGCCAGAGCGAGTCTCGTTTTTTGATGACTAATGCAATTCTTGGGATCCGCATGATGCATGGTTGTGCAATAATGAAACGGGAATGGAAACATTGAAATTATGTAAATAATATTTGTGTCTATGTGTGTGTGTAGAAGTCTTCAAGGTTAAGAGAATTTGAATACCACAGCTAGCAATTCCGTATTATTTAAATTTACATTCCAAGTGTGAAGGTGAGCGCAACCGCAAATAAGTCATCGACTATTAATATCGAATATGTAATGTACCCAATGCAATTTATTATAAAATTCGAGCTCCGCGATAAAGATGAATCAGTTTATTCAAAGTCAGGAAAAAAGTCACTATGTCTGGATAAAACACTTATCCAGACTAGTAGCAGCCCAAGTGTCATCACATAAAAGCAAGATGTATTTGTGTGATGGCTGCTTGACCTTTTTCCCCAGCGAGGTGGCACTCTTAGCCCACAGTGAGCATGACTGTAACAAAATTTGTACAGTCATGCCCACTACGGATTTAATCAAAAATAAAAATGGTGACATGGTACCTGGCAATTTGTCGCAATTTACAAATTTTAATTCGAAAATGCGGGTAGCATTCACCGTTTATGCAGATTTTGAATCTTTATTAACCCCTATTGAAACATGTGAGCCGAATCCAAATTTATCGTACACTAATTCAACTCATGTTCACACTCCTTACAGTTTCGCGTATTATATTAAATGCTCGTTTAATCAAAATTTAGATAAATTTGTTACTTACACGGGTTTAGACTGCCCAAAAATTTTTATGGAAAAATTAACCGCGGACGCGAAATTTATTTACGAAAATTATTTAAAACCGATTATTCCAATGTCAAAATTAAGTCCAGGTGAGCAGTATTTATTTGATTCCGCGACCGAGTGTCATATTTGTGAAAAAAATTTAGATGCAGGTGACAAAGTAGCCGACCATTGTCACCTTTCTGGAAAATTTGTTGGAGCCGCTCACTCCAAATGTAATTTAAACTACAAAATTCCAAAATTCTTACCAATATTTTTTCACAATTTATCCGGCTACGACGCTCATTTGTTTATTAAAGAATTTGGTCTAGACAATGAGAAAATTGATGTAATTCCTCAAAATAAAGAGAAGTACATCTCTTTCTCAAAATCGATTAAAGTGGATCAATATACTGATAAGAGAGGAACCGATCGCAATATTTATTTAAAACTAAGATTTTTGGATTCAATTCGATTCATGTCATCGTCGCTTGAAAAATTAGCAAAGAATTTAAAACCAGATCAATTGATTAATGTTAGAAAACATTTTCCTATTGATAATCAATTTGATCTGGTAACGAAAAAAGGTGTATTTCCTTATCAGTACATGGATTCGTTGTCGAAATTGGAGGAAACAAAATTACCGCCGCAAAAATTCTTTTTTAATTCCCTGGCAAATACCGACATCACTGCTAAGGAATATGAACATGCGCAAAACGTTTGGCAGCATTTCAATTGTCGAAATTTGCGCGAATACTCCGACTTATATTTGAAGACCGACGTTTTACTTTTGGCTGATATTTTTGAAAATTTCCGTGATGTTTGTTTAAAGGCGTATAACTTGGATCCGGCTCATTATTACACGGCTCCTGGTTTGTCGTGGGATGCTATGTTGAAATTGACAGATATTAAATTGGAATTATTGACGGACATCGACATGCACCATTTTGTTCGCAAGGGCATTCGTGGCGGTATAAGTCAGTGCTCTTTACGCCACGCCCGAGCGAATAATAAATATATGCAGGACTATGACAGGACAAAACCATCGACTTATATGACATACTGGGACGCTAATAATTTGTATGGATGGGCAATGTCTGAATGTTTACCATACGGCGGCTTTGAATGGTTAAGCGCGGACCAAATTCAAAATTTTCATGTTGAAAACATCCCCGATAATTCTCCAATAGGTTACTTCCTTGAGGTGGATATTGAGTATCCTCAAAACCTTCACGATCTACACAATGATCTACCTTTTCTAGTTGAAAATATGGTACCGCCTGGCTCTAAATTTAACAACACTAAATTAATTCCAAATTTAAATAATAAATCGAAATATATCATTCATTACCGTAACTTGAAACAGGCGCTATCAAACGGTTTGAAATTATCTAAAATTAACCGAGTTATTTCTTTTAAACAATCGGATTGGCTGAAAAAGTATATCGATTTGAATACTAGCATGCGACAATTGGCTGCTAACGATTTCGAGAAAGATTTTTTCAAATTGATGAACAATTCTGTTTTCGGCAAGACGATGGAAAACGTGGATAAGCGTGTAGACGTGAAATTAGTGAATCATTGGGAGGATATTGGTAAACGCCGCGGCGTGGAAAGCTTAATAGCAAAATTAAATTTCAATTGTTGTTCCATATTTAGTGAAAATTTAGTGGCAATCCAACTTGATCGATTAAAAGTAATTTACAATAAACCAATTTATGTCGGTTTTAGCGTTTTGGACTTGTCAAAATTGTTAATGTATAATTTTTATTATGAAAATTTAAAACCAAAGTATGGCAAAGGTGTGAATCTTTGCTACATGGACACGGACAGTCTTATATTGCGTGTTACGACGGACGACTTATACGATGACATGAAACAGGACTTGGATAAATTTGATACGAGTAATTTTGACATAGACAATAAGTATGGCATCCCATTACAAAACAAAGCCGTGTTGGGGCTTTTTAAAGATGAGCTCGGGGGAAAATTGCTAACTGAATTTGTTGGGTTGAGGGCTAAAATGTATGCTGTAGAAACCCCCGAGCAACTTATTAAAAAGGCTAAAGGTGTCAAGAAATGTGTTGTCGTGCAAGATTTAGATTTAAGTGATTATAAAAATTGTTTGTTTAAAAATGAACTTTCATTTAGAAAACAAAATTTATTCAGATCTATTAAACATACAATTTTTTCCATCACACAAAATAAATTAGCCTTATCGCCTCATGATGACAAACGGAACATATGCGCCGACGGGGTTCAAACTCTAGCCTGGGGACATAAAGATATTGTCTAATAATCCAGATTTGGGGATGTTATTCATTTTAAAAGGTAGCTACTTTAAATCTGTCATGTTTCATATGCTTCGCTATATATTTGTGTGTTTTCGTTTATATTGGGATATATTTTTTTAATCAATAGAATTATATAATGACTTAGTTTAGAATAGGATTATACAATGGCTTAGTTTATAATAGGATTATATTTGTTAGCTTAGGATAAATAGATTTGTAAATTATAATTTGCCTCAATACAAGTTTATCATACATTCAAGCAACATGGAAAGAATAATTGTATTACTAGTTGTTATCATTATTATATGTATTTCAATTTAACGGTAAACATATGATTATATATTTAATTATTTAACTGATGATAACAATTTTTACAGATGAATTTCACCTGTTTTATTTTATCTACAGCGTTTATATTGTTTATATTATGGGTAATGTGTATTGTCACTGGAGTGTTAAATATTATACACATTAAGTTTAAATAAAAAACACACATGTTAAAATTGAAAAAGCGATTTATTATTTCCTTAACCAGTATTTTCCTTTACATATTTTAATATTTTTTGCACGTTAACAATACTACAAACACTTAAGTTATTCCTATGTGATTGACAACAATAAATAGATTTTTTTAAATTAGGACAATTATCATCATATTCTAAATTAATAACAACATCATAAAACTGTTCCAGGTAAGTACATTTTTGGCTACCTTTCACGTACACAATATCCGCTGACAATTTTTTAAACAGTTTCGGTAATTCACTTAAATCACTTTCACCACTGCTGTAGGGGATTCCGTGGTAATTGTTTTCCAACCACCTAACTTGTTTCTTGAGTTCTTCATTTAGACGGCAAAACGGTGTTGGTGGCTTGAATATATATGCAAGTAATTTTTCTCCATCGTATGTAGCGGCAAGTTCCTTCGGAGTAAAGTCGGGTGTGTTGAATCCCTGGATGTCAATAAATAATATTTTCGGCGGAGGAGGTGACGTAATGCGTTTCAAGAGAACAGGTTCCAAAGTTTTTTCCATTTCTTGAACCCTCTTATTAAATCGAAGTCTGTCTATTGCCACCTGCATCCAGTTTATGGCATTATCATCTTCTTCCACCACATAGGTAAAAATGACAGGGACCAAATCGAAGCACACTTTTTTAAACATCTTAAATTATTTTTCTAACTATGCCAGATAACGGTGTGTATTCAACAATGGAATCGCTTAGAATGAGACAATAAGCACGAGTGTTGTCTTTAAATGGTTCAATAGCTTCCATCTCAATGCGCAAGTCCACCGTTGATGACTTTACGCTTTCGTTTTGTTTGGATACATCAAATACGAATAATGCATAATCTTTAAAATTCGTAAATGAGAAATGCGGTCTATTTGTATGATTGTAATAACTCTGCTGAAATTGGCAATACATGTTGTATACAGTTAAGTAATCATCATTTCCAAAATCCAAATTTAAGTGATCATATGGATAAGATTCTGAGTTCAGGTAAATTCGTATGTTTCTTATATTGCTGTTATCAAACATTGAAGCATCAGCACTACCCACACCCTTTTTATTTTCTTGGAAAGCGATAATTATGTATCGGGGCTTCTCCAAACTGCTTGAGGTTTTTACGGCCCATATATCATCTCTAGATTTTTTCATAGTTGATAGTTCATGCAATTCCCATTTTCGAAATGGAATTAATATATTTGGATCGTTTTTAATTTGCTCAAACATTTGCAATTTTAATTCATCATTCAGTTGAATGTGTGGTACACGCCATTCAATTTTATTAAGTTTAAATTTAATTTGGGCAACAACCGCATCATCATCATCACATTTGAAACAATTCACATCACTGGAGGATCGCAATAAAACCAATTCCTGTTTTACATTGATTATTAATTTTTGGTAATCCTCAGCAAATCCCATTAAACACTTTAAAGGTATTTGCGCATAAAATTTCTTGTTTGGAAAAAATGTTTTTATGTGACCAGTCTTAGCCCATCCAGAAATACCGAGCACTTTCATGTCTTCTGAATCATCATATGAAACATATCCTTTTAGAGTACTAGTAATTCCCAAATCCCTGGTTCGATCGACTTCAATACCGTTTAGTTCATATCTAATTTCCTCAAACAGGAAAGCGAACGCATTTGTAACTAATTCAAATTTTTTACCCGCAGATAAATTGTATTCAACTTCCCCGCTCAAGTAAATGTAGCTGTCTGCTGGACAGGTATAAATATCTTGATTGTGTATTGTTATCCTTATCTCATCGCTGTTTCCAAAGTTTGTAGCTCTAGGTTGATATGTGTGATATTGATATTTGGCAATACTCTCGTCGTAGTGAATTTTATCGAATACCCCAATTTTATCCATTATATTTGATTTTATAACCGAGAGAAATTAATTTAGCGAGACTGATACGTGTCACTTCTTTGGGTGATGAACTCAAAGTGATAGTCTTTAGGTGTGCACCCTCCTTTTTATCAAAAACAATACCCATCACAATGTCTTTAATTCGAGTCTAACCAAAATATGTTCTCCTCTAAAATTTACAAACTCGCCTTCTTGATCAACAATTCTCAACGTTATATTATCAATTCTATCTCGAGTTTTTACAGGTAAATATAAAATATTTTTCGGCTCTATATTTATAGCAAAACCTGGATCAACAGATGGACTAAACTCGAACAAGGTGTGGGACAAGTTACTGTCGTAATAAGCACCGCTAGTAATATTGCACTCGATTCTTATACTGTTAACTTTAATTATTTGCACGGGTAAATCAGATGTATGCAGTGTCCCCGCTTTTAGAATTTTATTTCCGGAAAATCCTAATAATTTTCCAATAGTGCCTTTATGCGACGAAAAATCAATATCGTATTTACTTTTAATTTCACTCTTTAGAGTATTATTATTAGGTTTAAGTGATAACACTTTATCAGCTTCAGTTTGTGCCGCTTCGCTTATCAACAGCTGACGTTGTAAATATGATTCAATGTCATTAATTTCGTACGATCCCGTTGGAATTGAGATTATTTGATTTTTCCCATAAATAAATTTATTGTTCCGGTCCTCTTCAATATTCGGAATTGAATTATATGTATGAAATCCTATTAATCCTAAACAATATGGACGACTCGGATCAAGTTCAATTGGTGGATAATAGCTTACGGAGAGCACACTACTTACACCTTGCAGAGTGAAAGTTTGAGACATGACTAAAACATCTTTACTATATCATCTTTATTTATACAAAAATTCTAAGCACAAATGTCCACAGTTGTAAGAACTAAAGTTCTGATATTGATCATGATTATATTTTATATGACAATTATTAAAATATTTAATCAATTCTAGAGGTGGTGATAAATTTCCGAAACTATCAAAGTAACGAACAGTATCTCCAGCCTTTTTATAAGCCACCCAATGCGTTCCTAATCCATTCTTGGAATCCAAATTAATAATACCTGCTTCTCTATAATGTGGTTTTGATGGTAGCGCATCACGCATAAACACTCCTCTAAAATGTTTAACGTTTCTAGCCCCATTTAGCAAATCAACATCGGTTAGGGCGCGGTTGGGTAGCGATTTTAACAGTTTTTTGACTTGTGTTGTTTGATAAAGAGGCCCATACCTTTGCGATATGGTTTTAAAAATAATCCTTTCCCCGGTTTACCAAGAGCAATAGCTTCCATCGTTTTATTGTGCCTTTCAGCTTCCGCAAGTTTTGATCGCGCATCTTTAGCACTATTCACGGCTTTAGCAATACCAGCAGCACCCCCAGCCAAGGTTCCGAGGGCGCTCAATCCGGCAAAAATTGGAATTAGTGGTAGAATTCCACCCTGTTTTGGAATCGGTATAACTCTAGGAGCTCTAATTTTTTTCTTACCGCCAACCTCTCGTATAGCAATCTTTGCTGCAGATAATGCAATCTTACTACTTGCTTTAACACCTCCAGGTTTATTAATTTTTCGTTTAAATCTTTTGATAGCTTTTCGAGCCTTCATGACTACACCACTCCTCAAAGGAATTTTCTTGATACCCATTCCAGTTTTTCTCTTGATCTTCATCACGTTAGTAACAGCCCACGCTGCCGCTTTCTCACCAAAGTTAGAGTCCTTAGCCTTGACTCTAGCCCAAGCAGCCTCCTCTAATTCTTTATCGGCTTTGTGTCTTTCGTTTAGGTCTTTGTTCTGCGAGTAAGCAATATCGTGCTGTTTACAGGCAGCATCCAGTGGGTTAACACCAGGGTCGCCTCTTTTTAGACGTTTTTGTAACTTGGTTCCTGGACCGCAGTACTGATACCCCGGTACATGTACTTCGAGCGGGAGCTTGTTGATTAATGAATTAATGATACCTTCACCACTGTAAGTTATCATTTAGGAGACAATCACTGCTACAATGTTATATATACCCCCATACAGATGAAATTGCTATTAGTGCCATGAAGGTTATCAAACAGAAACAATCTCTTCCTATTTCAAATTTAGATAAGTGGGTAGGTGAGGGGTTTAAAAATCAAATGCGAAGACATGGTGATCTACTACCTAATTCAATTAGAGCGGTGATATGCGGTCCATCTAATTGCGGTAAATCGAATGTAATGCTATCACTCCTGTTCAATGAAAATGGTTTGAGATTTGAAAACGTGTACATTTACTCTAAGTCACTTTATCAGCCAAAATATACATTTTTGCAAAAGACGTTGGATGCTATCCCCGAAATTGAGTATTTTCCATATAAAGAGAATGCTGAAATTATAAGTCCTGAGGAGGCAAAAGAAAATTCCGTTTTCATATTTGACGATGTAGCGTGTGACAAACAGGATAAAATTAGAGAATTTTTCAGTATGGGGCGACATAAAGACGTTGATTCGTTTTACCTTTGTCAGACCTATACTAGAATTCCTAAACATTTGATACGGGATAATGCTAATTTTATTATATTATTCAAACAAGACGACCTCAACTTGAAACATGTGTACACTGATCACGTGAGCAGTGATATGACATTTGAGAAATTTAAGTCTTTATGTGTAGAGTGCTGGAAAGAAAAATTTGGTTTCATTACTATCGATAAAAACTCGGACGAAGGTAGATATAGGAAAGGTCTTGACCAGTACATAATACTGAAGTAATCATAGTTTCGCTACAGTATTAAAACAGCTGTACAAAGCTACACACTTCTTGTAACTACCTGTCTTTTAATAATAGCTACCTGATTTTGAATAACAGCTACCTGTTTCTGAATAACAGCTACCTGTTTTGGAATAATAGCTACCTGATTTGAAATAACGGCTACCTGTTTTTAAATAACAGCTACCTGATTTGAAATAACAGCTACCTGTTTCTGTGAAATGACTGATGTTAAAAGAAAAATAATAGCAGTTCAAAAGGCTATTAGAAATAAGGCATTAGCTCTGAAATTAAATCGTAATGAAAATGATGAGCGGTTAGAAAAATTGTACAAACCAATCACAGAGCCTTTAAAATCAATCATAAAAACTCAAGAAGAGGTGAATTTATCATTGATGAAGCCTGAATTAATGCCCGCCTCTACGCCTAATCCGTCACCCGCTAGGGGGAATTTTAGGATGGTACAAATTCCGAGACGGTTGGAATCCTCTACACCTAATACGTCGCCCGCTAGCGGAAATTTTTGGGAGGCACACATTCCGAGACGGTTGGAGTTTTTGGGAGATGAAGAAGTTTTTGAGCGAGATCCAAATGAGTCTTCATCACTTAGAGATATTACCTCCGCAGAAGAGCCTCCTTCTGAAGAAATAGCTAAGTATTTAGATAAATTTGCACCTCTACCCAGACAATATATTGAAGAATTAGTACACGCTGGAGGTGATGATTTTGATGCTGTCTTTGGTGTAACTTTCAATCCTGAAAATGATAAGTTTCGAATCGGAAAAACAGACATTGATCTAGATGGAAATGATTTAATTGTTAATAATGTGCGTTATAAGGGTACAGTGGGTTTATACGAATTACTCTTTAGAAAGGAACCTACGGCTTTCCATACTGAAGATGAGAGAAATTACATTGATATTCTGAAGAGAACAAATACGTTACACCGCGATTGTGACCCCTCGAAACAGATACGAGGCAACCCATCTCACAAATACAGAACAATCATAAAGCCTCTGCTGGATAAATATCCAACGCCGGTAAACAAATCATCGATTCCCCGTCCAACGAATCGTAAGAATTCCGCTCAGGGTCAAGGATTTGATTCAAAAATGGTCGTAGATGAAAAGCCCCACCGTTACACATATTGGGATGATCCCAATGAATTGGTTGACCGCTTATGGTTGTTGCATGCTTCGCAACGTGCGGGAAATACTTCTCACAACAATGAAATTGCTTCAATCGAGGAGGAGTTACGTGAAGCTAATATAATCTATTAACATAATGCTTATATATTACTCGTACAGTTGTCGTCAACCAGCTCTGACGTCATCCTGAACCTATACGATGAGCGTTGACAAGTTCGGACGACACTCTAGCAAATCTTTAGCTGGTGCTCGTGGCCCACCCGGTCCGGGATTTGTGATAACATCTGATGGGCATTTTGATTTGGAGAGAAGACGTTTAAAACGCGCATTAGATCCTCAAGATCCGGACGATCTTGCTACAAAATTATACGTGGATAATATTAAAAAGAGTGTTTTAGATGGTTTTGATAAAAAAATTACGGCTGCGAAAACTTCTCTAGAAAAAGCGATAAATGGAAAAGTGAATCCAATACAAAAAATATTACAAGCTACCTCGAGTGACATTAAAGATTTAAAGGGGATTACATCTAATATTAAAAATGATGCAAAAAAACTGAGTGAGGGGCACAATAAGAAAATTGATGCCGCTACATTTCATTTGGAGGAAGCCATAAAATTGCATATTAACCACGTTTTAAAACAGGTAGAAGAAATTAAGATTAAAAATGATGTCACTCATAAAGACATTTTGGAGCGTTTACAAATTTATGAAAAGGCAATAAAAGATGTTGTTCTGAACTTAAACATCATTTCTAAAAACGTTTCGAAACCTAGAGGAGGTTCTCAATGAGTAAAATTAAAGGCGATATTGTTAAAGAACTTCATAGACCTGCTAGAGTAAAATTTCCACGTCGCCGTACAATTATTAAAGGATTGGATGATTTGTGGCAAGCTGATTTAGCTGAATTTGGACTTTATGCAAGAGAAAATAAAGGTCATAAATTTATTCTCGTGGTGATTGATTGTTTTTCAAAGTATCTGTGGACTGTGCCGCTAAAAGATAAATCTGGGATAAATGTTACATCAGCATTTAAAAGTATACTTTTGAAGGATGGTCGAATGCCTACAAATTTACAAACTGATCAAGGGAAAGAATTTTATAACAGTCAGTTCCAGACTTTAATGAAAAAACATGGAATTAATCATTATTCCACTTACACGATTATGAAAGCCTCGATGGCTGAGCGTGTAATTAGAACTATTAAAGAGAAACTTTATCGCGCCTTTAGTCTGAATGGAAAATACCGCTGGCTAAGTATTCTGGATCAGATCACGGATGATTACAACAATCGTAAACATGGCACGATAGGAATGCGTCCCTCTGACGTCACTAAAGATAAGGAGAAACAGTTATTAAATTCGGTTTATTCACATATTAAAATCGCTGGACTTGTAAAATTTCGAGTGGGTGACGTGGTTAGGATAAGTAAGCAAAAAGCACTTTTCGATAAGGGGTACACACCAAACTGGTCTACTGAATTGTTTAAAATTATGAAAGTTAAAATATCGAATCCCACAACTTACCTGCTTCAAGATATGCAAGATGCACCAATTACTGGAGCATTTTACGGCGAAGAACTTCAAAAGGTGAAACATTTGGACGTGTATTTGGTGGAAAAAGTTTTACGGAGGAAAGGCGGCAAGATCTACGTTAAGTGGTTAGGATTGGACAAGTCCCATAATAGCTGGATAAATAAATCTAATATTGTATAATATTGAAATAAAAACATTTTTTTCATTAATACATTTTTTTTATTTTTTATAACCTCTACATATAAAACATATTGTACTTATAATAATAAATAATATAACTGTTGCTATTGCCCAAAATGATATCCACATGCTGAGAGAAATTTGCTCGAAATCATCCAACATCATCGGATGAGTAAAATTCCTTCCATTCTCTTCTTGAATTGGAAGCTTCATTTTGAGTGGTTACAAGTTGCGAGATTTATCTTATATATGCACTCCAGACAGCGGATCTTTGGTGGTGGTGGACCATCGACCTGATGTTCACCTGTACTAAAATGCTTGTGGCAGGGAAGTCTCTCTTCTGCTTGCTGTTTATATTCTGATGGTAGCGCCCCCCAAATTTCTAACAGTTGAACTCCTTCGACCTTATTTAAATAATGAATGGGTAAATATTTTACTTGATTCTCTGTTAAACGCTTTTCATAAAAAGCTTCAATAGCCTCATCTACTTTGTTTTCCATTCTAACTCTGTCAAGGTATGATTACTACTGATAAACACTTATAATTTCACTGAACTTAATAGTAAGAGGTTTGATGTGTAATTAAACATATTAGATAAGTTTTAAAATCATACTTTTTATTGAAATATTTTATTTATTTCAAAATCGAGACACATTTTATTATAATGAATATGAATACATTCCAACATTAAATAAGCATTTTGCGAATTTACGTGTGATGAAATTAGAGTTGATACATTGTTATATAAATCACCATCCAATTTTAAACAAGAGGATAATATCATGTTGTAATACATATTAAATTCCAACGCTTTTAATACATTCAACTTGTAATTAATAACTTTTCTCAAATCGAATAAATTTCCAAGTGTTTCTTCCGACACTACAACACTTAAGCCGCGTTGTTCAATCCAAACGGCCATTATATCGCGATACTCGTTCTTGGTGATCTTGTGATCGCCGATGGTGATGGTCTGCTGCATCTCTGAGATGTTGATTGCAGAAAACTGGTTCCATTCCTCCTCGCTGAAGAAGATGCAGGAATGGGCTCCCCAGATTTTCACGATTGGATGATATTAGCGGGTTCTGGGACAGGAAGTAATCCCGGAAGTAATCCCGGAAAACCGGAAGTAAAATCTGGGGGAATTTAGTGGCGGGAAAATCAAATCTGGGGGATTCTGGTGGGGATAAATTCAAATTTGGGGGAATTTGGGGGCGGGAAAATTAAATCTGGGGGAATCGGTTGGGGATAAATTCAAATCTGGGGGATTTTGGGGGCGGGAAATTCAAATTTGGGTAATTTTGAACTCAAAATGGCCGGCAACTGTCTAAATCTGGGGGAATTTAGTGGAGGGAAATTTAAATCTGGGGAATTAAAATGGCAACAGGGGAGCTTTAAGTTCTACAGTGTTGCCGAAAAGGCATCTGATTTCCGGGATGTGCATCCGGTTTCACTAGAAAACGGCAACGTCGCAGAGCTTTAAGTTCAATTAAGTAGCGGGAAATTCAAACCCCAAGTTTTACCGGTGTACCAACTAACATCCAAAGTTCTACAGTGCTGCCAAAGAGTCATCTGATTTCCGGGAGTTGCTTCTAGTTTCATCCTAAAATGACAACGCTGCTATGCTTTAAGTTCAACTAAGTGGAGGCAAATTTGAAAATGTTTGATGAAATGGTGATAAAAATTAATTTGGTACGTAAATTAGGGGTATGCTTAGAAAACAAAAGTGTTTATTTCTTTTGGCCAGGTGTTGATTTCTTTTGGCCAGAGCGAGTCTCGTTTTTTGATGACTAATGCAATTCTTGGGATCCGCATGATGCATGGTTGTGCAATAATGAAACGGGAATGGAAACATTGAAATTATGTAAATAATATTTGTGTCTATGTGTGTGTGTAGAAGTCTTCAAGGTTAAGAGAATTTGAATACCACAGCTAGCAATTCCGTATTATTTAAATTTACATTCCAAGTGTGAAGGTGAGCGCAACCGCAAATAAGTCATCGACTATTAATATCGAATATGTAATGTACCCAATGCAATTTATTATAAAATTCGAGCTCCGCGATAAAGATGAATCAGTTTATTCAAAGTCATCGAAAAATAAACAACCATGTTCCCCTGTGAGATTTGTTGTTCAAGTTTCACCCTGCGTCATAACAGAACAAAGCACATGAAGAAATATCACCCTCAAGCTCCATCTAATCAAGCGTTAAATGGATTTTCTGGAAGTTCAAGAGCGGTACCACCCATTCCTTTACTCAAGCGTGCAGCCAGCACTTCTCCAACCGTGATCCCGGCGAAGAAGGTTAAGATGAGCCAACCTATCCTCAAGTGCAACGCGTGTCAGGAGGAATTTGCAACGCCTCAACTTTTTGCAGGACACGTGAGGTCTCAGAGGCACCTCCAGACAACCGTTTTCTTGACCACAACGACCGGTCTGTATCACAAATTAACGATTTCGATTGCAACCTCGAGCACTTTTACACACAAATTAGCACATACGAAAAAAAAATATTCGTTTAGATTTTTAATTTTTTCAATCGTGTCGCCAACTCGTTGTTTATAATTTTTCGCAATTCTAGGTCTCTCCGCAGTTTTTCGATTGTCTTTTCTAATTTGACAATTTTCACCGAAATAATACTTTGTTTCTTACGCAAAAACTTGCGATTATTAATCACACTTCTAAGATCATGCATCGCGTTACAAGTTGATTACATCAATAAAGATGAATTCATAATAAGTACTCGTTATATTCTGTGGTATTCAAATTCTCTTAACCTTGAAGACTTCTACACACACACATAGACACAAATATTATTTACATAATTTCAATGTTTCCATTCCCGTTTCATTATTGCACAACCATGCATCATGCGGATCCCAAGAATTGCATTAGTCATCAAAAAACGAGACTCGCTCTGGCCAAAAGAAATCAACACCTGGCCAAAAGAAATAAACACTTTTGTTTTCTAAGCATACCCCTAATTTACGTACCAAATTAATTTTTATCACCATTTCATCAAACATTTTCAAATTTGCCTCCACTTAGTTGAACTTAAAGCATAGCAGCGTTGTCATTTTAGGATGAAACTAGAAGCAACTCCCGGAAATCAGATGACTCTTTGGCAGCACTGTAGAACTTTGGATGTTAGTTGGTACACCGGTAAAACTTGGGGTTTGAATTTCCCGCTACTTAATTGAACTTAAAGCTCTGCGACGTTGCCGTTTTCTAGTGAAACCGGATGCACATCCCGGAAATCAGATGCCTTTTCGGCAACACTGTAGAACTTAAAGCTCCCCTGTTGCCATTTTAATTCCCCAGATTTAAATTTCCCTCCACTAAATTCCCCCAGATTTAGACAGTTGCCGGCCATTTTGAGTTCAAAATTACCCAAATTTGAATTTCCCGCCCCCAAAATCCCCCAGATTTGAATTTATCCCCAACCGATTCCCCCAGATTTAATTTTCCCGCCCCCAAATTCCCCCAAATTTGAATTTATCCCCACCAGAATCCCCCAGATTTGATTTTCCCGCCACTAAATTCCCCCAGATTTTACTTCCGGTTTTCCGGGATTACTTCCGGGATTACTTCCTGTCCCAGAACCCGCTAATATCATCTACTATAGAGATTATGTAATATGTATATATAAATTCTAGTAATGTTACATATATACTATTTTCATTTTTTAAATTAAAAACAGACGTATTCGAGGATTTTCTTGTTTTTACACACCTAGCACATATTTCAAAGTAATAATATTTATTACTTGATAACAAAATTGATATGTATTATATGTTTTAAGTACATTTAAAAAGTAAAATCATTTTGGTTTTTGAATATGCACCAATTTCAGTCGACTTTTTTTGAAAATGTACTTTTTCAATAACACTCGAGTGCAAAAATTAAAAATTAATATAAAACAGAAGGATAAAATCCTACAAAAATTCAGATTACTTCACAAGCCATCGATCTTTTAAAATAATTTTGGTTTTTGAATGTCCAGCAATTTTCAGTCGAGTTATGAATTTCAGAAAATGTATTTTCTTCAATGTCGAACACTCGAGCGCAAAAATTAAAAATTAATATGAATCGCTGGAAAAAATTCTACAAAAATTCAAATCACTCTACACGACGTTGATCTTTCCAAATAATTTTGGTTTTTGAATATGCAGCAATTTTCAGTCGAGTTATGAATTTCAAAAAATGTATTTTTATCAATGACGAACACTCGAGAGCAAAAAATGAAAATGAATATGAAACGAATTTTTACAGCACCCTGTAAAGGGTATTATAGCTGAATAATATAGTCAAAAGTGCCCCCAAAGCAAATCAATAATCGCGATGACCGGATGAAAGATAATTAAAAATGCCGTTGATTGCTCGAAATTTTAGCCTCTTGAAGCAATTTGTTGTCGTGAAACGTGAAATTTACGTTTTATTTTTTTTCTCATTTTCTATGGCACGAATCAAGCTGAAACCATATCTACCCAAAATAAAAACAAAAATACATCTCGCAGTATTTTTTTCAATTTTTTTGGCGCCAAATTCAAATATAAAAATGAAGTTAGTTTTCAAAATTTATTTTTGCGGTGAAGGTATTCGAGGACTATCTCAGTTTTTTTCTGTAAATGTGTTTTACCAAATTCTATAACATACATTTTTTCAGAATTTTAAACAGTGTGGAAGATAGTTAAAATAATTAAAAACCACTTTTATTACCTTAAAAATTTGAATTTCACGCCAAAATTATGATAAAAAAAGTTATTTTTGTGAAGTGTATCTTTTTATTTAAATTAGAGGTTCAACGTCTTATTCCAAAGATATTTGATTGGATTTGGCTGATAAAAATACATTTTTGGATAAGAATGTACTCCAAATCCCGCAATAAAACCATTAAAGTTTTTTAAATCACGTCGTTTTAAATATTTCGGTATTTAACTTACTGTAACTTTACTGTAATTTGGCGCTATAATTGCCATGAATAACTTTGCGTGATAATGGTTGTTTTGAAATAATAAAAATGGTTCTTTATTTTAACATTTTCGCAATGAAACCATTGTACCAATGTCGTTTTAAATATATCTTTATTTTATATGTACATAGATTTAGGTGCTAACATTTATTCGTCTTCAGTGTCTTCTTCTATAACTGGTATAACATTCTCCATTACAAACAATCGACTCAATATTTTAGCTGGTTTTACAATCCTGGCCAAGTAACAAGCGTGTGATAAATAATAAATAATTCCAGTTATATGAGAAAATTGGAAAATAACTTTTTTTATTACAATTTTGGCGCGAAATTCTAATTTTTAAAAGTGGTTTTTAATTATTTTAACTATCTTCAACACTGTTTAAAATTCTGAAAAAACGTATGTTATAGAATTTGGTAAAATACATTTACAGAAAAAAAAACGGAGACAGTCCTCGAATACCTCCACTGGAAAAATTAATTTTGAAAACTTTTACTTCATTTTTCTATTTGAATTTGGCGCCAAAAAAAATGAAAAAAAATACTGCGAGAAGTATTTTTTGTTTTTTTTTTGATAAACGTAGTTTCAGCTTGATTCGTGTCATAGAAAAGGAGAAAAAAAATAAAACGTAAAATTCATGTTTTCAGTCATATCTCGACAACGAATTGCTTCAGGAAGCTGAAATTTCGAGCAATCAATGGCATTTTTAATTATCTTTCATCCAGTCATCACGACTATTGATTTGCTTTGTGGCACTTTTGACCATCTTATTCGGCTATACCCTCTATTAATAATTAACATATTTTTTGTATTACACAGTTTCACTAGTGCGTAATTACTTTATAACTCGAGTTATGTACTATACTTTATCTACAACCATACCTTTATTGGCTTAAAATAAGAACAATTTAATTTTCATGTATAATATCCCTAATGCGTCAAATATTACCGATCATTAAAAGGAAAAGTATTCTATTTCTTAATTATTTCATCTTCATCTTGGGGCGATCAACCAGTTAGACAAGAATGTACGGCTTATTATAATACACCCCAAAAAAGGGCTCACTACCTGCTTGGGCCAAAAATTTAAAATTCGATCCGGTGGGCACGTGCCCGCAAGTTTGACATTTTTACTACCGTCTGGTGATTATTACCGACCGCAATAAGCCCAAGGGCCATGTCGCCTACTCTGGACATTTTTAGCGGCTTCAGCTTTTTACTTATCATGGCGTCCCTAATCAGGTTATTGCAGACAACTACCTGGAATTTAAGAATTCCATCATAAAAGAATTCTTAGAGTTACATAAAGTCAAACTTCATTTTATTTCATCACAACACACAGAATCAAATGGAATTGTTGAAAGGCTCCATTCAACAATTATTGAAGACTTACGTGTATTAAATAGTCAAGATTTATTCGAAAAGGAACCTGTTGAAACTAAAACAAATTATGCCCTTTTGGCATACAACAACTCTATACATTCTACAACGAAATTAAAACCTATTGAAATTATCTCCGAACATATAAAAGCCGAAGATCCATTTAATATAGACTTAGAGTCTAATGTGATAAACAATTATGTAAATTCTCATAAAGATAAAGTAAAAATGTTATATAATAAAATTAATCAACAAATAGTTGTTAATATAGAAAAATATATTAATAAAGCGAATGAAAATCGCGAACAAATTGAGGAAACACTTCAAAGTATTTATGTTAAAAGTAAACAGAAACAAATGAAAACAAAATCTAAATATAAGAAGGAAAAAGTAGAAGTAGTTGATAAAGAATTAAAAACCGCTAAAATTGTCGGTGATCATTTTAACACTGTTGAAAAAATTCATGTGTCTAATGTCAAAAGACCTAGAAAATTTGGTAATAAAAATATACCCCTTTCTTTCGACGGTTATAAAGCTTATTTATTGAAAGAAGAAACTCCCTTTACTAATAATCTTATAGAAATCCAAGATGATTTGTTTTCTCCCCAAAAGATTTCTCAATGGCACATTGTGTAAGCGCGGACATGAAAATGGGCTCTGGAATTGCTCTTGAATTCAAAAATAGATTTGGTAGAATATATATATATGTAGGCAGCCTTGACAAAAACATCAAATTCGTATTTAATTATGAGAGCGCTTGTCATATAACATTCGTGTGTATTTTTGCTATTTAAACATAGAAAACGGCTGCGGAAAAAATATTGTACGTAACACGTTCCAAAAGTGATTTTACGCGACTCGCAGGATTCCAGGACGAGCCGTAGGCTTCCTACTTATCCCCTAATCTAGTTCCTACTATATTAAGTAAGACTTCGCTGCAGAAGCTCAAGTAATTAATTACTAATTTATTAATATTATTAATTCTTGTCATGATAATACCAAAACTGGTTCTAAATGTAATATTGACCCCTATGAAATCAACGCATTCTTCGGCAAAATTTCTGAATCGCTCATTAGAAATCTCCCTAAGTCTACTATCGATCCTGATCATCTTATATTAAAATTTAAAACCTTTGCTAATACACTACTTCATATTTAGAGAGGCAATTTCTGCAAAAATAAGGAACATAATAAATAATAATAAGAATACCAACAGTGGAGATATTTACGAGATTAATGCCGATATCGGGACTGTGCAAAATAATTGATTATTTAATAAATAATCGATTAATAAATTAATTGGTTGTTTGATTATTACTCGAGCAATATCAATTTATCAATAAGTTGAATAATCGAATAATCCATCATTTTTTTTAATTGATTGATCAATCATTTAATTAATTGATTTGTAATGGTTCCAACCCTGGTGTTATACAAATTTGCAATTTGTCTTATTTTTACGCTATGTTGTGTTGTGTAGTAACCCTTAATTATTTAACAAGTTCGTTACGGATGTTAATATGTATCATCTTTACTATCCTTTCTTTCTTTTATTGACTTGGTGATTCACTTACTTATGACGGTCTTACTTTTCTTGTCTGGACTCTTACTTAAGGACAAACAGGAATAAATAATAACAACAAATAAAACAAGAAGGTTGAGTTTAACGAATTATAAGTTTATTATATTTTGGTTTATTTTGAAATGTGCAACGAAATTGTTTATTATTTATTTGACAATCATTAACATAAACGATTATTTACCATTTATATATTTTAATGCCGTGACCATAAAACGTATGTTTACCTATTTCTACTGCATTTGTTATAACTCAAAAAAAACATTCTTTTTGAAAATTCTATTTTCAGATTAATAGATAACGGGCCGTATATAACAGGAGCCGGGGTGTTACAAATGTTCGTTACTATTATTCCATTTGTAACGGGCCGTACACACAAGGAGCCGGGGTGTTACAAATGTTCGTTGCTATCAAGTGGTGGAAATTGTTTTCTCTTTTGTTTATTCTATAGTGCCATTTGCAACGAGCCGTACATGCAAGGAGCCGGGGTGTTACAAATGTGTATATTCTACTCAGATATATTTATTGTTGTTACTTTATTTCTGGTAATTTATTGAACACCATACGGTGTCATTGTTGCTATTTATGTGCCATCTGTAACGGGCCGTACACACAAGGAGCCGGGGTGTTACAAATGTATACATTCTACTCAGATGTATTTATTGTCATCATTTTTATTTGTGGTAATTTGTTGAACACCATACGGTGTCATGAGTAATGGTCAGTACCAATAATCAGGAAAGACTAGTGGCGGTCGTCTGACCACGTTTGCTGTGATTCGGGTCCTTTTAAATCGTTTTGAAATAGTGAAGCATCTAACTATTTTATTTCCTTTTTCTACTCGGCGTGATTCAATATTTATTTGGTTGATTTGAATTGATGTGATCGTGAAAATTATAATTTCTTCCGATCTCGCGCGTCCACTATCTCATTTTTTTATTACTCATTATCCATTGACCTCGCGCGGATCCGCGCCCGCGGGGGCCCTCCACATTCCTTCCTCGAGTGGCACTCGCCCTTATCTCGTCTAGACACCAGGACCCTTAAGGGGAATCTCCATACCCGCGGTTTCGAATGAAAAGTAATACCGGCACATCTCAGACACTATAGGTCATATTAAAAAAAGAAAAATTGCAATGAATTCAGAAAATTCAGGAGCATACCGCTAGTTTAGTACTTTTTGTAATTTGTTAAATTTCAAAAATACCTAAATAATTACGCATATTTTTGGGCGATAAAGGAGCCGCGCTACGTGATTTATGTGACAGGCTCGCTCCGTTCCTATGAGTCAAGTGCCCTTGCCCTCTCGGCTGTCATAAACAAACACAGCTAGATAATTCAGTAAATGTATTTCAAATAGTTCCGAGCAGTTCTATACGATAACATTATTTTCTTTTCAGTTGACAGAGAGGTATTTGTGCGAAAACACTTTCGGGCGAAATAAATTGTGTAAAAATTTCACAAATATTTTCATGAACTCTTCAGAACAATTTGAAACACATTAGAAATATGGAGCACCGCTTCCGTGAAGTCTTTTTTGCAATTTGATTTCAAAAGTACCTAAAATAATGAGGCATATTTCTGGGCGATAAAGGAGCCGCGCTACGTGATTTATGTGACTGGCTCGGTCCATTCGTGTGAGTCAGGTGCCCTTGCCCTCTCGGCTTTTATAAACAAACACAGTTAGATAATTTAGCAATGTAATCGTATTATTTATATAATATCCCAGTGAAATTATACCATAAAAAGGTGGTCGCGTGAAATAAATCTCGGAAATTTGATATTTTTCGGCAAAGTTGTTCGTTGGTGTCTGCTGTACAACATACTAAAAGTTCTCATGGTTGGAGAACCCGATTTCATGTTTTCAGATCCTAACGAAAATGTGCTCCTCTAGTATAAAGTCTACTTTATAAGGAGCCATTTTCAAATGAAGCCACGGTCTACGGACAAATAAATGAAAAAAATGCCCTATGAAAGTACGAAGACATGACAAAAACTTCGGTGACGTCGTGCGGCTTATTTGTGGATGAGACATATGGTTTTTTGGGAGCATCTCCAGATGGGTTGATAGAAAATGGTCGCGGAATTATCGAGGTGAAGTGCCCAAAATCGATAGAAAAAATAACAGTAGCAAAAGCAGCAATCGAAAAGAAAATCTTTTTGGATACGGATTTGAAATTAAAACGTAATCACAATTATTACTATCAAATCCAGGGCCAGATGCATATTGCAAAAGTCGACTTTTGTGATTTTGTCGTATGGACGAAACAAGACCTGTCGATTGAGAGAATTTTTGGGAAATAAAAATATTTTATTAAAAGAAATCATTGATCCACGGACATGTAGAAATATGCCTATTAGGGAACACTAAAAAACCCACGACAGAAGTCGCCTCCAAGGAAGAAGCTACACCAAGATCGCCATTCCACCGAAGCTGCTGATCCGCTGATGTGAAGTCACCGTTATCTGAACTATAGTGACGCATCTGTGATATCTTTTGTGACTCTTCCGTATTGACTTTTTTGTGATCTTTTTAGTGTATATGTTTTCCAATTGAACATTTTATTATGTCATTTGTGTCCTGTATATTGAACTTTGTGTAAATAACAGCGAAAAGGATTTCGCGCCAATCTGACTTTATCTGCCTCTCAACCGTCTCTCCTTTTGCGTATTGATAACATAAATATCGAATTCCATTGCATTGTACTAAATTAACACGCCTTCTTTAGCATTTTCAAAATTCATTCACGAAATTAAAATATTGGCACACGTAACATTGACGTTTACTGAAACAATTTTTTTTTTTTGATGATTCAAATAATGCAATAAACCCACTATTATTATTGTAAAGGTTACAAAGGAGATGTGGACATCATGTTATTTTCTGATAAATATTTTCAAACAAAAGAATTCTTTATTGTCTTTAATATTTGTTTACATGTTTTTGTAATATTTTTCATATTCACAAAATTAACGAAAAAAAAGAAAGGTTAGGTAAACACCCACTTCCGGTGTACGAAATTTTACCAAAAGGTTGTAATTGTCAAATAAAGCACGTGTTCGATGTTGCTTGTTGTTGTATTTTTTTTAATAAATTCACGATCACAATACTTTCCCGTACCTCGTAACGGTGAAAATAAAAGTTATAATTTTGTCGGAAATGAAATTTCGTCACGAAAATATTTCTTGAAAGCCGATTTAGATCAGTATGTGTTCCCGACTGTCGGCTCAGAAACTAGAGTATTAAATTTCTTGTTATGTTTGTTTGTATTATGTAGATAATTTTGAGTCCACGTGGACTGGAAAGATGCATGTCGCGGCGTCAATCCCCAATCGGAGACGACGGAGTGCGATAAATTACAAGTTGAAAAATTACGACGACCTTTCATATATCTATCCTCTTTCTTTGCACATAAAAATGTATTCGGATCGTTTCACGTTTGTGTTTATTTGACTAATGCAAGAAGTATGTTAACGCCCATTTCACGTTAAATACAAACCCAAGCGGGAGTTTAGCCTACACTTTGTTTCATTATTTTCTTAGAAATACTAATTTTTAGGAAAAAAATCTTAAACCTTCGGGAATTTAATGACTGCACTAAACACGTTGCCGTTTTTGTTTTCCTCTAGAAACTACAGTTATTGAGAAAAAACTGTAAAACTTTTACATTATAAGTCCCATATAAAGCGGTGCCATCTACTGAGCCAGAAACACACCAAAGAGCTCTACCGATTCCCCTTAATTATTCCGAAAAGTGCGACGTGAGATTTGTTCTATTTCGCGTAAAATTTCCCTTATTAATACAAAAAAAAATATTATGTGTGACCCCCCTTGATTCATTACAGATTAAGGGATAAGGCCACTCCAGGTCCCAGAAAAAAAACTAATTTCGGGATTTTTTTTCAAGAGTATTATAATAAAAGCATTGGAAAATTGAGTGAAGGTGGTTTATGTAAGACTAAGAAAATATTTTTTCTATTGGCTTTTAATTTAAAATGGAGGCTTCAAAATGCAAGATTTTAGGCACCTTTCATGAGAGGCCTTAAACGGGTGAAATGATTGCTCCCGCAGTTTTCAACATAAAACAAAAAACTTTTTTTTTAAAGTAATGTATCCTAAAAGCTACTTAATAGCATACGAAAATTTAAAAATACCATTTTATTGGAAAATGGTGCACATTTTTAAAAAACTTTATTTTCATCCAAAAATTTCCTCTAAAAATTGTTTATAAAAAAAAAGTTTATAACTTATACAAAATCCGTACGCCATTCACTAGATAATGTATCTAAAAAGTCACTCTCAAAAGTTCAAGAAAAGCGATAAAGTTTTATTGGAATCATTTCGCCCAATTTGAAATTCAAGCGCGCTGTATCGATCTAAGAGCAGCGGGTTACTTTGGCGAAACTTTCGAAAACGATCTCTTTGAGATTTCTCCGGGCTATCATTTTTTTTTCTTATTCTTAAGGTTTTAAAGCAACATATAAACAAACAAAAAATTCTGAAGTTTTTAAAATTCTCATTTTATTATTTTATTGATCGATCATTTGATTATTTGATTAATCGAACATCTTTTACTTTTTAAATAGGAATAATGTTTTTATGCGAAAATTTTCTATTTATGCCGACTGCAAGTGTCCACTCCACTCTCAAAAGGTTCATCAACAAACCATGGACGATGACGATTCCAATGTTATTCTTCTAAATATTTATGGGTTAAAATAAAAAAAAATTATTAGGTTAACCATTTGCACTCCGTTGTCGCCGATAACGCGACATTTAACATATGAACTTTAAGTCGACTGTCGCTTCTGTAGCGATACCTTGTTTCGCCTTGTTTGAGCGTTTTTGTAACTGATGCGTACGCTTATTTTAACGTGTTTTTATTACAAAGAAAATTCTGAAATAAGTGATCTAGAAGATAAATTTGATTTTGTTTTGGTGTACCATAAGAGAACTATTTCCCTGCTGGACAAACCTCTTATAATTACCGTTATAAATTTCACCCATTTTCAACAGTATAAACAGACATTTTCTAGTATAAATTGATTACTTGCCTCACTAATTAATCTGACATTTCGTTAATTCAAGGTACTTTGATTATTTTTGCTCAGTTATTTATAATAAATAATTTCAGTT
The DNA here is from genome assembly GCA_910593695.2 of Ocypus olens. Lineage (NCBI taxonomy): Eukaryota > Metazoa > Arthropoda > Insecta > Coleoptera > Staphylinidae > Ocypus > Ocypus olens. The sequence goes on along the minus strand of OU343062.1, from coordinate 19,988,134 downwards.
TTTTTTAATGGAATAAAACATGTTTACGTTATTCTAATGCAGCGCTTCATGTACAAAAATAATTGATTTATTACTAACTAAAATTTTCTTAAAAAATTATGATAAAATATACATTAAAACGAGGTATAATTTTTAGCATGTAAAATCCTATGCCCCACGATAAAAAAATATTCTGTGTAAATGTAGCATGAATACATGAATATTGAACCTGTTCGTGATTCTGCAAAATTAAGCTTTACTAGACTTAACAAATAACTTACTGAAACAACTACTTTCCAGAAAAATGCCACGCCGAATATTAAATGATACAAAAGAAATTTACATGTTAATAAAAGTATGTAACATACCCATATTAATGGATAATCAATTCAATCAAAATTTAATCTATTTATATTTTACTCATCATATATTGTATCTAATGTATTTCACCTTTTACTTCACTTCTTAATTATTAATTGTATCACACTGTATATATGTAATATTAGAAATGTAATTATCTAACACAAATTACATTGGGAAACAGCTATTGCCAGTTCTTTGAATTATCTTATTAATTAGTAAATATTTCCCGTCGTCTCCAAGACGTCAACAACAATGTTCATGGGAAAAGTAAATATTTTTAATCTTCAAAACTCAACAAAGTTCAATGGAAATATTCTCCACAGAACGGCGATTTTGCTCCCCAGTGTTATTCGTCAACTTTGTACATTGACCGTTTAATTGCTTTTGATAACGGGTGTTGTAAACCCGATACTTGTGTGACGGGCGTGATTAAATGTAGTAGTTAGAATCAAAATTCGTGCTTCTCACAGAGTCGTAAGATATAGTTTCTTTATTATCTTAGAAGTTCTGCTTTCAGCTAAAGATTATTTTGTGCAAACCTTTCGGTTCTCACCGAACTGGTAGAAGTAAATTTAGAGTCACTACTTAATTAGTTTTAATGGGGAAATGCAAATGTTGCATTCTCCAGAGTATCAAATGTGTTATCCGCGATAACACACTGACCGCCACACAGGTACGGGGGTAGCCTCTCTGCGCCAGTCTTGTTCCGCTGTTTAAACAATTAACATCACCATCTGTTTTTGTACCAAACTCCATCACTTTTATTCAATAAATAGTTAGCTGCTTTAATTAAAAGTTGCTGTCTAATTTAAAAGAACCCTCTTGTAGGATCCTACTTCAGTTTACTACACGGGCCTTCCGCACCGCGAACGGCCCGACATCATTTTATTGTATCACTCTTAAACTAGCCCTAGTTCGGTTAACATCATTTTTTCCGCTCATGCGAGCTCGACGAATTGTTATTGTAATTGTTAACCACTTTAATTCAATTAATAAATAGTTGTTAAAGTTAAAACAATATCCAACGTACTTCGTGTAATAAATCTTAGGATTTATTACGACACCCAACAACACAACATACAAAAAATTAAACACTAAGTCTTAGTCACGACTTGAGTGTTACAAATTGGCGCAGTCGAAAAACAAAAGAAACGGATTTTTAAGGCCTCCACGAAAGCTCCCTAGGGCCACACCCTCAATTGCCACTTGCGAAATATTCATTTCCCGAATATCTACAAGAAGGGGAGTGACGATCCCACCTACTAGATTTGAAACCTTCTTCTGAAAGAGGACCGTACGAGCCCCAGGATCCATCCCAGCCAAGCAGCCCCCAGGAGGATCCATCCCAGCCAAGCAGCCCCCAGGTTTCCGCGGCCACCCGATGAAGAACCAATTGCTTTTTATCACTGTCGAGTTTCTTGTGTAAGTACTTACCTATTTTACAGTTTTGACCACTATTTTTTTTTTTTATTTTATTACTACGTGTATTGTATATTTTCATTCGTTTTCCTCTTTAATACCCTTTCTTTGACTCATTAATTTTAAATCATGAGTGAATTGTTAAATCATGCTTTAAGAAGCTTATCTGAGATCAGATTTTCTGGCAGCCAGTCGGAAAACGTAGAACATTTTATTACTTCCTGTGGTTTTTCTTTTCAATTTGTTGCAGATGCAAGCTTGCATCCCCAATTATTTATAGCAATTCTCGCTAGATTATCCGGTAAAGCCTCTGATCGAGTTAAAACTCGTGATATACAAAATTGGAATGAACTTAAATCCTTTTTACGGGAAAATTTCGGTAAAAATAAATCTTTAGGTACTATACTTGCAGACCTACGTAATTGCTACCAAGGTCATAATGAATCAATTACTTCTTTTTGCGGCAGACTCGAAACTTGCCTTTACAATTTGTTATTTACATTTCGCGACGAGGCAAATAGCGAGCTGAAACAAGCTCAAATAAACTCCATGCATATCCTAGCTGTTGAGCAATTTCAAATTGGTGTTTACAGCGAAATTTTATGTAATGCAACACGATTGAGGTCTTTTGAAACTCTCGACGAAATTACCAAGTTCGCCCAACTTGAAAGCGATTTCCTCGAAAGTCAAGTTCGTCCTCGTGGAAATTTTCCAGTTGAATCTTATCCTATTTGTAATTATTGTAAAGCTAAAGGTCACCTAATTGGGGATTGTCGTAAACGGGATTTTAATCATAAAAACGCACAGGTTTTCCATAAACATGAAACTCGAAATAATTTTTCTTCTCGGAACCCCCCCAACTACCGAACACCCCAATTCACTCCGTCTCAACCTTTCACTTTTACTCGACGTTTTATTAACACGAAATCTAGCGGCAACCACAATTTCACTCGGGATAACCCAAATAAATTTAATAAAAATATTCAGAGTTTAGGTAACTCCGGGAATTCTTTTCCCACGAATCCTCACGAATTTCCAGAAAATTTTTCTTTAAACATGACTTCGTCTCTGTCGGCGGCAGCGCCAGAGACATCCCTCCCCAATGCCGACTTAACCCAACACACCCTATAGGTGTCCATATTTTCACAGCGTTAACTTTTATAGAGAGCACTATGGACTATTGCACAATGTTAATAGATTCGGGTGCAGAAATCTCGCTTATCAAACTCTCATCTCTCAAACGTAATACTAATTTATTTAAAGATAATATAATCACTTTGATGGGTATTAATCAATCTTCTAACCCGGGCAAAACCATTGGGTACTCATGGTTGAAATTTTCACTCGGCGGTAAAAATTACTGTCACCTTTTTCACGTAATTCCAGACTCCTTTCACATCATTTATGACGGAATAATCGGTTGTGATTTCATGACAGCACTCGAAACCTTTTTAAACTATAAATCAAATAACATGATAATCGACAACCATGCGGTTCCTTTTTACGAAGCCACTAAAATGTTCATACCCCCTAACCATCAAATTCTTTATTCGCCGGAAAAACATTCGAAATACGCACCCGATAACCAAAATTCCAATAACTCACGAATTCCTAAATCGATACAAAAATTTTCTAATCATCCACCAATTAATCAACAAAAACAAAACATACCACTAAAAAGTACTAACCAACAACCTAAAGCGATAACTCCCAATTTAACAAAGATTACTAAACCAAATAACCCACTTACTTGTCGAAATATTTCTAATAACCTACATAACACTATCTCCCATAATAAACTTATTCCTCAACCCCAAAATAAATCTATATTAACCCTCATGCCAAGAACGGAAACTGTAATCTCAATAAATATCTTAAATCCCGATATTAAAGAGGGCATTTTCCTAACTTAGAAGTTTTTCCTGGTGTTCATCTGGCTAGTAGTATCATTAGAGTTGATCCTGAGACAGGCAAGGCATTAACTACCATCCTAAAGACTAACGATTCACACATACCTGTTGAAAACATTAACATTACCTTGGACCCCTTACCTCCCCTTGGTATTGGAAAAGATTCCAATTTTATAGAAACCTTTAATAGTTCCAGCGAAGCTAGCACCCTAACTCCTAAATTAAATTCTCCTCTCTGTTCTCCTAATATAACTCCTGCTTTAAACATAAACCATCTTAGTAGCAATATTAATTCGCGATCGAATAGATTAAAATCTCTAAAAAATTCCTTAGTATTTGATGAAAACATTAACTTAGACGAATATAACTCTTTAATTGAACTCGTTTTTGAGTATAATCATTTATTTTATTTAGAAGGTGGCTCATTAACTAAAACCGACCTTACACAGCACGATATTCATACAAATTCTCACGTTCCTATTAACACCAAATCTTACCGGTACCCAATAGCCCTCAAAGACGAAGTTAACCGTCAAATAGACTCCATGCTCGACCAAAATATTATTAAACATTCTAAAAGTCCTTGGAATGCACCCGTTTGGATTGTTCCTAAAAAACCCGGCGCTGACGGCGCTAAACGTTGGCGTTTAGTAATCGATTATCGAAAGCTAAACGATATTACAGAGGGAGATTCCTATCCCTTGCCAAATATCGACGAAATCCTTGACCAATTAGGCCATGCAAAGTATTTTTCTACAATAGATTTAACCTCCGGATTTCACCAGATCGGTATGAACCCTAGAGATTCTCCAAAAACTGCTTTCTCCGTGCCTTCTGGCCATTTCGAATTTAATCGCATGCCTTTCGGGCTTAAAAATGCCCCTGCCACTTTCCAACGCCTCATGAATACGGCCCTGGCCGGATTGAGTAACAACGATCATTGCTTGGTTTATTTAGATGACAATTGTTTTCTCAGACTCGTGGCAAAACCACATTAAAAAACTCCGTGATGTCTTTAAACGTCTATCTTACCATAATTTAAAAGTCGAGCCAGCTAAATGTAGATTCTTAAGAAAAGAAATATTGTACCTAGGTCACCTAATTACAGATAAAGGTGTGAAACCAGACCCAGCAAAGTTAAAAAGTGTCAAAGAATTTCCAATTCCTTGTAATCAAAAACACATCAAATCATTCCTAGGACTGGCCGGATATTATAGAAAATTTATTCCAAATTTCAGTCAAATAGCACACCCGCTAACAAAACTCTTAAGAAAAAATGTTAAATTCCTTTGGACCAGTGAACAACAACTTTCATTCGAAACCTTAATAGAAAAATTATGCTCCGAACCTATCCTGCAATTTCCTGACTTTACACAACCATTTACCTTAACAACCGACGCCTCTAACTACGCCATCGGTGCCGTTTTATCGCAAGGCCCACCCGAACTTAACCTACCTATTGCATACTATAGTCGAACCCTATGTAAAGCCGAACAAAATTACGACGTTTCAACTAGAGAATTGTTGGCCGTAGTCGCTGCGGTAAAGCACTTCAGACCGTACCTTTTTGGCCGGAAATTTAAAATAATAACTGACCACCGTGCATTACAATATTTACACTCGGTCATTGATCCTTCCTCTAGATTATTGCGTTGGCGACTTTCTCTCCAAGAATACGATTATGATATTGAATTCAAACCAGGTAGTTCTAATAAAGTAGCAGATGCTTTAAGCAGAGTTCCGTCGGAGTTTTCGTATGAAAATTTTTTAAAACTCAGAAATGACAACTTAATAACTAATAACAAAAATATTTTAGAAGTGTATGGAAATTTATTTGACGTTGACGACACTATCTCTCTGTGTCACTGCGTCAGTGAAGATCTCAAAATGGGCAAAGGTATAGCTCTCGATTTTAGGAATATATTTGGAAGACTAACCGAATTAAAAAATCAAAATTCAAAACTGCATTCATTTGCTTTCCTAAGAGAAAATAAAAGGTATCTATTTTATTTAATAACAAAACGAAAGTATAAACAAAAACCTCATTTAGTTGACCTTTTTAACTCCCTAACCAACTTGAAAACATTTTGCGAAACGAACAAAATTTTCAAATTAGCAATGCCAAAACTCGGGTGTGGTTTGGACGGCTTGCAATATGACGAGGTTTTAGATGTGTTAAAATATATTTTCCCAAGTCCTTTCGAAATAATTATCTGTAGCCTAGACAACCCTTCGGTATCACCACTTATTCATGAACCACCTACCTCTATCAATCCACCGGACACTCCTGTCATTTCTATTGCCCAATTCACTTCTAATAACCAACCCCTTCTTACAATTCCAAACCAAGTACCAGTTAGCAACTACTCCTTATCTTCCTCTTGCTTGGAGCCTGATTTACCGAAATCTGCCAAACCCGTTCCAGGTGATGGAAATTGTTTCTACCATTCTATTTTCTATTTGCTACCTAACGTTGGTAGTCCTGGGAATCTGAGATCCACACTTTTACACTCAAAATTCTTAGGCAATTGCCTGTCTCCCGAAGAAGCTAAATCCGATTTATCAAACCCCATCGCATGGGCAACTGATGATATTATTAAAGTTACAGCTTACGAACTGAACATTCGTATTTGTGTTCATAAGAGCTCGGGTGAATTTTTAATTTTTGGAAATTCCGGTAATAGAATCCTACACATTAACCATAATGTTAATCACTTCGAACCCCTTTCTGCGGATAAACCCGATGCTGCCGCTGACCCTACAACGGATTTACCTCCCGCAATTTTTTCTCGGCCAAACTCCGATTCCGATATTTCTTATGAAAATTTCCTAGACAAGCTAAATAACACTGTTATATCTAATTCCAACTTGTCCGAAAGTAACTACAACGTTTGGAACTGTCGGGGAAACTGCGTTTTCTTTTTACCCATAGACTTGGACCTCAGTCATGACATAAATCTAGAGTCACATTTCTTAAAATTCCCAGAACATCTCGCTGACCTTCAATCAAAACAGATCCAAATTTCTAACGTTTTAAAGAGAAAGACTCTTTCAAATTGTACTTGTTTTATAGAGAATATTTTTGGCACAAATGTACGTATAAAGACATTTTCAATTCTCTGATTAAATTAAAGCAAGCTTTGATAACTATTCAAATTAAAACAATTAATTTGCCTAAGATCGGAACGAATTTCGATAGACTTCATTGGAATAAAGTTCGTTCTATGATCCGTTATGTTTTCAGAAATTCTAGTATTGTAATTAATATCCTTCACAGCTCTCTTATTACCCCTGAACCTAAAGACTTTATTAAAACTATCAAGGATAACCATGATTCACCGGCGTCAGGCCACTCGGGTTCTCACAAAACTTATCTCCGTATTAAACAAAATTTCAAATGGAAAAACATAAAACGTGATATAGCCAATTATGTTCGCGCTTGCAAAAGTTGTCAAGAAAATAAATTGGTCAGAAACAGAAACCACGCACCCATGGAAATTACCACTACATCAAATAAACCGTTTGAAAAGATTTTTCTAGACATTGTCGGCCCGTTACCTGTTTCAGAACAGGGAAATAAGGTTATCTTAACTCTACAAGACGACCTGACAAAATTTTCACAGGCTTATGCCTTACCCGACCACCGCTCCGAAACAATCGCAAAAGTACTGGTGGAACAATTCATCTGCAATTTCGGTATCCCTCAAATAATTCTAACTGACTTGGGTCAAGACTTCAACTCAAAATTAATAAAAGATATTTCTAAATTTTTTTAAAATCAAGCATGTCACCACTAGTGGGTATAGACCCCAAACAAACGGCGCTTTGGAACGCAGTCATTTGACGCTGGCCGATTTCCTGAAACATTTTATCGAATCCCAAAATGACTGGGAAAATTATCTCAGCTTTGCAATGTTCTCATACAATACATCCGTTCACGCATCTACTAAATTCACCCCTTACGAATTGATTTTTGGAACGAAACCTACCTTACCCAACTCATTAACACGTCCTGTCGAATTCAAATATACTTATAATGATTACTTAGACGAACTTAAACTACGTTTCCAGAAATCCCACGAATTAGCAAAACAACATATTTTAAATTCAAAAGTTCGCAACAAGAACTATTATGACCGCAACTGTAAACCTGTACAATTTCAAATAGGAGATCTAGTTTACCTATTAAATAAACAACCTAAACCCGGAACGTCTAAAAAACTGACACCTCGCTGCCTTGGCCCGTTCGAAATTATCGACAAACCATCTCCTGTTAATTTCATTATCAAGGTGGGTAACAGTAAGAAATTGGTGCATACAGATAAACTAAAACCGCATCATTCACAATCAATTAATGCCTAGTTATTCTAATTTGTGTTGCTATTCTTCTTCTACTCATATATAAAGGTTTTAAACGTGCCCCGGTGGGTTTATTCTTACGTCGGGGACGAAGAAATAGAAATAGAAACACTCCCGAACACCACAACATGGCTATGGAGGATTTAGAACAGAGACCCGAAGAGGTTGATAATTTGCAGGACCCTAATCCGGCCCTTCGCCGTAGTCCTAGGCTTGCCATGAGAACTAACTTTAATTGACAATCCACTCATTGATTTATTCGTATTCCCTACTTCCATTTTTTTTTTATCTAATCATTATGTTATTTGGGTCAAAATTGTCATCTAGTGTAATGTACTGTGTTTATTATTTTATGATATTTATATTTTTTTTCAGCAATTGTTATTTTTTCGTGTATTCTACTTTATTTTTATAATCTTGTGTAATGTACCGTATGTATTTCTATATTTTATTATGTCTATATTTCTCTGTAGATCTATTCTGAATTCTTAATTCTTGTTAAATCTTTTCGTTTTCATTATTATGGGGTCACCTTTTATTCTTCTCTTTCTTTAGAATAACTCTCAATTTTAATCAATCGTTATTCTTTCTATGAGGGGGGAGATGCAACATACCCATATTAATGGATAATCAATTCAATCAAAATTTAATCTATTTATATTTTACTCATCATATATTGTATCTAATGTATTTCACCTTTTACTTCACTTCTTAATTATTAATTGTATCACACTGTATATATGTAATATTAGAAATGTAATTATCTAACACAAATTACATTGGGAAACAGCTATTGCCAGTTCTTTGAATTATCTTATTAATTAGTAAATATTTCCCGTCGTCTCCAAGACGTCAACAACAATGTTCATGGGAAAAGTAAATATTTTTAATCTTCAAAACTCAACAAAGTTCAATGGAAATATTCTCCACAGAACGGCGATTTTGCTCCCCAGTGTTATTCGTCAACTTTGTACATTGACCGTTTAATTGCTTTTGATAACGGGTGTTGTAAACCCGATACTTGTGTGACGGGCGTGATTAAATGTAGTAGTTAGAATCAAAATTCGTGCTTCTCACAGAGTCGTAAGATATAGTTTCTTTATTATCTTAGAAGTTCTGCTTTCAGCTAAAGATTATTTTGTGCAAACCTTTCGGTTCTCACCGAACTGGTAGAAGTAAATTTAGAGTCACTACTTAATTAGTTTTAATGGGGAAATGCAAATGTTGCATTCTCCAGAGTATCAAATGTGTTATCCGCGATAACACACTGACCGCCACACAGGTACGGGGGTAGCCTCTCTGCGCCAGTCTTGTTCCGCTGTTTAAACAATTAACATCACCATCTGTTTTTGTACCAAACTCCATCACTTTTATTCAATAAATAGTTAGCTGCTTTAATTAAAAGTTGCTGTCTAATTTAAAAGAACCCTCTTGTAGGATCCTACTTCAGTTTACTACACGGGCCTTCCGCACCGCGAACGGCCCGACATCATTTTATTGTATCACTCTTAAACTAGCCCTAGTTCGGTTAACATCATTTTTTCCGCTCATGCGAGCTCGACGAATTGTTATTGTAATTGTTAACCACTTTAATTCAATTAATAAATAGTTGTTAAAGTTAAAACAATATCCAACGTACTTCGTGTAATAAATCTTAGGATTTATTACGACACCCAACAACACAACATACAAAAAATTAAACACTAAGTCTTAGTCACGACTTGAGTGTTACAAATTGGCGCAGTCGAAAAACAAAAGAAACGGATTTTTAAGGCCTCCACGAAAGCTCCCTAGGGCCACACCCTCAATTGCCACTTGCGAAATATTCATTTCCCGAATATCTACAAGAAGGGGAGTGACGATCCCACCTACTAGATTTGAAACCTTCTTCTGAAAGAGGACCGTACGAGCCCCAGGATCCATCCCAGCCAAGCAGCCCCCAGGAGGATCCATCCCAGCCAAGCAGCCCCCAGGTTTCCGCGGCCACCCGATGAAGAACCAATTGCTTTTTATCACTGTCGAGTTTCTTGTGTAAGTACTTACCTATTTTACAGTTTTGACCACTATTTTTTTTTTTATTTTATTACTACGTGTATTGTATATTTTCATTCGTTTTCCTCTTTAATACCCTTTCTTTGACTCATTAATTTTAAATCATGAGTGAATTGTTAAATCATGCTTTAAGAAGCTTATCTGAGATCAGATTTTCTGGCAGCCAGTCGGAAAACGTAGAACATTTTATTACTTCCTGTGGTTTTTCTTTTCAATTTGTTGCAGATGCAAGCTTGCATCCCCAATTATTTATAGCAATTCTCGCTAGATTATCCGGTAAAGCCTCTGATCGAGTTAAAACTCGTGATATACAAAATTGGAATGAACTTAAATCCTTTTTACGGGAAAATTTCGGTAAAAATAAATCTTTAGGTACTATACTTGCAGACCTACGTAATTGCTACCAAGGTCATAATGAATCAATTACTTCTTTTTGCGGCAGACTCGAAACTTGCCTTTACAATTTGTTATTTACATTTCGCGACGAGGCAAATAGCGAGCTGAAACAAGCTCAAATAAACTCCATGCATATCCTAGCTGTTGAGCAATTTCAAATTGGTGTTTACAGCGAAATTTTATGTAATGCAACACGATTGAGGTCTTTTGAAACTCTCGACGAAATTACCAAGTTCGCCCAACTTGAAAGCGATTTCCTCGAAAGTCAAGTTCGTCCTCGTGGAAATTTTCCAGTTGAATCTTATCCTATTTGTAATTATTGTAAAGCTAAAGGTCACCTAATTGGGGATTGTCGTAAACGGGATTTTAATCATAAAAACGCACAGGTTTTCCATAAACATGAAACTCGAAATAATTTTTCTTCTCGGAACCCCCCCAACTACCGAACACCCCAATTCACTCCGTCTCAACCTTTCACTTTTACTCGACGTTTTATTAACACGAAATCTAGCGGCAACCACAATTTCACTCGGGATAACCCAAATAAATTTAATAAAAATATTCAGAGTTTAGGTAACTCCGGGAATTCTTTTCCCACGAATCCTCACGAATTTCCAGAAAATTTTTCTTTAAACATGACTTCGTCTCTGTCGGCGGCAGCGCCAGAGACATCCCTCCCCAATGCCGACTTAACCCAACACACCCTATAGGTGTCCATATTTTCACAGCGTTAACTTTTATAGAGAGCACTATGGACTATTGCACAATGTTAATAGATTCGGGTGCAGAAATCTCGCTTATCAAACTCTCATCTCTCAAACGTAATACTAATTTATTTAAAGATAATATAATCACTTTGATGGGTATTAATCAATCTTCTAACCCGGGCAAAACCATTGGGTACTCATGGTTGAAATTTTCACTCGGCGGTAAAAATTACTGTCACCTTTTTCACGTAATTCCAGACTCCTTTCACATCATTTATGACGGAATAATCGGTTGTGATTTCATGACAGCACTCGAAACCTTTTTAAACTATAAATCAAATAACATGATAATCGACAACCATGCGGTTCCTTTTTACGAAGCCACTAAAATGTTCATACCCCCTAACCATCAAATTCTTTATTCGCCGGAAAAACATTCGAAATACGCACCCGATAACCAAAATTCCAATAACTCACGAATTCCTAAATCGATACAAAAATTTTCTAATCATCCACCAATTAATCAACAAAAACAAAACATACCACTAAAAAGTACTAACCAACAACCTAAAGCGATAACTCCCAATTTAACAAAGATTACTAAACCAAATAACCCACTTACTTGTCGAAATATTTCTAATAACCTACATAACACTATCTCCCATAATAAACTTATTCCTCAACCCCAAAATAAATCTATATTAACCCTCATGCCAAGAACGGAAACTGTAATCTCAATAAATATCTTAAATCCCGATATTAAAGAGGGCATTTTCCTAACTTAGAAGTTTTTCCTGGTGTTCATCTGGCTAGTAGTATCATTAGAGTTGATCCTGAGACAGGCAAGGCATTAACTACCATCCTAAAGACTAACGATTCACACATACCTGTTGAAAACATTAACATTACCTTGGACCCCTTACCTCCCCTTGGTATTGGAAAAGATTCCAATTTTATAGAAACCTTTAATAGTTCCAGCGAAGCTAGCACCCTAACTCCTAAATTAAATTCTCCTCTCTGTTCTCCTAATATAACTCCTGCTTTAAACATAAACCATCTTAGTAGCAATATTAATTCGCGAACGAATAGATTAAAATCTCTAAAAAATTCCTTAGTATTTGATGAAAACATTAACTTAGACGAATATAACTCTTTAATTGAACTCGTTTTTGAGTATAATCATTTATTTTATTTAGAAGGTGGCTCATTAACTAAAACCGACCTTACACAGCACGATATTCATACAAATTCTCACGTTCCTATTAACACCAAATCTTACCGGTACCCAATAGCCCTCAAAGACGAAGTTAACCGTCAAATAGACTCCATGCTCGACCAAAATATTATTAAACATTCTAAAAGTCATTGGAATGCACCCGTTTGGATTGTTCCTAAAAAACCCGGCGCTGACGGCGCTAAACGTTGGCGTTTAGTAATCGATTATCGAAAGCTAAACGATATTACAGAGGGAGATTCCTATCCCTTGCCAAATATCGACGAAATCCTTGACCAATTAGGCCATGCAAAGTATTTTTCTACAATAGATTTAACCTCCGGATTTCACCAGATCGGTATGAACCCTAGAGATTCTCCAAAAACTGCTTTCTCCGTGCCTTCTGGCCATTTCGAATTTAATCGCATGCCTTTCGGGCTTAAAAATGCCCCTGCCACTTTCCAACGCCTCATGAATACGGCCCTGGCCGGATTGAGTAACAACGATCATTGCTTGGTTTATTTAGATGACATAATTGTTTTCTCAGACTCGTGGCAAAACCACATTAAAAAACTCCGTGATGTCTTTAAACGTCTATCTTACCATAATTTAAAAGTCGAGCCAGCTAAATGTAGATTCTTAAGAAAAGAAATATTGTACCTAGGTCACCTAATTACAGATAAAGGTGTGAAACCAGACCCAGCAAAGTTAAAAAGTGTCAAAGAATTTCCAATTCCTTGTAATCAAAAACACATCAAATCATTCCTAGGACTGGCCGGATATTATAGAAAATTTATTCCAAATTTCAGTCAAATAGCACACCCGCTAACAAAACTCTTAAGAAAAAATGTTAAATTCCTTTGGACCAGTGAACAACAACTTTCATTCGAAACCTTAATAGAAAAATTATGCTCCGAACCTATCCTGCAATTTCCTGACTTTACACAACCATTTACCTTAACAACCGACGCCTCTAACTACGCCATCGGTGCCGTTTTATCGCAAGGCCCACCCGAACTTAACCTACCTATTGCATACTATAGTCGAACCCTATGTAAAGCCGAACAAAATTACGACGTTTCAACTAGAGAATTGTTGGCCGTAGTCGCTGCGGTAAAGCACTTCAGACCGTACCTTTTTGGCCGGAAATTTAAAATAATAACTGACCACCGTGCATTACAATATTTACACTCGGTCATTGATCCTTCCTCTAGATTATTGCGTTGGCGACTTTCTCTCCAAGAATACGATTATGATATTGAATTCAAACCAGGTAGTTCTAATAAAGTAGCAGATGCTTTAAGCAGAGTTCCGTCGGAGTTTTCGTATGAAAATTTTTTAAAACTCAGAAATGACAACTTAATAACTAATAACAAAAATATTTTAGAAGTGTATGGAAATTTATTTGACGTTGACGACACTATCTCTCTGTGTCACTGCGTCAGTGAAGATCTCAAAATGGGCAAAGGTATAGCTCTCGATTTTAGGAATATATTTGGAAGACTAACCGAATTAAAAAATCAAAATTCAAAACTGCATTCATTTGCTTTCCTAAGAGAAAATAAAAGGTATCTATTTTATTTAATAACAAAACGAAAGTATAAACAAAAACCTCATTTAGTTGACCTTTTTAACTCCCTAACCAACTTGAAAACATTTTGCGAAACGAACAAAATTTTCAAATTAGCAATGCCAAAACTCGGGTGTGGTTTGGACGGCTTGCAATATGACGAGGTTTTAGATGTGTTAAAATATATTTTCCCAAGTCCTTTCGAAATAATTATCTGTAGCCTAGACAACCCTTCGGTATCACCACTTATTCATGAACCACCTACCTCTATCAATCCACCGGACACTCCTGTCATTTCTATTGCCCAATTCACTTCTAATAACCAACCCCTTCTTACAATTCCAAACCAAGTACCAGTTAGCAACTACTCCTTATCTTCCTCTTGCTTGGAGCCTGATTTACCGAAATCTGCCAAACCCGTTCCAGGTGATGGAAATTGTTTCTACCATTCTATTTTCTATTTGCTACCTAACGTTGGTAGTCCTGGGAATCTGAGATCCACACTTTTACACTCAAAATTCTTAGGCAATTGCCTGTCTCCCGAAGAAGCTAAATCCGATTTATCAAACCCCATCGCATGGGCAACTGATGATATTATTAAAGTTACAGCTTACGAACTGAACATTCGTATTTGTGTTCATAAGAGCTCGGGTGAATTTTTAATTTTTGGAAATTCCGCTAATAGAATCCTACACATTAACCATAATGTTAATCACTTCGAACCCCTTTCTGCGGATAAACCCGATGCTGCCGCTGACCCTACAACGGATTTACCTCCCGCAATTTTTTCTCGGCCAAACTCCGATTCCGATATTTCTTATGAAAATTTCCTAGACAAGCTAAATAACACTGTTATATCTAATTCCAACTTGTCCGAAAGTAACTACAACGTTTGGAACTGTCGGGGAAACTGCGTTTTCTTTTTACCCATAGACTTGGACCTCAGTCATGACATAAATCTAGAGTCACATTTCTTAAAATTCCCAGAACATCTCGCTGACCTTCAATCAAAACAGATCCAAATTTCTAACGTTTTCACTTTTAAAGAGAAAGACTCTTTCAAATTGTACTTGTTTTATAGAGAATATTTTTGGCACAAATGTACGTATAAAGACATTTTCAATTCTCTGATTAAATTAAAGCAAGCTTTGATAACTATTCAAATTAAAACAATTAATTTGCCTAAGATCGGAACGAATTTCGATAGACTTCATTGGAATAAAGTTCGTTCTATGATCCGTTATGTTTTCAGAAATTCTAGTATTGTAATTAATATCCTTCACAGCTCTCTTATTACCCCTGAACCTAAAGACTTTATTAAAACTATCAAGGATAACCATGATTCACCGGCGTCAGGCCACTCGGGTTCTCACAAAACTTATCTCCGTATTAAACAAAATTTCAAATGGAAAAACATAAAACGTGATATAGCCAATTATGTTCGCGCTTGCAAAAGTTGTCAAGAAAATAAATTGGTCAGAAACAGAAACCACGCACCCATGGAAATTACCACTACATCAAATAAACCGTTTGAAAAGATTTTTCTAGACATTGTCGGCCCGTTACCTGTTTCAGAACAGGGAAATAAGGTTATCTTAACTCTACAAGACGACCTGACAAAATTTTCACAGGCTTATGCCTTACCCGACCACCGCTCCGAAACAATCGCAAAAGTACTGGTGGAACAATTCATCTGCAATTTCGGTATCCCTCAAATAATTCTAACTGACTTGGGTCAAGACTTCAACTCAAAATTAATAAAAGATATTTCTAAATTTTTTTAAAATCAAGCATGTCACCACTAGTGGGTATAGACCCCAAACAAACGGCGCTTTGGAACGCAGTCATTTGACGCTGGCCGATTTCCTGAAACATTTTATCGAATCCCAAAATGACTGGGAAAATTATCTCAGCTTTGCAATGTTCTCATACAATACATCCGTTCACGCATCTACTAAATTCACCCCTTACGAATTGATTTTTGGAACGAAACCTACCTTACCCAACTCATTAACACGTCCTGTCGAATTCAAATATACTTATAATGATTACTTAGACGAACTTAAACTACGTTTCCAGAAATCCCACGAATTAGCAAAACAACATATTTTAAATTCAAAAGTTCGCAACAAGAACTATTATGACCGCAACTGTAAACCTGTACAATTTCAAATAGGAGATCTAGTTTACCTATTAAATAAACAACCTAAACCCGGAACGTCTAAAAAACTGACACCTCGCTGCCTTGGCCCGTTCGAAATTATCGACAAACCATCTCCTGTTAATTTCATTATCAAGGTGGGTAACAGTAAGAAATTGGTGCATACAGATAAACTAAAACCGCATCATTCACAATCAATTAATGCCTAGTTATTCTAATTTGTGTTGCTATTCTTCTTCTACTCATATATAAAGGTTTTAAACGTGCCCCGGTGGGTTTATTCTTACGTCGGGGACGAAGAAATAGAAATAGAAACACTCCCGAACACCACAACATGGCTATGGAGGATTTAGAACAGAGACCCGAAGAGGTTGATAATTTGCAGGACCCTAATCCGGCCCTTCGCCGTAGTCCTAGGCTTGCCATGAGAACTAACTTTAATTGACAATCCACTCATTGATTTATTCGTATTCCCTACTTCCATTTTTTTTTTATCTAATCATTATGTTATTTGGGTCAAAATTGTCATCTAGTGTAATGTACTGTGTTTATTATTTTATGATATTTATATTTTTTTTCAGCAATTGTTATTTTTTCGTGTATTCTACTTTATTTTTATAATCTTGTGTAATGTACCGTATGTATTTCTATATTTTATTATGTCTATATTTCTCTGTAGATCTATTCTGAATTCTTAATTCTTGTTAAATCTTTTCGTTTTCATTATTATGGGGTCACCTTTTATTCTTCTCTTTCTTTAGAATAACTCTCAATTTTAATCAATCGTTATTCTTTCTATGAGGGGGGAGATGCAACATACCCATATTAATGGATAATCAATTCAATCAAAATTTAATCTATTTATATTTTACTCATCATATATTGTATCTAATGTATTTCACCTTTTACTTCACTTCTTAATTATTAATTGTATCACACTGTATATATGTAATATTAGAAATGTAATTATCTAACACAAATTACATTGGGAAACAGCTATTGCCAGTTCTTTGAATTATCTTATTAATTAGTAAATATTTCCCGTCGTCTCCAAGACGTCAACAACAATGTTCATGGGAAAAGTAAATATTTTTAATCTTCAAAACTCAACAAAGTTCAATGGAAATATTCTCCACAGAACGGCGATTTTGCTCCCCAGTGTTATTCGTCAACTTTGTACATTGACCGTTTAATTGCTTTTGATAACGGGCCTTCCGCACCGCGAACGGCCCGACATCATTTTATTGTATCACTCTTAAACTAGCCCTAGTTCGGTTAACATCATTTTTTCCGCTCATGCGAGCTCGACGAATTGTTATTGTAATTGTTAACCACTTTAATTCAATTAATAAATAGTTGTTAAAGTTAAAACAATATCCAACGTACTTCGTGTAATAAATCTTAGGATTTATTACACCCAACAACACAACATACAAAAAATTAAACACTAAGTCTTAGTCACGACTTGAGTGTTACAAGTACTACTATTAAAAAAATATTTTAAATTGGATTTTAAAACTTTAAACAGTTAATTTTATTATTAAAATGAAAAAGCTAGAAAATATTTTGACACACCAGTGCTAAACTCATCAAATGTTACCAGGTGACATAACTAAATGTGAAAATGAAGCATAAAATATATGAATTAAGTAAATAGCCATCTTCAGATGTTGCCGAGATTTATCTTTCATTAGTGCAGCTTTGTTTCTGTGGAGTTACGAAGTTTGAATATTCATATGTTCAGGCTAGATTTCGTCTTTGATAAAGTTCGGTAGTATAGACGGTAGATTATATAGCATATACGAGTTAGGAGTACAGTAAATTCGAGGGCATTTCACGTTTTGCTAACTACAACAGGAAATGTTACCATTTACGTACTCGAGTGCCATTTTGAACTAATGTGAACTGGATTACTTATACAGATGTTCATAATATATATTTTATATGTAATATAATCA
This sequence comes from Ocypus olens, assembly GCA_910593695.2. Taxonomy (NCBI): domain Eukaryota; kingdom Metazoa; phylum Arthropoda; class Insecta; order Coleoptera; family Staphylinidae; genus Ocypus; species Ocypus olens. The sequence continues at coordinate 19,970,047 of OU343062.1, read as the reverse complement.
TAATATAAAACGAAGACGAATATCCTGTAAATGCCGCACTGAATCGCGCCGATTCTGTTATCCGTGTTATTCTTGATGGCTCTTTACTGTATCTAATGCTTGTATAATATACATTGCGTATACATTGCGCGACTAAAGTGTGGAATAAATTTAGTTAAATCGTGGAAATAAAATATTTTGCGAAAAAATCCTCGAATAGGTAGATTTTCTTTGACAAAAAATCACATTTTTGCATGAAAGTCGATTTTCAGTCATAATTTGTTGTATCTTAAATATAAGGATTTTTTTCTTGTCTGCATTATTGCCTTTAAAGTTTGAATTTTATTAGATATGTATTCTTGTACGCATTTATAATATACCGGGTGTGGCACTTAAGACGCCTCGGACCATAGCTCCTTTACGATAAAAGCTATCGAAAAAAATCTAAGAACAAAGTGGTGCATAGTTACCGTCGCTATGTTTTAAAAATATTTCTAATCATCAGTGGCGTGCCGTACTCCAGTGGCGTACCAAACTTATGTTTTTTTAAATGGAATGCCCTATTTTTTATTGCAGATTTGGAAAGTGCTCGATGAGTACTTATTTTTTTATCTAACATGTTATACCCTTCACTTTAGCGGTTTCGCTGTTATAACCCCTTCTTTCAAAATTGCGCCCCATTTTTGAGATTTTTTTGTAGAGAAACTAATTGACGCCGGCGCCTAAATTTTGAATTGAGGTACAGGTTAAGACCTCGTATACCTTCACATACTTTTTTTTCGGGTAATTTATGGCAAAAAAATAATTTTTGATTGATCTTCGCATGTTGTCATTTTTTCCGAAAATTTCAAATAGCACCCCCCTTAAAAAATTACGGCGTTGTACAGCCAAAACTCTAAATTTTTCATTGGTGTAAAAAAAATTACACATTGCATAACAAAATTTCGGAGAAAAAAGGAATTTCATCGCAAATGTCGGGAAACGTTTTCCGTTCCCAAGTGTGCCATGAGAAAACAAAAGATTGGTAATTGTCAAAGTAAATTATTAGACGTCAGTAGCAGCCATAAGTCATTTTTGATAAACGTTCTAAAAATGTTCCGAACTCAAGAGGAAATGGTTGACATGATATTTATTCTTGGAGAATGTAACAAGAATTGTTTCTTGGCATCACGAGTGTACGCTGCGAGATATTCGCACAGGGCACATCCAAATGAACGTGCGTTTCAAAAAGTGTTGGAGAGATTTACTACTACGGGAAGTGTGAAACGGCCAAGGAGAGTTAGAAAGAAGGCAGTTATTACCGAAAATAATGAACTGCGGTATATCACCAGAAGTTGCGGTTATGCCTCCAGCAGGAAGGTCGTCATTTCGAACATCTAGTTTAAGTTGTTAAATTTTCTTTATCTGCATTTTTCATATCATGTTGAATAAATAGGTACATACTATTATGTTGACCGTATTTGTGTATTTGTTTTGGTACTTTGACAATTACCAATCTTTTGTTTTCTCATGGCACACTTGGGAACGGAAAACGTTTCCCGACATTTGCGATGAAATTCCTTTTTTCTCCGAAATTTTGTTAAGCAATGTGTAATTTTTTTTACACCAATGAAAAATTTAGAGTTTTGACTGTACAACGCCGTAATTTTTTTAGGGGGGTGCCATTTGAAATTTTCGGAAAAAATGACAACATACGAAGATCAATCAAAAATTATTTTTTTTCAATAAATTACCCGAAAAAAAATAATGTGAAGGTATACGAGGTCTTAACCTGTACCTCAATTCAAAATTTAGGCGCCGGCGTCAATTAGTTTCTCTACAAAAAAATCTCAAAAATGGGGCGCAATTTTGAAAGAAGGGGTTATAACAGCGAAACCGCTAAAGTGAAGGGTATAACATGTTAGATAAAAAATAAGTACTCGTCGAGCACTTTCCAAATCTGCAATAAAAAATAGGGCATTCCATTTAAAAAAACATAAGTTTGGTACGCCACTGGAGTACGGCACGCCACTGATGATTAGAAATATTTTTAAAACATAGCGACGGTAACTATGCATCACTTTGTTCTTAGATTTTTTTCGATAGCTATTATCGTAAAGGAGCTATGGTCCGAGGCGTCTTAAGTGCCACACCCGGTATTTCTTTACAGTATTGGATATTACTTTCGATATTTGATTACCACTTTTCTGTCAAATAATTAATCAATTGCAATATTGCATTCACAAATAAATGTCATTATATGGCAGCTTATAGGGACACATAAATAATCAGAGAACCTAAAAAAAGTAAATCGAGAATCTGGTTATATTATGTTATAATTATATTTGTGTAAATTTGCACTGTGATTGATAAACAACCTTTTTCTACGTCCGTTTTAAAATGTACAGTTTTTTTCATTAATTTGGGTTCATAAAATATGTGATTCCTGAACCCTTCAAGTAGCGTGAAAAAAAGTGCCATAACGGTTCATTTTTTCACTCTTTTGCGTGAAAAAAAGTGCCGTAGCGGTTCATTTTTTAACGCTACTATAAAATTGTTTGCGCAAAGTGTGTCATGAACGCTTCGCAATACGCAGCGAGTTCCTCCGATAAATATCAAACATTCGTTTCCGATCAAGAAAACTTGATGATTATTTTTATTTTCTTTATTTAAAAGAAGTATTATTACCTTTAAAAATTGATTTAGGTTTTATCAAATTTATAAATTTATTTAAAGTTACGAACGTAGAAAAAATTTTGTATGAAACTCGAGAGTAAAGCAACTTTTTTTCACTTGTAGGAATTGCCGCACTCGCCTTCGGCTTGTGCGGCAATCTTTCCTACTCGTGAAAAAAAGTATTACTTTACTCACTTGTTGCATAAATAACTATTTATTGTTATTTTGACATTTGTTTTATGTCAATATCTGAAGGTTATCTGCGCACGCTCAAGAGAGCGCAACGACATTTTGTTAATTTCTGAACGATCTAGATCAGTGATGGGGAAACTACGGCCCGCGGGCCAAGTCCGGCCCGCGAAAAGGTTTAATCCGGCCCGTTTTAGAGTGCCGTCGTGAGAATGTTTGAACGCGTTCTTACTTCGTAATGTGACGACCCGCATAAAAACTACCTGCGGCGATATTCAAAACACAAGAGTATTCTGAACAAATCCATGCGACCTAAGCAGATGACTCATCTTCGCTCGAAACTTCCAGACACTCTCGCAGGTAGGTATAAATACAAGCGAGGCCGCCCGAAGATCAGTTAGTTAGCGACTTAGTAAGTCATCTGCAACGACCCGCTGTGACTCGAGTAATTGTTTGTGTAATCCCCCAAACTCCCAGTGCCTCAAAAAACTCCCGCGTAAGAGCATTAGTTAGCAGTAAGCTTTCGTCAATTGCGTTTCTGTGTGTTGTTCTCCGTAGTAGATAACGTCTAAAGTGTATGTTAAAAAAAGAAAAGTGGATTCAGAATGTCGAGTTTTTAAAGAAGAATGGACGTGGAAATATTTCTTTACTTTAGTTAAAGAAAAACCTGTGTGCTTACTTTGCAATACAACTGTTGCAGTTTTAAAAGAATATAACATTCAACGCCATTTCAAGAGCAAACATGAAAACCACTCCTACTCATCGTTAAGTGAAGAGGTGAAAAAAATTAAATCGAAAGATTTAATAAAAAATTTATCAAGTCAACAACAATTATTTCAGAGAGCTAATCATTCTCAAAGATGCGCTACGAAAGCCAGTTATGTGTTGGCTTATAATATTGCTAAATCTAATAAAGCATTTTCAGATGGTGAATTTATAAAGCAGTGCATGATAGATGTGTGCGATATTATGTGCCCTGACAAGAAAAAGGATTTTCAGTCACTGTCTCTCTCAAGAAGAACAATCACCGGGAGAATTGAAAATATTGATAAAAATCTAATTTCCCAACTGACTACAAAAACTCAAAAATTTATTTTTTATTCAATTACCATGGATGAAAGTACAGATATCAGCGATACTGCGCAGTTACTCATATTTGTAAGGGGAATCAACGCCCACTTTGAAATTACAGAAGAACTTACAGGGCTGCAGTCAATGAAAGGAACAACGACTGGTGCCGATATATTTTGTGAATTTGAAACTTGCATCGATAAACTTCGTTTACCTATTGACAAGCTATGTAATGTAACTACAGATGGTGCTCCTAATATGGTTGGAATCAATCAAGGATTTGTTGGGAAATTTAATTCTAAGTATCCGGAAAATGATGTTTTTTTTGCATTGCCTTATACATCAGGATGCTCTCTGTAAATAGGCTTTAGATATTGACCAAATACTTAATATTGTTGTAAAACTAGTAAATATGATTCGTTCCAGAGGATTATTACATCGCCAGTTTCAACAGTTTTTGGAGTCCGTACATGCTGAGCATTCCGATATCCTGTATTATTCAAAAGTTCGTTGGTTAAGTGCTGGAAAAGTATTTGAAAGAATTTGGGATTTAAAAGACGATATTGTGAATTTTCTTCTTGATAAAGACATTTATAATCAATTTGACGTCTTTGGCCCGCTACGATTATCTAGTTATTACAAATGGCCCGTCTTAAAAAAAGTTTCCCCACCACTGATCTAGATGGTGTTAAAAGACACCGACAAATTTCAATGGGCTATTGTTATGTTTATAGGCTATTTCGTTGCCGCACAACCATTTTGGACGGCCTTCGGCCCAGCAGTGCAGCGTAAAATTTTGAACCCAACCGCGGATATTAAAAAGAGCCCTTACATTTTTTTTATTTACTCCGACAGAAATTCAGGAATGTATTCTTTTCAACATTCGGTCGGGTCCCCGTTTGGATCGAACCTCTCAGAGCTGCGGGCCCTACGCTACGCCACTGCCGTGTTTGCATATAATTCTAACTCCCGGTTTCTCCAACAAATCTTTAAATACGTCTTACTTAAGTATGTCTTATTTTTAAGTAGTTCTTAACTTTCTGTTCTGTTGCATCAAACAAATTTATATACCGAGTGTGATAAGGGGCGAACATAGGGATTTAACATGTAAAATTAAATATGTGTAATTATTTGCTCCCCTATTCATTTTAGAGAAAAATCGTAAAGGAATATTTTTTAGAGAATTAAAAACTGTAAATGTATCATCCATTTAATTTACGTTTGTACCAGCATACACCTCAGAAATAATAAAAATAAGTTTAACAATTTACCATTTAATAAAAACCCTTGCCATGACTTTGACAAATGTCATGTTTCATGTTATAGTGAAAATAATAATATTGCAAGTCAGATATCAATTCTAGTTATTACGATGAACAATAATCTGAGTTATTCCAATGAAGAGAGGGTATTCATTATTAAAACATTTTACAGTGGCGTCAATTTACGCAGAGTTCGTGACTTATTTTCGGTTACATTTAACAATCGATCAATTCCGTCTGTATCAACAATTTCCAAATTTGTGAAAAAGTTCGAAAATACAGCAAGTGTAGCGGCAGATGATTCAAAAGGTATTTCAATAGTCCAATTTTAACAAATATTTTTTCAAAAACATTAACATTGCAGGCAAACGGAAGAGAAGAAGCAACGATGAATTGGAAGAAAGAGTTTTGGGGTTGATAAATGCTGATCCAACAACTAGCATACGATGCATTGCTCGTGAGTGCAGCGTGTTTACATTCTCAGTGTATAAGATTCTGAATAAGCATGGGTATTATCCCTACAAACATCAATGCCATCAGGAGATATTGCTAGTGGATGAAGAAAGCAGGCGTGTATTCTGCGAGATAATGCAGGATCGATCAAACATAGACAGAAACTTTTTGCAGTCTATCTGTTTTACGGATGAATGCACGTTCACACTTAACAACGAGCCCAACACTCAGAACACACGATACTGGACCCAAGAAAATCCGCGGATATGCCTTAGAACTAGAACCCAGTTCCCGCAAAAAATCAATATTTGGGCTGGTATTTTTAAAAATAATATTATTGGGCCGTTTGAAATATGTGGAAATTTAAATTCGAATTCTTATTTAGACCTTTTAATCAACCAGGTTGGCCCTGCGTTAGAAGAAGTTGCACGTGACAATCAGGAGATATGGTATCAGCATGATGGATGTCCAGCCCATTATGGTTTAAATGTAAGGGAATATTTAAATGCTAATTTTCCCAATTGCTGGATTGGTCGCGGTGGCACTATCAACTGGCCACCAAGATCTCCTGATTTAGCACCATGTGATTTCTTTTTGTGGGGTCACTTGAAAAACAAAATTTACAAAAAACACCATCCAAATATTGAATCTTTGCGGGAAGCAATTTTTGCGGAATGCACATTGATTACAGATAGGCAGTTGGCTAATGTTAGACATGCATTTTATAACCGATTGGGTTATTGTTTACACCAGAACGGAGAACTTTTTGAGTACTTGCTCTAAAATTTCCCGTTGACCGCTGGTTACGGTAAAACCAAAAATATATCACGAACTGTGTGTAATCTGACACCACTTTAATTCAATTCATCGTTGCTTCTTCTGTTCCGTTTGTCTTTAATTTTAATATGTTTGAAATAATATTTGTTGAAATTGGACTATTGAAATACCTTTTGAATCATCTGCCGCTACACTTGCTGTATTTTCGAACTTTTTCACAAATTTGGAAATTGTTGATACAGACGGAATTGGTCGATTGTTAAATGTAACCGAAAATAAGTCACGAACTCTGTGTAAACTGACGCCACTGTAAATATTTTGATAATAAATAATACCCTCTCTCCATTGGAATAACTCATATTATTATTCATAGTAATAACAATGCGTGAATTGATATTTGGACGTGGATGGAACTGCGGGTTAAGGAGATTGAATGATTCGGGAAATTGGCGTCGGCTACGAGGCCATCTGCCATAATCATTGTATTGTAATATATCAGAAATTAAATGAATAACTGAATAATAAAAGACAAATGCAATGTGCATGGTCCCGAGCGAATATTCCGCGACCCCGAAATCGTTCGCCCGGGCTGGGATTCGAACCCTCGCGGCACGCGGTGCAACCGGCATAAGCGCTCGCTTGTACCCACTACACCAACGGGCCGCCCGAATTAATGTTTGACTAGTAAAATTATTCTCACCATAACATGACATTTGTCAAAGTCATGGCAAGGGTTTTTATTAAATGGTAAATTGTTAAACTTATTTTTATTATGTGTATGCTGGTACAAACGTAAATTAAATGGATGATACATTTACAGTTTTTAATTCTCTAAAAAATATTCCTTTACGATTTTTCTCTAAAATGAATAGGGGAGCAAATAATTACACATATTTAATTTTACATGTTAAATCTTTATGTTCGCCCCTTATCCCAAACACTCGGTATATATCTTATGTAAGATTTCATTAAACGTGGCAACGTTGTATTTTTGCGTAAACTTGACAAGCCGTTCTATGTCAAATTCATTTCTAACCTTTTTTAACCTCCTGTTGTCGAGTTTGAGTGGTTTTATAATGGCAAAAGTGCAAGCGAAGCGTGATAATTACACGAAAGAAGAGCGAAATTCATTAGCGTCGTTGATATCGGTCCACAAAATTGTGGAAAATAAAACAACCAATGCTGCCACAAACAAATAGAAGTAAGAAGCATTGAATTCCATAATCCAAGAACTAAACACGTGCAGAGAGAAACATGAAACATGGAAAAAGGAAGTGCTGCAGAAAGTAAAAGAGAACTGTTTAAGACTGGTGGAGGGATTAATGAATGAGAAATGGGTGGTTGGGTTGTCTAATCCTTTGGACAGTAATATGGATTATCTACAATTTCTACAGAATCTACATCAAATGCAAATGCATCCATCACGTCCAATAAAGTATTAGCCATTTCAAGTATTCATTGAATAATAGACAGACGTTGTTGCAAATTGCTAATTTTATAGGTTAGAATCCAAATCTTAAGATGCCGTTTTTGACGTCTTATAATGTAAGAACTTTTTACGACTTTAAGATTTGATTTATGGTTAGTGCAACACTTTAAGAACGTCTTATTTTTAAAATAGGTTTTATCTACTTCACGCCCGGTTTCTCCAACGAATCTTAAAATACGTCTCACTTAAGTACGTCTTATTTTTAAGTAGTTCTTAACTTTTTGTTTTGTTGCACCAAACAAATTTATACATATCTTAGGTAAGATTTCTTTACACGTGGCAACGTTGCATTTTCGCGTAAATTTGACAGGCCGTCCTATGTCAAATTAATTTCTAACCCTCCTTTTGTTGAGTTTAGTGGGGTTTAATAATGGCGAAAGTGCGCGAAGCGTGCAAATTTCAGATGAGAGCGAAATTTATTAGCGTTGCTGGTATCGGTCCACAAAATCGTCGAAAATAAAACAAGAAATGCTACAATAAACAAACAGAAGGAAGAAGCATGGGATTCCATCACCCAAGAACGTAACCCCCTAAAAAAATGTGGGCGAACATGAAGCATGGAATAGAGATGAGTAGAGCCAGGATGTTCAGGCACTAAAAAATGTTAAAATAGGCAGGCAAAAAGGCACTTAAATATATGAAAATAGGCACCCAAAACACAAAAATAGGCACACAGAAATCTAAAAAATTTTGAAAATAGAGAAAATTATGGGCATAAAACAAAATAAATATTATTATCATTTAAATGGATTTATTACACAATCATACATTTCATTAGAATAGATCATAAAACAAAATAATTATTAAAACATATGAGAATTACAACTAATAAAAAGATGTTTTTTTAAATTATCCGTAGTTAGTGCTTGCCGTCTATCTGAGAGTATATATTTTAATTGCGAAAACGATCTTTCTACGTCTACTGATGTAACTGGTGCAAATTTAAAACATGTAATTTCTGTTATAACATTTGCTTCATTTGCATTGCTTGAAAGAATGTTAGCTAAGCTTTTTACAATTTCAAAGTCTCTATTCGCACTAAACACAGATTCACATTTTTCCTGTATAATGCGCCCCTTATTGCCAGAAATGCTACAAATATTTTTAATGGTATTATTTACAATATGAACGGAATTAACCAAAGTTAAATTTCCGCTTTCTAAACTTCTTATTGTGTGTGGAAGCATGGAATAATTAGATGAAATAAATGCTAAATCATTTTGTAAATTTTTTTTTTCGAAAAGTTTTTTCACATTTTTGATTGAAGCCACCGTTTGTTCATCTAAATTTAAAATAATTTCTTTAATTTGTGCAAAATTAGTTGCACAATAACAAGCAGCTGATATCCATGTACCCCAACGAGTGAGTATTGGTTGGGGTGGTAAAGCCAATTCTGGTGCCATTTCTTTAAAGAACCTTATCCTTGATGGCGCTTTTAGGAAAATCTTTTTTACCGAAGATATTAACATATCTATGTCTGAAAATTGTTCGCGCACTTCTTCCGCCACACGATGAAGTCCATGAGCCACGCAAGTTAAATGTATCATACGTGGAAACAATACTTTGAGAGCATTTCCTGCCTTTTTTATATAAGGAGCAGCGTCGCTGATGAACATGAGCACGTTGTCGTGTAGAATTTTCTCCGGCCAAAGTAACGATAGCGAATTTATAAATAATTGAGAAATTGTAGAGTGGTTGGTTCTTTCGAGGCAATCGGAATCTAGTAGGTAGATCCTGGAGGTGTGATCTTGTTCGAGTGATCCAATTATTACATTGGCAATGTGTCTGGAAGATCAAAGGTACATTTTAATTCATGCATAATTAAAATTTTAATCGTTTGAGAAATTACCTTCCTAGAGCATCTGTAGTTTCATCTATTGATAGCCAAATCTTCCTGTTTTTCATATGAGTTCGTACTGCTTCCAATGTCTCTCGATAAGCACGATCGAGATAATTTTTCCGCAGCGTTGATTCACATGGCAAGTTTTCTTTAATATACTTTTCGAAAAAAGCTCACAAAGATTGATCTTGTATTTTCCATAATGGAATTCCAGCACGTACAAACGCATTGCACAAGTCGAATGAAAATTCAGATACACGATTCGATGTTGTTAAAAATGTCGGCAACAGGGAAGTTTTCGGGGCTCCCACTTTCAACTGTGCTGCTTTTTTATGGTTAGTCCCTTGTATGTGTTGGGAAATAAAATATTTTTTCTCAAAATTCACCGATTTTTTACACATTTTGCAAAACAACACTGTTCCATCACTCGAAAAAATGTCACTTCCAAAATCTTGCACGAATTTGTTTAATTTGTCGGTTACTGACGTACGTATTTTCGGCATGGTACACAGACGTAAACGTGGTAAATTCAAATAGTAACGGCTTGTGGGGTGACTCATGTAACAGCCGAGGTGGCAATACAGATAGGTGCGGTCACGCCGCCTGTCGTCTCTGCAACTGACCCTACCTATTTGTATTGCTACCGTCGGCAGTATCATGAGTCACCCCGCCGGCCATCACTGATTCTGTAAACGCCTATCCCCAAAGCACCGAGAAAAAAAGGCGGTTACTATTTTGTTCACAAAGGATTTTATTGGAGATTCCCTACACCCGGAACTATCAATTTTCTCGGAATGAATATTCATGATTATGGACATGGCCATATTTGGCATTCCTAATACATAAATAGGCGTAAATAGGCGCTTATAAGGAAAAATGGCATTTATGCATTAAAACAGCCAAAATAGGCATTTATAGGCATTTTAGGCATTTTGCCTGAAGATCCGGGCTCTAGAGATGAGTGTTGCAGAAAGTAAGAGAGAACTGTTAAGGTGGTGGTATAGCGAGTAGCCCAGATTTTATATTATCATTAATGAATGAGAAATCGGTTGTTGGGTTGTCGAATCCTTTCGAGAGTAATGTGGATTATCTGCAGTTTCTACATATCATCTACATCAAATGCAAATGCATCCATCACTTCAAATAAATTATTAGCCATTTCAATGAATATTTCCAGTAACAGGCACAAGTTACAAATTGCTAATTTTATAGGTTAGAATCCGAATCTTAAGATGCCATTTTTGGCTTCTTATAATGTAAGACCTTCTTACAGCTAAGATCTGATTTGTGGTTGGTGCAATATTTTAAGAACGTCTTATTTTTAAGATAGGTTTTATCTAGTTAAGATTCGCTAGAGAAACCGGGCGTTATATTTGAAATTTGACAGAAAAACTGTCGAAAAGTCAGCTAAATAAAATTAGAAAGTTTAGAGAGCTACCAACATAACATGCGTGTGGGCTTCTCCAGACATCTGACGTAAAATTAGAGGTTGGTTTATTATTTAGCATGTTTTCCATATTATTTGTACACTTTCTGTAAAACGGTTTTGTTATAATAAAGTTATGTATCTATTTATTTGCTAATGTTTTCGTGTGGTGTATCACTATGCAGGGAATGGAGATTAGGCATATATACGGACTAGTAAATGCGGCGCAGTGATGGGCTAACGTTGTCCATACGTACATACGTATATACGTACACACGTACATACGTACGAGGGCAATCCACAAAGTGACAGACGTTTTGAAATAAAAAATAAACATAGTGAAAAACCTAACTTTTATTATATACGTTTTACTCTTAGGCTAATTTTCGAAGTAATCGCCATATAAATTAAGGCATTAAAAGATTTTCAATGCCCTCTTTGTAGAAATCTGCCGCCTGCGAGTTCAACCACTGGTTTACACCGGCATGGAGTTGATCGCCAGTGTCAAAGTTTTGCGTACCGAGCCACGTCTTCATCGTTGGGAACAGATGGCAGTCGCTCAGGGACAAATCCGGGCTGTATGGCGGATGACTGAAAATTTCCCATCAAAAATCACGCAAGAGCTCTTGAGTACGATTGGCTGTGTGTGGACGAGCGTTGTCATGGAAAAACAAAATTTGATCGTTAAGTTTTCCCCGACGCTTGTTGAATTGATTGTTTGACCACGTTCAAGAAAATCAACGAAAATCACTCCCTGAGCATCCCAAAACACAGTAGCCATGATTTTTCTTGCTGACAACGTCTGCAGACACTTCCTCAGTTTCTTGGGCGAATGCGTGTGACCCCATTGCACCGACTGCCGGTTTGTTTCACAAGTCACGTGCTGTATCCAAGTCTCGTCACCAGTTACGATACGATCGATAACATGGTTTCCACTTTTGTCGTACTCTTCTAGAAATGTCAGTGCTGCAGCAAGTCTTTTGTTTCTATGGTCTTCCATTAGGACTTTCGGAATCCACCTGGTACAAAATTTGTGGTATCCAAGTTTACCAACTACGATTTCATGAACTAAACAACTACGATTTCATGAAATTTAGGGAAATGTTCCGAGAGTTCCGTAATCGTGAAACGACGATTTTCACGGATTTTTTAAATTCATTTTCACCAACAATTCATCAGTCATAAGATTAGGCCTACCACTGCGATCCTCATCGTGAACATTGATTCGGCCATTTTAAAAGTCAATGCACCTCTGCCTCACTCGGCTTTCACTCATTATTCCGTTGCCGTACACGTCACAAATCTGGTGATAAATTTCAAGCGGTTTGTAATCTTTTGCCTGCAAAAACCTTATCACTCCACGAACTTCACAACTGGCGGGATTTTCAATTGCAGCGCTCTTTTTAAAACGTCACTGTATAAAAAGTACAATATGCACGATGGTTGCGTACTAGGTGTAGAAACATTCTGTAGCCAAGATGGTGGCACCAGTGCCGCCAATTGGCCCGCCAGGCCAAAACGTCTGTCACTATCTGGATTGCCCTCGTACATACGTACACATGTACACACGTACACACGTACACACGTTGATACGTACACACGTACACACGTATAGTCCGTTCTCCGGAATCTGACGGCTGTGGTCGTAAAAGAGGGCCGGAGTTCGGTAAGTAGGGGACGTAATATTTTTTATCTCAAACCAATCTTTGTTGAGAAGTACTGGTGTAAAAGTGCGTATACCAATCGGAGCGAAGGACAGTAATAAATGTATGGGATGCAATTAGACGAACCACCAATACCTTTTCTTTGAGGGTGCGTCGATCCTCAGGGCTGACCGACCGTTTTACGACCTTGGCCGCCACATTCCACCGAATATGCTATACACACGTACATATGTACACACTTACGTACATACGTATACATGTACATACATACATACGTACATACATACACTCATCCACACATAAAGTTAGACTACTATTATAGGGCGATTGTATTATTTAACATACATAACTTTTTAAGATTAGTTAAGTCTAAATATTGTAAAATCTCTTAGTGGCCAAAGAAATGAGTTTATAAGAGTTTCATAATAAAATAATAGAATAACCATTGGGCATCCTAATCATATTTATCTGTTCCCTAATTGGATGGTAAAATATATATTTAATCAGTTTTTATAAATCAATAAAAACAAAATGCGGACTTTTGCCGACCCTGGTGGTATGAACGATCCTAAATTAATTTTAACTACAATTTTTTTACATCTGCATTTGTCGATAAAAAAGACAGCGAATATGCGGATTCGATCGGGAAATTATGAGGCTACTGCAAAACGTGATGGCCGCTTTACTGGGGTTTAGCTTTCAGATTTATGCTGTGGGATGTCAACGACATTGAGAGAGCGGATATTATGCTGCTATTAATATTGATTGATCGCAGTACAAATTTTCTGCGGAAATACATTGACAGTAAAAACCTCTATGTCCTGCTGATTAATTTGACTTTAATTATTAGCCGGTGTATTTAAATGTATTAAAAGTTATTTGCTGTAACTAAAATGACTTTTTCACTCACTAAAACAGCCCAAAACAGGTTTATTGTGTCTATAGAACTACCAGAAACTCTGATATGTGGTAAAAGCTTACCATGTGTTTGAAGAATTATTTCAAGTACCGCTCTGCGCATATACTAGTTTGACCGCCCAACAAACAATTTATCATGATTCACACATTCTGGTAAGGGTGCTACTCAATTTAATTTTAACTCTTAGCGAATTTTTCAATATGAAAACTTTGTTCGACTATTCATTTATACTTTAATATATGGACTGATTACAGTTCACAATTTGTGTGTTTAATGGATTTTTATGTAGATAATTTACCACATAATAATAGATGCGATAACAGAAAATCGATAATTAATGGGGTAGCTTGACATTACAACAATGTTTTGCATTGTCGAAATCGATAACAGAAAAACGGTAATTAGGTGAGTAGCTTTTAAAATTATAAAAACATTATGTTCATGACATTATGACACTGACATTAAGTATTCATTTTTACAATTACTATTGTAGCAAACCAAACTATTCAACTTGTAATAAACCATAACTTTTCTTGTTCCTTATTATTATTTCATTTGGTAAATTATCCACCCAAATATACCGCGAGCTGGGATGAATTACCAAAAAAAATGTTTTCTTACCTGTTACCTTTTAGTAATTCATTTTGACATAACATTTGTTGTCAACTGGTTATTAACTTCGAGCTGAAGCTCTCGGTTAATAACTAGACAACAAATGTTATTGTCTCGTTAAATTATTACGTAACAAGGTACTCAAAAAACGATTTTTTGATAATTAACCTCGATCTAGGTATATTACTACCGATAAGTTCTTTCATAAGTAAACAACCAATCAGATTCGTCCATTTTTGTCGAACGCCGCACGCTACAGAAACTTAGAACGTCAATGTCACTGAGAAACGGTAAGACCCCGCGCGTCAGGGCGATTTGTTAAACTTAGGCTGATAAGACCCCCGCTGTCGGTGTCGATGTTCAGATTTATATCATATTCATAGATACCCTTGAATAAAAAATTACGATCGATCTGTCAACGTATAAACATGTCTGAATCACGCTTCGGGACAGAATGCGATGAAGCAATTAATAATTTAATTACAACACCAAAAAACACGGTCAAAAGTAAAAAATACGTATGGAAACTGTTCCAGCATTTTTGTGAGGTAAGAAAATACGAATTGAAAATTGTACTTTTAATAAATAGCTTTTCAAGTTTTGTACATAATTCAAGAACTTATCTTACCGAATGTACCTCGGGCAATGATAAATTCGAGATAATTTTGACTAGTTCCCTCAAGTGCGTTGCTTTAAGTAATTAATTACTAAGCAACACACTTTCGGGGTTTAGTCAAAATTATCGCGAAATTATCAGTGCCCTTGGGACATTATAGCTGATAATTTACCACATAATAATAGGTGAGGTAACAGAAAATCGATAATTAATGGAGTAGTTTGACATTACAACAATGTTTTGCATTGTCATAAAGTTAGGTTCGATAACCTAATAGAAAAACGGTAATTAGGCAATTATAAAAACTTGAAGGTCATGACATTATGACGCCGTCGTTAAGTTTCCATTCTTACAATTACTCATGTAGCAAACCAAACTGTTCAACTTGTAATAAACCATAATTTTCCTGTTCCTTATTATTTTTATCTCATTTGCAAATTATCTTCCCAAATACACCTCTAGCTTGGATGAATTATCAAAATACATTTTTTTCATACCTGTTGTCAACAGTCAGAAATCACAGATTTTAATTTTGATTAGGACACCTAATAAATACAACAAATTACTAATGAAAAAGAGAGAACAACTATGATAGTGGTTTACAGCAATAGTACTTACTATTATTCATTCTATTTACTCCTGAAGAAGATTGCAAGGTTTGGACGTTGTAATGAATCAAGGGGGGTCATACATATATTTTTTTTTGTATTAACCCTTTGCACTCGTATGTCGCCTTATAGTCGCCACAATACTATTTACCATTGTGCTCTTAAATATAAATACGAGTGCAAAAGGTTAATAACGGAAATTTTACGCGAAATAGAACAAATCTCACGTCGCATTTTTCGGAATAGTTAAGGGTCCATCTGTTGTCTAGACGAGATAAGGGCGCCTGCCACTCGACGAAGAAATGTGGGGGACCCTCGCGGGCACACACACAGATCAAATTAGGCTTTTGTTTAGTCTGCAGTTGGTAATTAGTAAACAAATGAGATAGCGGGCGCGCGAGATCGAAAGAAATTATAATTACCACGACCACAACAATTCAAATCAACCAAAGAAATGATGAATCACGCCGAGAAAAAAATGAACTACAATAATTAGATGCTTCACTATTTCAAAACGACATAAAAGGGGCCGAATCACAGCAAACATGGTCTGCCACTAATCCTTACAGATTGATGGTACTGACTATAGGTAAACTAATTACTTTATCACATACATCTGAATTAGGAATGTACATATTTGTTAACAATCCGGCTTTTCTTAAGCCCGGCCCGTTTTCAAATGGCACCTTCGCAACAATAACATCGTATGGTGTGAATACCAAGGTGTTGGACCGGAAGTTTTAATATAGGGCTAGACTGTTCTTTGAGATGGTTCACATCTCCAAGCAGCCTGACACTATGAACTTCCGGTCTGACACTGAAGGTCTCAGTTCCACTTATGCGTTTTTATTAAATAAATCACCACGTGCCTCGTCCCCTTGACTCCAGTCACAGGCCTCCCTGCCTTCGTACTTCATACCTCACATGTTTGAACTCTCCCCTTAGTGATATCCATTTCATAACATTAATTACTACTGCCCTTTTCTCTTGTCAGTAAATATACCTTCAGTATCTTTTTGTTGCTTTTTTGAATTTTGTTTAACATAATACCCTCAGTTGAGCTTCACTCAACCAGACAATAGAGGTGCAGTAGTAAATAGTATATATTTTTATAATAGGTTTATTGTCAATCTTGTGACCTTAACTTTAAAATTCAAAATTTCAAATTCATATCTCCCGCCGCCGCGCCGTGTTGCCGGCAGCCCGACTGGTATTGCGGTTTCCCCACCTGCAAAAATCAGAATGGCTGCCAACAACGACGGCGCACACGTACATCACTCAGCTCACACCGATTGTCCGCCATTACCATTTTCACACGCGTCCTCGCTGACCGGGGATTTTTTACTTTATTAACTTCATAACTTTTTATATCATTTTTAAAATGTAATTTTATACCACGTAGATGTTTGTTAGTATGCAGTGTACATTGTTTTAATAATTACCCGCCGATTTGCCATGTTTATTACTATTTTTGGAACATATATCATAAGTTCTTTTTTTTTTACCTAACCTCATCAAGCACATTTTTACACAATTGTATTCATTTCAGTCATCCCTGATGAAGCCATAGAAATAAATAGCGAAATATTGGAACTAGATAAAAACCGTTTCATTTACTGGCCCAGGCCGTGACCACACCCGATATCTTCTCCCTACATTAAATATTAACGTTATACATTAAATATTAATTAATTAATAAACAATTTGAAAAAAACGCTAAAATGCACATACGGTCACGATTTTGCGCACTCTGGCGGGCAATTCACGAATTATTGGAAAAGTTGAAAGACCTATACCGATCGGAAATTTTCCGCTCTACAACTTTGGTCTCTTATTGCTTTTCCAGAAAATGGATAGTTTTGGCTGAAAATCCAAAAATGAGCAGGAGGTGACAAAAGAAAAAGGTTTTTATGGATAAATCTCAAGAATCCTTAATATTTTGTTATACAAACTATATATCATTAGAAAGCTTATTAAAAATGCCATAGATAGGTGGCTACGTATATAGGGTGTTCCATTTGAAAAAAAAATAGTTATCTATTGTTTTGCGAATGTTGACACCCTGTATAGCAGTATGAACAAAAAAGGACCAAAGCCGATGTATATTATTCTTCATGAAGTGAAAAATTTTCTAGTGTATAAAAAATGATGCTATCTTTACTAGGAACGCTTCTGCAATGTTTTCAATGTGTACATGTTTTTGCCACAAACTTGCCCATAACTAACCAACAGTCCATAATAGACCCATACCATCTTATACCAATTTTTATCAGATTCTTAAGGGGATTAAAAATAAAGTATAAAATATGGGGTGTTCTATTTAAAAAAACATAACTTTGATCTGTTATTTATACTGGGACGCCCTGTACAAAAACATGAATATTTTTAAAATATGTAGAATAGTTGAGGGTACCAGTTCATGAAAATTAGAAGTCGATATATCAAATAGCAAATAAGTTATGGGGCCTTTACAGATCGCTGGGTCACCTGGTATATATATATATATATATATACATATACATATATACATATATATATATATATATATATATATATATATATATATATATATATATATAAGTAACCTGGTGGTCACACCATAGACACATATGGTGCATCCTGAATAAACTTCATTGTGTATAAAGTGATATGTGTGCTGAATAGGCCCACGGACACAAAAGGTGCATGTGTGTGTTATCTTTAGTATATAAGAATATTAATTGTGTTGTTAGAGTTAGTCTTAGTCATAATCCTGTCTCGTTAGTACCATAATATATTCTATGCATAAAAACCAAATAAATTGTTTTTAAAAAAGTAAAGTGCAACAGCAAAACGATAATTGGCGCAGTCGGTAGGATCCACCAGGAAGGGCTGTTTTTCCTGAGCGAATATCAGAAGAAAGAAAACACCACCTTTTTCGTCTCTACGATTGGCTGGCGGATCGATCATCACCTCAACCCCACGAAGACGACTCCAAAGGCTCTCCGAACTTCGAGAAACCCACCGAGTCAACAGTGAAGACGAGGTTGTCCTAGACGAGGATCACACAATCTTCATGGACATTTATTTAACGCTGTAAGTGCACATATTTTTTGTAACGAGGTCTTGTTGCATGAATTCCACTGTAAATTCAGATTTAAATTCAAAATTACCTAGAAATCGGTATTTAAATAATTTTGTAAATCAAATAAATAAAATGGCTCAACCACTTAAATCAGAATATTTGCAAATGGTCCCAGAATTTCGGGGGGAACCAGAATTACTTTCAAGGTTTATAGAAGTAAGTGAGAAGTTAATAACTAAATTTTGGAATTTAACTGATCCGACGGATTTTCAAAACGATTATTTAATATCGTCTATTATTTCAAAAATCAAAGGTGAAGCTGCTTGTAATATTTCTTCATCAATTATTAACAATTGGCAAGATTTAAAAAATGCTTTATTAAATTCATACTCTGATAAAAGAGATCATTATAGTTTAAATTTGGAAATTACCAAACTTAAACAAACTTTTAACGAAACGCCTTTCGATTTCTATAACAGGATCCAGAATTTATTAAATTTACAAATTTCATATGTTGTAAATAATATTGCAAGTATAAACGAACGACACCATTTAACGAATTTCTTCAGAGGCAATGCATTGCGAGTTCTGTTAAGAGGTTTGCGAGACCCCATTGGTTCGCAAATGCGCGTAAAAAATCCAAATGACCTTTTTGAGGCTCCAAACATGTTAACCAATGATTTCCAAACGGAAATTGACCAATTAAATAGGCCAGATAAATCAAAAACTACACAGAAACAAAATATTCCGAATAGACAGAATAATATTACTCGCGGCAGCTGGGCGCAAAATTACAATCAGCAAATTCCGAGATATAATAATTCTCGACCATTCATTCCGCAACAAAGTAACAACAATACTCGACCATTCATTCCGCAACAAAGTAACAACAATACTCGACCATTCATTCCGCAACAGAATAATAATAATACAAATAATAATTATCAAAGATTTGGAGGAAATAATCCACCACAAAATTTGCCAAAACCAACTCCTATGTCAATTACAACGCGTAATACAAACAGGCCAAATTTTAATCGAAATAATCAAAACAGAAATTACATTGCTGAGGAATTACATAATTTAAATCGGGGGTTCGTAGAGGAACCACCTGCTGATTCAATTTTTTTAGGCGCAGACGCCTCGGAGAATTAAAAGTTATAGAATCGTTAAGTATAATAAATAACGAAAGTCGGCTACCTTATTTTATTGACCCTGCAACAAAAATTAAAATACTAATTGATACCGGTAGTACGCGATCTTTCGTCAACGCTAACATTGCAAATAAATTTTTTAAACCTTTTATTACAAATGATCCATTTGAGGTTGCCACTGTACATGGCACATCACGTGGAAATTTAAGTACGAAAATATCGTTAAAACAATTATTTAAAACAGATGTATCCGCAAACTTAAAGTTTTACTTATTCAATTTTCACTCGAGTTTTGACGTGTTACTCGGGATTGATAATCTTAAGAATTTAAAAGCCTACATAGATTTAGAGCGCGATTTAATAGTCGCACCAGGAAGCGAAATTAAAATTAATTATTATAAAAAACTTAGCGATGAACCACAGAGCCCGAAATGTATAGTAGTGCCTGCTAGGTCAGAGCAAGTAATTCAGGTGGACATTCAAAACGTAAAAAATGGAGATGTCATAATTCCTTACATGAAAATAAAAAATATTGAAATACCAGAATGTGCAACTTGTGTTGTTAATAATAAAGCATTATGTACAATTTTAAATCCTAATGAAGTGGATTATAAAGTTACTCTTAAGAGACCGTTTATAGTAGAAAAAATCAACGAATATGATCTTCAATCTACTCCTAATTTTAATATGTTCAATGTAGACAAAGTAAAATTTGACACTTCAAAAATTCGTTCAGAACATATGAACGTTGAAGAGAAACAAGCTATTTTTCAACTCATTAAAGAATACTCAGATATTTTTCATCTAGATAATAAATGTTTAACATTCACTAATAAAACCAAACACGCAATTAAAACGTCTGATGAACTTCCAATTTATAATAAATCATATAGATATCCACACATCCATAAGGATGAAGTAAACAAACAAATAAATGATATGTTAAATCAAAACATAATCAGACCATCATCGTTTAGTCCTTGGTCTTCACCAATTTGGGTAGTTCCCAAAAAACTTGATGCATCTAACAAAAAAAAGTGGCGTGTAGTAATTGATTACCGCAGACTTAATGAAAAAACGATAGTAGACCGTTATCCTTTACCAAATATAAATGAATTGCTAGATAAATTAGGCCGTTGCCAATACTTTACAACACTTGATTCAGCTTCAGGGTTCCATCAAATAGAAATTGAGGAACAAGATATTCAAAAAACCGCATTTAACACAGAAAACGGACATTACGAATTTTTGAGGATGCCTTTCGGACTGAAAAACGCACCTGCGACATTTCAAAGAGTAATGGACAATGTTTTGCGCGGCATTCAAAATGAAAAATGTTTAGTATATATGGATGATATTATAATTTTTAGTACTAGTTTACAAGAACATTTAGTTAGACTCCGAGAAGTATTTGACAGATTAAGGGAATCAAATTTTAAAATTCAACTAGATAAATCAGAATTCCTACGTAAAGAAGTTTCATACCTAGGACATGTTATTACCCCTGACGGTGTCAAACCAAATCCTGACAAAATAGTTGCTATTGAAAATTATCCAATCCCCAAAACGGTAAAACAGATAAAAGGGTTTTTAGGACTTCTCGGCTACTACAGGAAATTTATTAAAGATTTTGCTAAATTAACAAAACCCTTGACTAAACGTTTAAAAAAGGATGCTATAATAAATGTAACTGATTCGGATTATATTAATTGTTTCAATCTTTGCAAAAATTTACTTACTAACGAACCGTTACTTCAGTATCCAGATTTTTCTAAACCGTTTGTCCTTACAACAGATGCTAGCAATTACGCAATAGGAGCGGTCCTCTCTCAAGGAAAAATAGGCTCAGATTTACCTGTAGCTTTTGCAAGCAGAACCTTAAATGATTCTGAAATTAATTATTCAACCATCGAAAAAGAGTTATTAGCAGTAGTATGGGCTGTAAAATATTTCAGACCCTATTTGTTCGGCAGAACTTTCCAAATTATTTGTGACCATAAGCCATTACAATGGCTTATGTCTGTCAAAGAACCCAACTCAAAATTAGTTCGTTGGCGAATTAAGTTATCTGAATATGACTACTCTATAGTATATAAAAAGGGAATTTTGAACAAAAATGCTGATGCTTTATCTAGAGTTGAACTTAATTTAAATGAGGATGCTCAAGATTTTTACGTAGATAATTTTAATGAATCCTTTTTAGAAACGGATTTAAATGGCTCGAGAGAATCACTAATTGTAGAAACAGGAGATAATGATTACCTTGATGATTTGCAAGGCGAAAATAATAATGATGATGATGGAAAAACCATTCACTCTAAGGTAGAAAACCCGATATTTAATATTCCGATAATGGATAAACCTGTAAATTTAGGGATGAATCAATTAATTATTTCTGAAGTCAATGATTCACCATCTAAACCAAAAATTATTAAATTATTCGATAATAAGGAAATGCGAATAATGTTACAATTATCAAAATCTAATTTTGGAAACGATTTATTTAATTTCATTAAAGAATATATTTCGCCAAATGTGAAATATCATTTATATTTCAAAGATCAAATTTATGAGAAATTCATAGTAGTACTTCAACAATATTTCAAGAACTCTGGTATAAAATTTATTAAATGCACACAACTAGTGAAAGATGTAGAAACTGAAGATGAAATTATTGATACAATTAAAAGTTATCATGGGGGTAAAACAACTCATAGGGGTATAGATGAAACTGAGCTACAGCTAAAACGTCGTTTTTATTGGCCTGATATGAGGCGTACAATTCAAAATTTTATTAATAAATGTGATGTTTGTTTAATTAGTAAATATGATAGGAAGCCGTTAAAATTAAAATTTAACATTACACCTACGGCTACCAAACCTTTTGAAATTGTTCATATTGATACAATCAGTTTGAAAGGAACAAAATTCCTAACGATTATTGATTCATTTTCCAAATATACACAACTCTATAAATTAAATTCAAACCAAGCTTTAGAAATTGCTAATAATTTAATTAGATTTTTCACACATCATGGTGTACCCAAACAAATTATATCTGATAATCACTTGGAGTTTAAAAATACGATTATTAAGGAACTTTTAGAGTTACACAAAATTGATCTACATTATATAAGCTCACAACATCCCCGATCTAATGGTATAATAGAAAGAGTACATTCTACGATTATAGAACACATCAGAATTCTCAATAATCGAGATATATTTAAGAAAGAATCAATAGAAACAAAAGTTTTGTATGCAATACTCGCATATAATAATTCAATACATTCTGCGACAAAATTAAAACCCTGTGAAATAATTTCAGGACATCTAGATACAGAATCTTCATTTAATATAGATTTAGAAAATCAATTAATAAATAATTATATTGAAAATCATAAAGGAAAAATTAAAATGTTATATTCAAAAATTAATGAAAATACACAAACAAATAAAGAAAACATTATAAGTAAACTTAATGAAAATCGGGAAGAGTTACCTGAAATTCCGGAAAAAGTGTTTATTAAAAATAAACAAAAACAATCAAAAACGAAAACTAAATATAAGCCAGAGTCAATTAAAATCATTAATCCAATATTAAAAACTGCAAAAATAAATACAAGACACCACAACACTGTGGAAAAAATTCGTTTAGAAAACGTAAAAAGACCAAGAGTATCTTATAAAAAGAAAAAATCTAAAACCATTGCACAAGATAATAATCCATATAAGATTTTTGAGAACTGTAGAACAAAAAATGAAATTCCCGAAAACAACAACGTATTTGAAATATACGATGATCTGTTTTTCGCACCACCGGGCACTTCATTAGCTCACTGTGTAAGTGCTGATTTAAAAATGGACGCCGGCATAGCTTTAGATTTTAAAGAGAGATTTGGGCAAATAGAACTATTAAAATTACAAGATCCCAAAATCCATTCCCTGTGCTACTTAAGAGATGAAAATCGATATATCATATATTTAATAACAAAATTGAAATTTCATCATAAACCGACACATGAAGATTTATTTTTGACATTACTTGAGTTTAAAGAATTTTGTATATCAAATCAAATTATTAACATAGCCATCCCAAAATTAGGCTGTGGAATTAATAAATTAAAATATAATATTGTCAAAAAGATGATTGATTTTATATTTCAAAATACAAATATAACTATTTGTATATATTTAGGCTCTTATAAACCTGACAATTGTCTTGCAGGACCTTCCTAGTCGTGATGATACGGGCTACGGAAATAAAAAAACATTACTCAAAATTTAGGAGTACTACCCATCAAATTAGGTAACGCCAAATTACAAAGGACAGAACATACATTCGTTCACTATTACAATTTGACACCTCTTTACAAGGAATTTAATAAATTAAATGACCAACATAAAAATTTACAATTGACGATAAAAATTATTTCTACTTTTAAAATAGACTTTCAAAACTATGATAAAATACTGACGTATATTGGAAATAATACTAAAGATAAAATTGAAAATTTTATGACACATTCTATTAGGAAAAATAGAAATAAACGAGGATTAATTAACGGCTTAGGAACCGTAGTAAAATTCGTTACTGGAAATTTAGATGCAAATGATGGCTCAAGAATTAATACAATCTTGGAACATTTAAAGGAAAATCAAAACATTATTAATAATAAAATAAAATTTGGATATACGCTAAATACAAAATTAATAAAAAAATTTAATACTACTTTAAGTAGTATCGAACATAACGAGTCGCTACTGAAATCTCGCATTATGCAGCTGAACGTTTTATTAAATGGTGAAGTTGAACATCAACATGTGTTATTTACCAAAGATTTATTCAACCAACTTATTGTAATGTATAATACAATACTTGATATTCTGGAAAACGTTGAGAACTCGATTTCATTCTGTAGGTTAAACATCCTACACCCATCTATAATTAGACCAATAGATCTATTTACAGAATTGCAAAGGATTAATGCATTTTATAAACAAGAATTACCTTTTGAATTAAAATTGGAAAAAATCCTTGATTTTGAATCTGTAATCAAGGTACAATGCAAAATTGAAGAAAGCAAAATTAGTTATTTTCTTTCGATTCCTATAAATTTGAAAGAAACATTTGAGCTATTCTATTTAATTCCAATACCGACAAAATTGGAATCAAAATTTATCACAATTATACCAGATATAAAATATCTTTTAAAGTCAAAAAATGGAATTCGACCTCTTAACGATATGTGTATAAAAGGCAATCAATATTTCCAATGTTCGACACACCTTCTTGCTAGTCACCATGCAGAATGTGAAAAGGAAATTATTATTAAAAATTCAAATAAAAAATGTCGATTTACTACATTAACATCAATCACAAATCAGTTGGAACCAATACCCGAAATAGGGCAATTTATGGTAATATTTACGGAAACAGAAGAAATAAAATTCATCTGTGAAAAACAAACAGAAACCAGAAGACTCGCTGGGATTTACTTAATCAGACCCGGAAAATGTCAAATTGTTTTCCGTGATCAAGACTTATCGATTTACGACACTAATTACGGAGGACCCATCCTTATCGACAACCCAGACATTCACCTACCAAAAGTCAATTTGTCCAACCTAAAAATTGAACTTCGAGGATTAAGCCTACAGGATGTTCCTGCCATACAGCAACAACCAATATTCCAGGAGTTCCCAAACTTCTATGCACCTAGTATTTGGTCTACATTCTTATACTTGATTTTATTGTGTATCATGGGATACCTAACTTTCAAGTGGACCAAGAAAATTTGGACTCGAAGAACTACCAGCCAAAACTTAGATCTTCACCTTCCAGGAGGAGCTCCAATCTAAGGGGGGAGGAGTAACCTGGTGGTCACACCATAGACACATATGGTGCATCCTGAATAAACTTCATTGTGTATAAAGTGATATGTGTGCTGAATAGGCCCACGGACACAAAAGGTGCATGTGTGTGTTATCTTTAGTATATAAGAATATTAATTGTATTGTTAGAGTTAGTCTTAGTCATAATCCTGTCTCGTTAGTACCATAATATATTCTATGCATAAAAACCAAATAAATTGTTTTTAAAAAAGTAAAGTGCAACAGCAAAACGATAATTTATATATATAAATACATTGCTTCAATTTTTACTTAAAACGTATTCCAAAACTACTAAAAGCAGTCGAAAATTTATATGTAACTCGTCTACAATAACACTTTATCGACTCATCTCCATTATTAGCCTCTATAGCTTCGCTCGCTCTGCCATAAAATGGCTTGTCAAATAAAGTGTTATATTATAGACTTGTTACATAAATAGCTACGAGTATTATGACTCTGGCTGGTCGATTTTAAAGTTCCAGAATCGATTGTTTGGTCCCCAAGGCTGCTGTTTCACTCTCCACACATTCTTAGAAGTGTAAATTATGTTTAATTAAATTTAATTTAAGGTGGATTAATAAAAAAATATTGTTAAATTGGCCTATTCCTAAATTACGGGACAAAAACTGAATATTTCTATCATACAATCTTTAATACAAAAATAATTACTTCCAAGAATTATAAAATGAAAACGCGTTTCACAGAAATGAATACTCTTGTTATTTCTTTTTTATTCATAT
The DNA here is from genome assembly GCA_910593695.2 of Ocypus olens. Classification (NCBI taxonomy): domain Eukaryota; kingdom Metazoa; phylum Arthropoda; class Insecta; order Coleoptera; family Staphylinidae; genus Ocypus; species Ocypus olens. The sequence continues at coordinate 19,943,634 of OU343062.1, read as the reverse complement.
TGTTCGAGTTAATGCGTTTTGTTCTACGAACGTTCAATGGCAGGGGAAAACATTTTAATCGGATAATGTACTGTACTAGCAGTAATTTATTTCTTACATTACTATTTTTAAAATAGTTATTGTTTCAGCATTTGAACTGTACAGTAGTTACAGCATCGGAAATGCACAACGGCGGCAGTTTTCGGAGCCAGAATGATAGTAACATTATCAACAAATTTCATTACCATTGTGAATTGCGGGTTTTATAATATATGAGCCCCTCCATTAATTATGTTTTTAATATGATAAGAATGTAGATAATTCATATTGTGTAATTTGTTTGTTAATTTGTATGCATCACGATTACAATATGGCCATTATGGTGGCTTTTATTTGCTTTTGGTGTAAATTATTTTAGGATCTATATCGCACCGGCCGTCAGTTTAGTTCTAATTTATGAGAAAATAATCTCTGTAAATGCTCAATCAGATAACAGGAAAGGGTGCCCCGCAGGACCTTTAAAAAACTCAGTTTTATTTGTTTACATTGCAAAATAAAAAGTTTACTTTTATATTGGTTAATAATACACGATAATACTTTCAAATATTTATTTTCTACTTTCGCGACAATTGTTTCGCCACACTGTGGCTTCTTCAGGAGAAATTCTTCTTCTTGTGGCGAAATAATTGTCGCGAACTTTGACAAATATTTGAAAGTATTATCGTGTATTATTAAGAAAAATCAAAGTGAACATGGACTGTCAACAACTGCCAGCCATAACTCTTCAATTAAACAAAAAGTTGTACATCTTGAGAAAAAGCACAAATGATCACCCTCCACTTTTTATTGTATGACTAACAATTTCCGAGAAAAACCAATGCTACGAATGAGTCTACGCCAGTACAGTATATTTTGAATATTATTGTTAATTCAATTTACGTATTGTAATGTTCGAGGTGCATTCGGGTTCTCTTTTTAGGCTTGCGAAAGTTCTTGAGATAAAATTCGTAACACTTTAGTTTGTTCACCCTGTATTTCACTATAGTTTCGATTTTATTACGCTTAAGAAGAGATATCTACCTATACGCTCATTTTACTTTTTGGCAGTTTTTCTGTCAAATTTTTAAACATAATTACATGCAAACACAGTCGAAGGCTGACCAAAATGGTTGTGCCGTCATGAAATAGCCAACAAACATAATAAAAGCTCTCGGTACGCTCGTTGGAGGGTTCAGAAAACATTAAAAAATGTAGGAGCGCTCTCTGGAGCGTGCGTGGATAACTTCATATATTTTGCTCCAAGCAGTGACATAAAACAATGTCAAAATAGTATATTACGATACAAGATCCGTAGGTGCGTTTATACAGCAAAAAAAAAATCCAAAACGAGGCCTGTTTTAAATTTATAATTAAATTTGAATATAATATTTGTTATAAATTCAATTTAATTTGTTTAATATTTGTTATTTGTTTTGTTTTTCAATGTTGTGTAAATGAATATAGTGATAACGAGGATATTGAAATTGAAGAATGGTGAAGAGTCGTGTATTCGCAACTAGTAGCATTCAAATCGCGCAAACACTACGAAACGACATATATAAGTATATTTATTTTTTAGTGGTATGATAATTACTTTTATCGTCATGGATACAATGCATGTAAACAAGATTTGAGTTATATCTCCCGAGGGAGTTATGAGGTCTGCTAATGTTTACCTGACAAATAGTGTGTACAATTTCCAAATTCTCCGTTCAAGATGATAGTTGAAAATGGACAATCTTGCGTCTGCTCTCGACCTACTTTACAGCGAAATAGGAATTAAACTTTTCTCCCAGGTTTGTTCACTATTTTACTGGCAATCGGTTAGTAATCTGTGCACTTGTACCCTTCAAAACAGTTTGGAAGCGACTCATTCCCAGCATTTTCGTAAATCGAAACACAGATTCTGCTTTTTCAAATATGCTTGTAATTCGGCATAATTACTCATGTTAACATCATGCCTAATTTTTAATACTGCACGACGCGATATTTTTCATAAAATTCTGAAAAGAAAATGTTGATGCAAAAATATTTTATCTAGCAACATAGGCCATCAGGAGCCATTTAAATGAAATGTACATTAGGCAACATAGCATTCACGGGATGCACTTTTTTTTAAACCGTATTATAATTATGTAGGTTGGATCAGAGGAAGGTAATAGATAGATGGAGCGGGGTTTATTTACAGATGTATATCGGGTGTGTATAAATTGGCGGATAATCTACACGTGGAGATGTTCTTCCTATAATTCTGAATAGAAAATGTCGATGAAAAAATGGAGCCATTTAAAAGAAATGTACATTTGGCAACATAGCATTCACGAGCTGTTCTGTTTATCAATAATCTCATGGTTCAGAATAGAAGGTAATAGATAGATAGAGCGGGGTTTATTTACAGATGCAAGGTAAAACAGATTATGGGGAAATAATAAAATCCATTGTAATTGTACAAAACAAAACGAAAATAACACAGAAACACAAATAAACTACAACGCGGGCACTAATACGAACTGATGACATTGAGAAAAGCAGAATTAGCACAAATCTGGAACAAGCAAGTTTGAATGAATTATTTGTGTCAAAGTGACATAAGCGGGTGTCACGTTGTCGAACGTATTTTATATAAAAATAAGCTAATTAAGAAGTGTTAAAAATACAAGTTTGGGATAGAAACATAGCACACACTGACAAATAATTTTCAACAGTAATATAACGAGTGCCTATGATTTTGCCGGCAATTATTAGCGGCAGGATCACGATTGCTTGTTGCGACGAAAATCGGCACGACTGCGAAGCAGGAGTGCCGATTTTCTAGAAGCAACAAGCAAGAGTGATCCAGACGCTAATAATTGCCTAGGAAAAATCAGTCACGAGTTAGATTCGGGAAGACAATTGGCCGAATAAAAAGTTCACACTTCATAATTTGAAAAGTTAAATTTAGTGACACCAAGTGTCAGACGTGTATTAATTTGCGGCACAATAATTGTAATAAAAATGAGCTTACCAAGATTTTGAGAAATGCCTATGAATACTATTACTTATGAAAGCACTAACACTTCACCCGAAAATACAAACAGATCGAATTCAGGAGCAAACTGCTTAAAAGTCCGGCAATAACTGATGTTTTATACGTTATAGAACATGTATTAACGCGTTGCTAGGCAATACCAACATGAGAGATTATCTGATTAGATACCACCCAGGGTTAATTGCCATGCATAACATAGAGCGTGGTCTGTTACGCATCGTAATTAGAATTTTATTGGATCATCTCATCAACGTTATTCGATTTTATTGGTTAATAAGTAAATGAGGGCAATTGTCAAACTAGTCATACTATCGAAATTGCAGGGTTTTCTGTAAGTTTGTAAGTTAATAACGAATAATAACGCATATTTAACGATAGGATGTTCAAACTTTGAGGACCTCTTGAAAAACCAGGAAGCATGGTAGGACATTTTAGAATTAAGATAAGTAGCTTAGAATTTTGGGAAAAATATCGCCACGTGTAGATTATCCGCCAATTTATACACACCCGATATACAAGGCATATACCGGGTGTGGCACTTAAGACGCCTCGGACCATAGCTCCTTTACGATAAAAGTTATCGAAAAAAATCTAAGAACAAAGTGGTGCATAGTTACCGTCGCTATATTTTAAAAATATTTCTAATCATCAGTGGCGTGCCGTACTCCAGTGGCGTACCAAACTTATGTTTTTTTAAATGGAATGCCCTATTTTTTATTGCAGATTTGGAAAGTGCTCGACGAGTACTTATTTTTTTATCTAACATGTTATACCCTTCACTTTAGCGGTTTCGCTGTTATAACCCCTTCTTTCAAAATTGCGCCCCATTTTTGAGATTTTTTTGTAGAGAAACTAATTGACGCCGGCGCCTAAATTTTGAATTGAGATACAGGTTAAGACCTCGTATACCTTCACATAATTTTTTTTCAGGTAATTTATGGAAAAAAAATAATTTTTGATTGATCTTCGTATGTTGTCATTTTTTCCGAAAATTTCAAATGGCACCCCCCTAAAAAAATTACGGCGTTGTACAGCCAAAACTCTAAATTTTTCATTGGTGTAAAAAAAATTACACATTGCATAACAAAATTTCGGAGAAAAAAGGAATTTCATCGCAAATGTCGGGAAACGTTTTCCGTTCCCAAGTGTGCCATGAGAAAACAAAAGATTGGTAATTGTCAAAGTACCAAAACAAATACACAAATACGGTCAACATAATAGTATGTACCTATTTATTCAACATGATATGAAAAATGCAGATAAAGCAAATTTAACAACTTAAACTAAATGTTCGAAATGACGACCTTCCTGCTGGAGGCATAACCGCAACTTCTGGTGATATACCGCAGTTCATTATTTTCGGTAATAACTGCCTTCTTTCTAACTCTCCTTGGCCGTTTCACACTTCCCGTAGTAGTAAATCTCTCCAACACTTTTTGAAACGCACGTTCATTTGGATGTGCCCTGTGCGGATATCTCGCAGCGTACACTCGTGATGCCAAGAAACAATTCTTGTTACATTCTCCAAGAATAAATATCATGTCAACCATTTCCTCTTGAGTTCGGAATATTTTTAGAACGTTTATCAAAAATGACTTATGGCTGCTACTGACGTCTAATAATTTACTTTGACAATTACCAATCTTTTGTTTTCTCATGGCACACTTGGGAACGGAAAACGTTTCCCGACATTTGCGATGAAATTCCTTTTTTCTCCGAAATTTTGTCATGCAATGTGTAATTTTTTTTACACCAATGAAAAATTTAGAGTTTTGGCTGTACAACGCCGTAATTTTTTTAGGGGGGTGCCATTTGAAATTTTCGGAAAAAATGACAACATGCGAAGATCAATCAAAAATTATTTTTTTGCCATAAATTACCCGAAAAAAAAATTATGTGAAGGTATACGAGGTCTTAACCTGTACCTCAATTCAAAATTTAGGCGCCGGCGTCAATTAGTTTCTCTACAAAAAAATCTCAAAAATGGGGCGCAATTTTGAAAGAAGGGGTTATAATAGCGAAACCGCTAAAGTGAAGGGTATAACATGTTAGATAAAAAAATAAGTACTCGTCGAGCACTTTCCAAATCTGCAATAAAAAATAGGGCATTCCATTTAAAAAAACATAAGTTTGGTACGCCACTGGAGTACGGCACGCCACTGATGATTAGAAATATTTTTAAAACATAGCGACGGTAACTATGCACCACTTTGTTCTTAGATTTTTTTCGATAGCTTTTATTGTAAAGGAGCTATGGTCCGAGGCGTCTTAAGTGCCACACCCGGTATACAGATTATGAGTAAATAGTAAAATCCATTGTAATTGAACAAAACAAAATGAAAATAACACAGAAACACAAATACACTGAAGCGCGGGCACTAATACAAACTGATAATAGTGAGAAAAGCAGAATTGGCACAAACTTGGAAATAGCAAGTTTGAATGAATTCGTCGTGTCAAAAGTGACATAAGCGGGTGTGACGTTGCCGAACGTATTTTTGATGAAAATAAGCTAATTAAGAAGTGTTAAAAATACATGTTTGAGATAGAACGATAGCACACACTGACAAATAATTTTCGAACTAGCTATACTACCGAAAGTGCAGAGTTTTCTGTAAATTGATATCGTATAATAACGCATATTTAACGAATGGGTGTTAAAACTTTCAGGACCTCGTGATGGCTCAGGAAGCATGGTACAACATTTTAGAACAAAGATAAGCTGCTTAGAATTTTTGGAAGAATATCGTCTGGTGTAGTTTATCCGCCAATTTATGCTCACCCGATATATTGACCACAATGTGGATTATATTATTTAGTTTATTCAGAAAAATAAGCAAGGCGTACCGTTTCAGAGGTTCAACAAAATAGTCATATTGCCTAGCAACTGTCTCACAGATATCTTTGTAATAAATTATGAAATTATGATAAAAAATAATATACGTGTTTTCCAATGCATTTGGGCAATTACTGTTAACAATTCGCATTGAGACTAGATCGATAATTTATTTATATTGATTAACACTTCAAATTTGGAACTATAATATAAAATACATCACTCCCGTTAGTTGCACTCTCCCTCGTAAAATGAGATGCAGTTTATAGATTAATGTTGACTCTCACTTTGTTTTAGCCAGTCTTCGCAAATCATATTGATGGGTTTGAATGACATTGTCGAATTAATTACATTTATTGCGCACAGATTGATTGTTTATAAAAAGCACCTCGAGACTTGGTTACTTTGTGATGTGATGTTGAAAGAGTTTCCTTCTATTCTGTGTGCGGATTACATTGCTCCTGGGTTTGTATGAAGCCTATTATAAATATACTTGCTGATTTAGATACCCGATGGCCAGTTTTACGGATCTGTAAATACTTTGTGCTTTGTTATATTTCTACTTAACTTGAAGTTGAAACAAACGAATTATTCACTAGTATTTTCTTAATATGAGCTTTTATGCTTGACAAAGAAACATCATGTTGAACACTGTTTAATATCAAACTTACATATAAGTACATACCATGTACGTAAATAAATGTATGTCCGGAATTGTGCCAAATGGATATACTACGTACGTACATGGGACGAAAGCGGACCAACATGTACGTACATAGAACGTGTGCATTAACAAAACCATACGTTCACAGTACGAACATAGGACGTCCTTGTGTATATATTGGGTGTGTATAAATTGGCGAATAATCTACACGTGACGCTATTATTCCAGAAATTCTAAGCAGTATATCTTAATTCTAAAATGTTGTCCTATGCTTTCTTCGCCATCACGAGGTGTTCAAAGTTTGAACATCCAGTCGTTAAATATGCGGCATTATTCTATATTACACAACACTCTCTAGTATGACTAGTTTGAAAATGATTTGTCAGTGTGTGCTATCTTTCTACCTAAAACGCCTATTTTCAACACTCCTTAATTAGTTTTTTTTTTCATAAAAAGTAGAGCCGGCAACGCCAACACCCGCTTCTGCCACTTTTGACACAACGAATTCATTCAAACTTTCTGGTTCCAATTTTGTGTCAATTCTGCTTTCCTTATTATTATCAGTTTGTATTAGTTCCCGTGTGTCAAAATAGACTTCTCTCGACACTATTTACTCATAATCTGTTTTACCTTGCAAATTCATCTGTAAATAAACCCCGCTCTATCATAATTACTCTTGTACTCTGACCCAACCCACATGATTAATCATGAGATTATTGAGAAAAAAGGAGAGCTCGTGAATGCCATGTTGCCAAATGTAAATTTCTTTTAAATGGCTCCTGTTGGCCTAGAGGTATGATACAACATTTTTGCATCGACATTTTCCATTCAGAATTTTAGGAAGTATATCGCCACGTGTAGATTATCCGCTAATCTATACACATCCGACATGTGAATTTTAAAACATGATTGATGAAAATTAACACATAGCACCAAATTCACTTGTTCTTGCACTTATTGCACTTTTCCTGCTTTCGCAATTTTAGACTTACTCATGTACTGAGAACAGCTTCCGTTTCACTTGTATGTTCAAGTTGTCGCGTTGACTTGTTATTAACATATTCGAGATAGCTTTACTTGTTATATGATTATATCAGCAAATCCAATAATTATGCGCCGATAGAGCGACCGGATTTTGATTAAAAAAAACAAGGAGCACACCTTTCCAAGTCGATTCTTCCCTTAGTTTGAACCCTTAGGAGACACCTCAAGCCAATTAACCAAGGAAAACGCACTGCTAGAATAGTTTTTCAGCCTTTCAGACATTTTTCGGGTTATTTAATGTTCCCACATGTATTTAACGGACTCTTTTATTATGGGGGCAGTCTCCAGAACAGAGCAGGAGTTTTTTTTCAAATGTGAACGGAACCAAAATTTGTCCACCTGGCAGAAAATCGAAAACTTTTCGACTGATCTTGATTTTTTTCGCATTTATAGCTAGCTTTATAGATTCTTAATGGCCTGAGGAGCCAGAAAATGTCGAAATATTGCCTCTACACATTTGGCCAAACTCAAAAGACCATACATGTCCGAAAATGGCCATCTTGGGCCATCTTGTCTTCTCTGTCGTGTTGAGGGATTTTTTAAAACTTCGGAAGTGCTGCGAAGCAGGGAGTGTCAGGAAAGCACAATTTGAATGACTTAAACCATGTGGGCCGACTGAAACGATTTACAGATTTGACCGAAAATGGCCATTTGTGATGCCGAGGTTAGGTTGGGTTTTCTGGCCTAGCGAATGCGAGTGAGGAGGTTTAAAATAGCGCGCGAGATAATGAAGAGAACAATTATACACCCCAAAATGTCATGGAACAAATCTAGAGGCAGCTAAATGACCAAAAATCAGTCTTTATGATTTGTTTGAAGTTCTGTAAAGGGGAGCAAGAACTTTCTGTACTAGTTAAAAAAACTTCGGATTATTGCCAAAAGTGCTATGAAACTACTGAACAAGTAGACAACCAACTAACTTCCCAAAAAATATACTTGGCATACACATTGAAAAACAATGTAACGACGCCATTCTTCAAGCAATTTAAAAAAAATCCCTCCAATTCTGCAAAATATTTTCTCAGGAGTTTCAATTGCACAGAGATCCAGTCGTAAAACCAAATTTCATATGTGGCGTGCTCTCGAGCTTTACAGCCATTGAGCCATTGGTTGCCAGAATTTAAGATGGTTCCCAGCTGGTTGTCTTTTTTTTATAAATCTTGCGCCTGGCCTTACCTGTATAATCTACCTTGGGTACACTGAAGATTGTCATTTTGTGTCGTTAACCAATGGGGTTGCCGACATCTCACCTAGTTGTAAACAAAATATAAACAACTAACCTCCAAACACGTAAACCTGATCTTTGTGTTCTCCATTTCTGGGATAATATAATGATTGTGATCAAAATAGAATGAGAAAGATGTGAAGTGGTCTGTGAGTTATCCTTCAAAGAAAATAAGAAGATCAAAAAATGTGAGGCAATGCGGCAAAAACGCCAGGCAAAGAAGCTGAAAAAGACGCAACGCTTATTGTAAGCCCGCGAGTTGTCCGCAAAACGTAATGCTAGTCTGAAAAGTGATAATACACGGTAAGTTCTTATTTCAATTAATAGAGTTCGATATTCATAAATTTTCAATAAGTGGAGAACGAGCTAATAGACAGAACTGGATTGTGCAAAACGTACTTATTACGAGGTAAACATGAAATAATGTTAGAAGGGTGGGCGGGCTATTGTTTGTAGAACAGTAAAGTACTTTACCTACTCCAATTTTGTAATTGATGAATTACCGAGCTGTTTCCACCAATCGTAAGCGACCCATTACGAATATATAGAGCATATATAAATGTTAAATGTTGTACATAACTGTGTAACATGTACTATTACCACTTATGTACCTCGCTATATTATATACTTATTAGCCAATTACAATTAACGTCCGCCGAGTTCCTCTGCATTCGTCTGTTCGTCTTTGAACATCAAAAGTGACATTTAAACGTCAGATTACAACTTATTGGTTAAACAATAACCGACACAATAAACTTCACGCCATGCCTTATAGGTACTGTCATCGCAACGGTATCATAGTAGATTAATACTTTAGAGTGAGTAGAACGATCCGTATCCTTAAATTTGTTCAATCAATGTATTGGACAATATATTATTCGACGGAAAATTGTTTGAGGGGTAATTCGTTTGTTTAGTTGGTAGTCGTCCTACATTGCCATTAGCGGCAATTAATACAAATTTAAACGTCACCCTGACAAGATTCAGTTTCAATATGTCTTTAGTTTAAGCGAATAAATGTAAGGTCGAAGGTAAAGTATAGTACATAACGCGAGTTTCAACGCAATTACTCGCTCGTGAAATTACGTTACTCGCCGCTACGCGGCTCATACGCAATATTTTTCACTTGCGCGTAATTTGCTACTTACAACTTTAGTTATGTAATATATTATTATATTATCACGTAAATATCGTATGTAGCAAGGGCGGGAGAATTTCGACACTGCCTTGAACACTGAACACTGGTACTCGGCTCCACCGACCACTCGTGCTCATGTACAAAACTTTACATCCTAGTTACATAATCTAGAGGTGTTCATACGTTATGGATAAATGGAAACAACTTTTTCGTAAAACGACATGCCTGAAGGTAATCTGCATGATCAGATCGGAATCCAAGAGGACCAGGAAGGGGGATCGATCCAGAGAAAAAAGCGTGGTCCTGAAATGAAGCTTTGGCGAATAAAGAAGGACCTATACTTCCTGCTCAAAAAGGAATGAAATTTTGCGTCAAAAATTAAAGCGATCTATGAAAAAGAATTGAAGAGATGGAAAAACATGTTGAGGGCATAAAAACAGTGTTAAAAGTGCGTAAGCCTGTTGAAAGGCGCAAACAGTTGGGGGATATCGCTGATGTGAACAAAGAGAGGGTACGAAAATAATAACAATTGGTATCGAAAGATTTTAGAAATGTTAATCGTGAGTCAAACTATCAAAAAATGGGGAGTTAAAGCAAGAAGTTATTGAATTTTATCTACGCAATGAAAATTCGGTACAAGCACCAGGTGTTTGAAACACAATTATAAAGAATAAAGTAAAGAAAAGACAACGATTCTTGTGTGATACCGTGGATAATCTTTTTGAAAAATATAGAAAAAGTGTGGAAAAGGCTGTATGTCGATCTGAATTTTACGCGCTAAACCATTTTGGGTGATCAAGAGAAACGTGAATTATCGTGATTCGTGCCTTTGCCGAGAGCATACATATTTTCAATTCCTTTTGGACAGACTTCACTCTTTAAAATGAATAGCCTCAAATCGAGTTTCCGACATTGTAAAATTTCTGTGTTGTGACCCGAGTATTCAAAATTGTGTGATGAGAAAGTGTGCATGCGTTGAGCGTGTTAAGCCGTGCGTGGGAGACTTGGTGCAGATGACCTGGTACTATGCTTGGGTCACTATAAAAATAGAACGACCTGAGTCATAGGGGAAGATATATACTGTAACCAAACCTGACCACCAGAAATTAGAATGTACCTAGTGGAGCTTATCGATAAATTCCAGAACTCGGTCCCAAAATTCTTTTCTCATGACTGGATAACCAACCACCAGTTAAGACATATCCAATTTGTAAAATATCATCTGGATGAACAAGAGGTCTTTGTCGTGATAAGGTTTTTCTCAAAATTATACATGCAAATATAGTAGCGAAATTCACAGTACCCATTTTGGAGGAGGAACGAAACAAATTTCTCTACATACTGGAGGCTTTTGCTACAAGGATGAAAACGGGAAAATTTCAGTGACTATATCCCGCCAAACGTAGCATGCCGAAATTCGAATGAATTAGAACCAATCAGATTCTATATAACTTCTATTTTCAGGAAACATATCATGTAGAGTTCGAATGCGGCTTTGTGATTAGTTCTCTACTCGCATTATGTTTCGGCACATGATTGGTTTCAAGAAAAACAACGTTCAATGTCAAACGTCAGTTTGCGGGTAGAACGCTATTAAAATTAGTGAAAACTCCGCATTGGAAGTGTTTCTCTTGAAGTAATTCAAGAAAAAGGGAAAGAGGCCCAACCAAAAAGAGTGGGCGGAGTCACTAACATGACCTGTACTCGGGAAGTCATTTCTACAATATTGGAAAACGGGGCACATAACGTGCGAAACGCGAACGGTACGTACTGTAAAGAAAATGTAAACTCCATATGGAATACCAGTGCTAAGTTAGTGCAAGAGAAGTACGTTTCTGATTTTCAAATTTTGTTTGATCCGTTTAAAAATGTAATATTCACACCGGCACGACACGCCCGCGATGACAGTAAATGTCATTCTATTTTGTTGTAATATTTTTGTTGGGATATAGTCTGATAAATTGCTCACGTGCATTGTAAATTATCGCAAGTTTGCACTCTTTCGACAAACTCAGTCGCATTGTTTTAGGCAACAGCCCCTCGCCCTTCCGGGCTCGGGACTGCTGCCAAACAATACGACTTTGTTTGTCGAAATCGCACAAACTTGTTACCGATAATTTCCAATGCACTTGTGCAATTACTGTTGACTATATCCCGCCAAACGTAGCATGCCGAAATTCAAATGAATTAGAACCAATCAGATTCTATATAACTTCTATTTTCAGGAAACATATCATGAAGAGTTCGAATGCGGCTTTGTGATTAGTTCTCTACTCGCATTATGTTTCGGCACATGATTGGTTTCAAGAAAAACAATGTTCAATGTCAAACGTCAGTTTGCGGGTAGAACACTATTAAAATTAGTGAAAACTCCGCATTGGAAGTGTTTCTCTTGAAGTAATTCAAGAAAAAGGGAAAGAGGCCCAACCACAAAGTTTGGGCGGAGTCACTAACATGACCTGTACTCGGGAAGTCATTTCTACAATATTGGAAAACGGGGCACATAACGTGCGAAACGCGAACGGTACGTACTGTAAAGAAAATGTAAACTCCATATGGAATACCAGTGCTAAGTTAGTGCAAGAGAAGTACGTTTCTGATTTTTAAATTTTGTTTGATCCATTTAAAAATTTAATTTTCAAACCGGCACGACACGCCCGCGATGACAGTAAATGTCATTCTATTTTGTTGTAGTATTTTTGTTGGGATATAGTCTGATAAATTGCTCTCGTGCATTGTAAATTATCGCAAGTTTGCACTCTTTCGACAAACTCAGTCGCATTGTTTTAGGCAACAGCCCCTCGCCCTTCCGGGCTCGGGACTGTTGCCAAACAATACGACTTCGTTTGTCGAAATCGCACAAACTTGTTACCGATAATTTCCAATGCACTTGTGCAATTACTGTTGAAAACATTTGTAACTGTTTCGGAATGTCTGCGACATGATGCGGTAACTATATGGGGGCACCTCCAGCCCATTTTGAAATTAATAAAAATCAACGTACCCAATGTTAAGCGTCTAAATTTTCAGAGTGATGGTCCGTCAACTCAATATAAAAACAAAACGAATTTTTTCCTATTTCGGCATTTTCTTGTAAAATAGGCAGTGGACTCCGGAACATGGAACTTTACTTCCGCGGGTCATGGTAAGAGCATCGCCGATGCGGCGGGTGCAAATGTGAAGGGGTTGTGTGATCGAGTCGTTACCCACGGACAAGAATTTCTTACGGCAGAAGAAATCGTCAACCTGGTGAATGACCGAACCAAGATAAGTGCAACACTTGTGTTAGAAGAGGAAATTGACATCATGGACAGGCTTCTGGACGCTGTTCCAGGAACAGCGTTAGTGCACCAAGTCATCTGGTCGAGTTCCAAGAAGTGGCTTTTTCCGCACCCTGTCGTGTCATGAATGCGAAGAACCAGATTGCATCCATTATGGACTTTCAAAAAGTAACCTCAATTACTCTACTTTGTAAATTGTAGGATTTAAGGTTTTGTAAGATTTGAAAACATATCGTATTTGTTCTATCATATTGTTTACATGTACTAATGTCCAAATATATTCGAGTAACTTCTTACTCTTTAAAATATTGTATTAACTATGGTTTCTAACATTCCATTTATATAGTGGTTCCCACTGTCAGTCGAATTTTAATTTTTCGTTCTTTTCTTCAGCTTATATTGAATGAAAAGTGGGTCAGATGTGAATCCACAAACCAAATGCAGTTGCACTTGCATGTCAGGTCGTTATTCTCGTTACTATTTTTACTTGGGTCAAATCATTTATTTAACTGGAATACATTGTTTGTATTTGGTTTTTATCCCTAAGTCATGGACTGAGAGAAGGGAAGTTACCTCTCATAGTATAGTATAGTAGTATAGTATCTTTATTGATTGCATGAAAATATGTAATAACATTTACATATACATGTACGACAAGTCACAAACAAACAGAAGGTATACAGTAAACAATTCGCAAACACTAGATATACAACTGACAATATAAATAACTAGAAATTACACAAAGAATAATAATTTAAATATTCTTTAATTGTATATGGTTCAATATCACAGTGATACCTGAACAGTTCACTTTAGAACTTAATTAGTGAGTATAAGTGTTTTATGCGGCTTGGCAATTTGTTGTAAAGCGTTAAACAAGAGTATTTGTAGTTTTTCTCTGTCAGGCTTAAATTATGTTGAGTAACGTTGTAATCCCTTTGACCTCTAGTATTATAGGGATGATCGATGACCATGTTGTAAAAATATTTTGGCTGCCTTCTCACGAACATTATACATTCATAAGCATAGATCGCTGTTGCAGTCGACAAGTTGTTAGATCTAAACAAATTCCGACAGCTGTCTGAGTAGTGCAAAAAGAGCATTATACGTAAGGCGCGTTTTTGTAAAATTAATATGTTGTTAAAATGAGAGGAATGTCCCCAGAAGATTATACAGTACTTCAACCAAGAGAAAATGTTGCCATAGTAGGCTGTTCTGAGTGCATTGGCAGTAACCTTTTTTGACAATACTCTGAGTACATAGCATATTGAGGAGAGTTTCCTGGACAACTGACTAATATGTGAATTCCAATTTAAGTTGCAATCGATATAAACGCCTAAAACTTTACAACCATCCTTAAAATCGATTACAGTATTTACTGATGTAATTGCTTCAAGAATAGCGATCTGACTTTGTGATGTTCTAAAAAGAACTACATGTGTTTTATTTGTGTTAAGTGTTAAATTATTATATTATCATAAAGAAAAGTAACTATTCAGCCATTATAGTTCTGCGGCGTGACACGTGTCCTTGGCCTTCTGTGTTTGTAATACCTCTATACCGTCTAAATCTCGAGTACACGATCACAACAATCCTGGAGTAAGCCTAAAGACACAGGTGACCATTCTCGGCCACGCTTATAGCCTCGGATATGGATTACGACATTTGGGGGTGGAGAATTCAGCCTGCTCCACCCTATACATACTTCAAAAGAGGCATAACCCACATTCACTGGCCTGGAATTCACATAGTGGGTTTTTGGTCGAGAATTGCCATTTTCGAAGGGCTGCATCGTTTTCTGTGTGTCCCTCAAAGATCTCCGAGTTCTCAACCTGAGTTGGTCCCTCATTTCCCACTCCTCAGTGCCGCCATTTCTGCCAGGATTTTGTGACAAACGCCTACGACTCGTCATGGACCAAATCTAGAAGCGGCTAAATGGCTAAAAATCAATCTTTATAACTGAAGGGCCAGGTAGAAGACGGACGGACCGAATGAATGAACCAAAACGTTCTCTGGAATTTCTAATGCATGATCCGTTTGTATACAAGAGAGAGGGACCCCAAAACGGATATTTCCGTAAAAAAAAATTAGAAAAAAACGATCACAATACTTTCTCGTACTTGTAATTTATGTAAAAATTAAATTGTAATTTATGACCAAATTCGAACATTTTCTACCTTCTAAAGACGAGGTTTCAACACAAGCTTCCAAAAAGATATCCTAGTAAAGTGGGGTAATAAAATGTACAATTATGAATAGGAAATAGGAAAATTAAGCTGATATCTTTACGAAGATTATAATACTATTAAATTATTACTGTGCTATACTGTAGGAAATGTACATTAAATAACTTATATGTTATTAGTGTGCGTTAATTACTTATTATTCTTAAAAAAGTGTTGGAAATATCATAAAATGTACAGTTATGAATAGAAAATAGGAAAATATAAGCTTTAAATAAGATTTAATTTATTACTGGGCACATAAAGTAGACATTGAAGAATGGTCAATGGTGATATATGCTGACGATATCTCAGCAGTTTTTAAGATATCTTAAAGTCATTTTGAATTATATAAACTGTAACTTCAAAACTATTTGAGTATTAAAATTATATAAGCTCTTTCTAAGGAGTTGTTTGGAAGTTTTATATTGCACTGCTAATCTGGAAATTTTGGACTCTATAGAATATGTAAATTGAATGTTCTGGTGAAGAAAGTTGAACAGTACTGTGACAGTATTCTAAGTAAGAAGATGGAAGTTATCTGCGACTCTACCAAAACTTTTAATGTCCATGATATGTTTATATATCACAAAATATGACACAAAATGGAAATTTATATTTAAGATGTAGAAACATATTGTGTCTGGGTAGTGCTAGAATCAAAAATGGGGGAGTGTTTGTTTTAAGGACCCCGCATATTCATTCCGCGGACCCAGATGAAGAAAGTAAACCAAATCAAATATGTAATCTGCATTTATATTATTCGTAGTGTTCCCAATCAATCAATGGAAAATTTTAAACATATACTGGTGAAATTTGTGCAATCACACAATTAAGTTTTCTCGTTGCCTAAAAAAGTAAGAGCTCAATTAAATTATACATCGACTAAATCAAAGAAGTAAAAGAACAAAGAAATTGAAGTGTCCCTTTTTGAAAATAGTAATAGTAGTACAAATACTGTAATGACTATAATAGTAATAATAGTACCGCGAAAACCTAAAAACTTTTATTAATTTAAACAGTCTCTATGAAAATCAATTTTCAAATATTTATAGGGCTGGCAACCTTGGCTTTTTCGTTTGCCAGATGTTCCCATTCTTTACCCCTAGTACCTGCGTTCGACCTTCCCTTTAAATTTTAAAAGGAATTCGTTTAAATGGATGCTAAACAACTCAATATCCGTTCCAAACTAACATACACTGAATAAAACGCGACCATAGTAATTTGGCCAGAGCGGCGGGATCAAGGGGTACAATTTGCGGGTTGTTTACTACCGACGATTAGGGATTCTATTCTCTACGTAATGGTGTAGAAATTGTAATTTATGACCATATTCGAACCTTTTCTACCTGCTAGAGACGAGGTCTGGACATGCTTCCAAAAAGATATGCCAGATGTTCCCATTCTTCACCCCTAGTACCTGCGTTCAACCTTCCCTTTAAATTTTAAAAGGAATTCGTTTAAATGAATGCAACACAACTCAATATCCGTTCCAAACTAACGTATCCTGAATAAAACTAACTCATATTTAATACATTACAGGTACTTTTTCAATCTAAACGGCAATTATTAATTTTTACTTTTAAGTGTAACATGGATCAATGAAATTATATTTATGTTCATTTCAGTATTTTCGTGTTTTTTTTTTCTCCAGTTAGATATAAACTACTAGCCTTATATAGAGCAAGAACACTAACTAGCCCCGAACTTTACAAAAAATAAAGATTTTCAAATTTCAAACAATTATAAATTTGTCAGGGTTCTTGCTCTATATAAAGCTAGTAGTTTATGATATCTAGCTAGAGAAAAAAATACACTGTGATAAATTTTGGTTGTTATTTTTGGGTCTAATGTGGATTTTCTAAATTTTCAATACCAAACTTCCATTTTACTGGTTATTTTTAAATTTTGGATCTTTTGGGTAATAAACATTGTTGTAAAGGAGACTTTTCTGAAAAAAAGCATGTCAATTGCAATGTTGTAACTTAACATAGTGCAGAGATATTCAAATTAACGGTAATGAAAATGAATTAACTTGAAAACACGTCGTGCGCTTACAAATATAGTAACGGTGCAGGGTATTTTTTTTTAACTTTTAAACTCAATTATAGGGTAATCGCATATAAAAAATCAAAATATTTAAAAATGGTCACACAACGAACCTAATTTTTATTCACTTGGATTGACCCAGTTGAGAATATCGCCAGTCTGTTTCTAGCTTAGAAATATCAATTGTTTTCTAGTATGTCTACTATATAAAATCAAGGTTGATGAGACAGAAATTCCCGATAGCGAAGCGGCGAGTTTATTTAACGATTTTTTTGTAAATATACCTAAAAAGCTAACAGAAAATATACCCCGAGAAATAAACAATTCGTATATACAACAATTATCTTCCAGGAACGAAAAAACTATGTATTTATTTCCGGTGACCCCCGATGAAATCATAGATATATCAAAAAACTTAAAAAATACTAAAAGTACCGATTTCGATGGATTATCATGCTCTCTCATAAAAGTATGTATCCCTCAAATTGCAAAACACCTAGCATATTTAATCAACCTTTCATTTGAACAAGGTATCTTTCCAGAGTACTTGAAAACTGCAATGGTAAGACCAATATTTAAAAAAGGATGTGAAGAGGATATTCAAAACTACCGACCGGTGAGTTTACTATCAATATTCTCCAAGTTTTACGAACAAGCAATGAATAGAAGGTTGCTTAAATTTGTTTCAATGACTATAGGTCTCTCAGCAACTCAGCATGGTTTTCGCAAATCAAGGGACATAAACACAGCGTTTCATGATATGTTAAATTACATATTTGAAGCACTGGACAATGGGCAAATGGTTCTGGGCCTTTTCGTTGACTTAAGTAAAGCATTTGATTGCGTGAATCATGCTATATTGCTGGAGAAAATGTCAATTATGGGTATACGGGGAAACAGTTCATCTTGGATCAGATCATATTTACACAATCGGCAACAATTTGTAGAAGTGAATAAACATAGATCAAATACAGAAGGTATTGCAGTTGGTATACCACAAGGGTCAATACTTGGCCCTACTTTATACATTTTATACGCAAATGATTTAGTAAACTGTGTGCTGGGTAACCAGCACACACTAGTTTCATATGCGGATGATAACAACATTTTCGTACGTGGTGATAACATTAATGATATAGTAAATAGAACAAATATGATATACAAAAATATTGAACAATGGATATATAATAATAAGTTGGTTTTGAATCCTGAAAAAACAGCATGTTCAATATTTAAAAACAGCCGTTCAAAACAAAACACACCAAATTATGTAAATGTTGGTAACTCCAATATAGAAGTATCGGAGCAAATAAAAGTGTTAGGTATTACGTTAGATGGTCATTTAACTTGGAGAAATCACATTAAATCCCTAAGTTCGAAATTGAGTAAACATTTATACTTATTAAGAGAGCTATCAAATAAATGTGAAGTATTTGCTCTTAAAACATTTTATTTTGGTAGTATCTATTCACAAATAAATTATGGGATTATATTCTGGGGAAATTCTAATCTTTACAATATTACAAAAATATTTTGTCTCCAAAAGAGGGCTGTTAGAGTTTTGTTTGGGCTGAAATCAAGAGATTCGTGTAGAAATGTTTTCAAATCACAATACCTGCTAACAGTTCCTTGCATGTATATTTATGAAGTATTAAAATTCCTAGTGGCAGGAAAACTATCAGGAGCATTAAATGCTGATTACCACCAATATGGTACCAGATATAGACAAGACCTGTCGATGCCTGTACATTCCAAGGCTATATATGAGCAAACAGTCAATTATAACAGTTGTAAACTATTCAATCATTTACCTCAGCCATTGAAAAAATGCAGTTCTAGTCAGAGTTTTAAGAAACAATTGAAAGACTTACTTATTAAACACTCATTTTACTCTGTAAATGAGTTTTTAAATCATTCGTTTATGTAATTTTAATTTAATTTTGTATTGTTATCAAATATTTTGACTTATTCTGTAAATGTATTATATTTTATATTACTTATTTATGGAATAAATATACTATTCTATTCTATTCTATCTAAGTGGTCAATTTGAAGTCAGTTGTACGAGTGATAAGGTTTTTAGAAATTTTTAAATCCTTAGATGCAAATTTCGCTTTCTCGAATTCAAGTTTCGAATGTCTCCATTTTGTTTCTAACTTAAAAATATGAATTGTTTTCTAGAATGTCAAAAATACATTATTTTTTAATTAGTTTTAGAAATTTTTAAGAAAATTCCACGATTGATAATGTTTTTACTATATTTATAATCCCCAGTTGTAAATTTCGCTTTCTCGAATTCAAGCTTCAAAAGTCGCCGTTTTATTTCTAGCTAAAAATTTTATTCATTGTTTCTTAATGTATTAAAAATGTATCATTACTAAGTAGTTTTGGAAATTTTGAAAATAATTCCAAAAGCGATAATTTTTTTAGCATTTATTGTTTATGGTGGAGGCATCTACTTTGTTATACATGTTGTAAATATAATAAAAACACTTTTAATTTATGTTTTGATAATGGCAAGTTGAGTTGCCTAAACTATAGTCAACAATAAAAATCCGTGTTATACCAACAAAGTAAAAGTGTTTTTATTATATTTTTAGAATTTTCCTTATTTCAAGATGTAAATTTCGCTTCCGCATATTCAAGTTTCGACTGTCGCCATATTGTTTATAGCTTAAAAATATCAAAATAATTATCTAGTATGTAAAAAATGAATTATTTCTAAGCAGTTTTGGAAATTTTGAAGATAATTCCACGAGTAATAAAGCTTGTAGAATTATTCTAATCCCAACATGCAATTTTTTTTTTACTCGAATTAATAATAATATTAATACATTTATTAGCGGGACATCGCCCTTGAAAAATACAAAATAACTGAAATATACATTTCTATGAAATAAAGTAATCTTAATCTTTTTGAAAATGTATTTTTTTCAATAACGAACATTCGAGTGCAAAAAAATAAAAATTAATATAAAACAGATGGATAAAATCCTACAAAAATTCAGATTACTTCATAAGCCGACGATCTTTTAACATAATTTTGGTTTTTGAATGTGCTGCAATTTTCAGTCGAGTTATGAATTTCTGAAAATGTATTTTCTTCAATGTCGAACTCTCGAGCGCAAAAATTAAAAATTAATATGAATCGCGGGAAAAAATTCTACAAAAATTCAAATCACTCTACGTTGACCTTTCAAAATAATGTTGGTTTTTGAATATGCAGCAATTTTTAGTCGAGTTATCAATTTTTTAAATTGTATTTTTTTCAATGTCGCAATTTCGAATGCAACATTAATGTGAAAAATAACTTCATAAAAAATACTACAAAAATTCAATTCACTTCACAAGACGTCGATCTTTCAAAATAATTTTGGCTTTTGAATCTGCAGCAATTTTCAGACGAGTTACGAATTTTTGAAAATGTATTTTATCAATGACGAGCACTCGAGAGCAAAAAATGAAAATGAATATGAATCGAATTTTTACAGCACCCTGTAAATTTATTAATAATTAACATATTTTTTGTATTACACAGTTTCACTAGTGCGTAATTACTTTATAACTCGAGTTATGTACTTTACTTTTTCTACAACCATACCTTTATTGGCTTAAAATAAGGACAATTTAATTTTCATCTATAATATCCCTAATGCGTCAAATATTACCGATCAATAAAAGGAAAAGTATTCTATTTCTTAATTATTTCATCTTCATCTTGGGGCGATCAACCAGTTAGACATGAATGCACGGCTTATTATAATACACCCCAAAAAAGGGCTCACTACCTGCCTCGATCCGGTGGGTACGAGCCCGCAAGTTTGACATTTTTACGACCGCCTGGTGATTATTACCGACCGCAATAAACCCAAGGGCCATGCCGCCTACTCTGGACATTTTTAGCGGCTCCTAATAAAACTAACTCATATTTAATTCATATTACACGTACTCTTGCAATCTAATCGGCAATTATCAAACTCAAAACTTTTACTTTGAAATGTAACATTTTAATCAATAAAATTACAATTATGTTCAGTAGCTAAACACTTGTAGTGAAATAAGAATGAAAAGAAAAACATAAAATGAACATTAGATAAATAATTTGTGTATAATTGAAAGCGCTACAAAACTTTTTGATCTAGCTAAAATCATTAAAGAACAAATTCAAAGTGTTAATAAAACCATTACAAATCTAAGTAAATCACAAATCTATAGCTAATATGAGAAATTAAGTAATTAAACTTAAATTTTATTAAAAAAATGTTGTTATAATAAAATAAAGTCATTGATTTAATCAAAATCTATTCTTTTTAAATCTTAAAGGAATCATAAATACTATCGTAAAAATAATTTTTTAAATTTTATCATAACATATTAAATGATTGAAAATAATCATTCCCATGAGTCCGAATCATAGAAACTAACAAAGAAAGGCCTAATGCACCCTCACATTCTCTTATTGATAAAGAAAAACATAACATTTTCATTGTAAAATTAAATATATTTTTTTTATATTTTAAAATAAAGATTATTTCCTTAATATCTTCAATATTATGCTCTATGTAAGCTATTTAAATAATATAAAATAAAAAATTAATATGTAATTCATATAACTAAAAGAATTAAATAAATTATTAAATTATTGTTAAAGATAAATTGTAAAAATAAAGACCTATTTTTCATATTGTTAAATAAATTTAGACTTCCTAACTATTCAAATCAACCGTCATCTATATTTTTATGAATTAATTTACCTAAATAAATAGGGTAATAATAAACCCCAAAAGTATATATATAATAGGCATATTCCACATTAAAGAAAAAAACAAACTTAATTTTAATTGATTAAATGTATTTGAGGTTATGCACGTGTTTTTGAAAATACTACTTACATGGAAGATGTGAAAAATAAACCGTTAAACATTAAGGATTAATAAAATTGCTCGATAACATAATAGTTAAACATATTAAAACTTGTTAAAAACGTCGATGTAGCAAGATTAAAATTTACAAACTTTCCTTTTTTTTCAGGATTGTTTTTGACATTTTTTTTTAACTTTTTATACTGGAACTCTTATCTTTTTTTTCTCTAATTATAATCAGGACATTTTAGGATTTCTTTGGAATGTTTCTCTAGATTTTTTAAATTTTTTACAACAGTACATTTTTATAGTGTAGAATACTATAAATTCAATTGTTTCTTTTATTCCATATACCATTATTATATTATAAAAGTAAATGCTCGGGAAGTATCAAGCAATCGCCATATTGTTACATTTTATTTGTTATGATTATTGAAACCAATATTTTTTTAGTACAATGCATTTTCTTGCATTTTTATAGTAGTAATTTCAATCACAAATGTATAACAAAAGTCTATTACGTAAATGGAATTCAATTCGGAATATAAACGGATAATGCATTACTAAATAGAGAAAACATTTTCTGTAAAATAAATACATGGAATATAAGTATTTCCTGATTTCGGCCCGAATGTCGAGCGAGCCGATGCCGTGTCGTTAAAAGAACCGAAGAATACCCTAGCCACGATTGGTGGGCGATCGAGAACATTTTGAGCCATAAATCAAAGCACCCCCCTTCCGTCGATGAGGGGTAACGGCAACCTTTGTGACGAACGCAACGCACCCGTCCATGACATTTTGGGGGTGTATAATTGTTCTCTTCTTTATCTGACGCCCTATTTTAAACCTCCTCACTCGCATTCGTTAGGCCAGAAAACCCAACCTAGCCTCGGCATCACAAATGGCCATTTTCGGTAAAATCTGTAAATTCTTTCAGTCGGCCCACTTGGTTCCAGTCATTCAAATTGTGTTTTCCTGACACTCCCTGCTTCGCAGCACTTCCGAATTAAAAAAAAAAACCTCAACACGGCAGAGAGGACAAAATAGTCCAAGATGGCCATTTTCGGACATGTATGGTCTTTTGAGTTTGGCCAAATGTGTAGGGGCAATATTTCAACACTTTCTGGCTCCTCAAGCCATTAAGAATCTATAAAGCTAGCTATCAATGCAAAAAATCAAGATCAGTCGAAAATGGTGATTTTCTGCCAGGTGGACAAATTTTGGTTCCGTTCACATTTGAAAAAAACTCCTGTTCTGCTCTGGAGACTGCCCCCATAATAAAAGAGTCCGTTAAATACATGTGGAAACATTGAATAACCCGAAAAATGTCTGAATTTTTTAGTCGTTTTTTTGGACAAAAAAGGCTGAAAAAACTATTCTAGCAGTGCGTTTTCCTTGGTTAATTGGCTTGAGGTGTCTCCTAAGGGTCCAAACCAAGGGAAGAATCGACTTGGAAGGATGTGCTCCTCGTTTTTTTTAATCAAAATCCGGTCGCTCTATCTGCGCATAATTTATGGATTTGCTGATATACCAATACTAGATTATTTTTCACGAAATAAAGTAAGTGGCATATATACATCATGTGACAATTACAAATTGCCAGTCCGTGCTTTGTCAAACTAATTTTCATGAAATAGAAAAAAGCAATTATTATTTATATTATAATTACAAATTGCCAGTTAGTCTTTGGTCTAACACACCGCAACACTCGTTTGACCAATTTGCACACAATTTGTCAAATTGTAATATTTATTATACAATATACTATTAGGGTACTTCTGTTACCTCGGTGTTCTTTGGTACTAATTAATCTTCTAAATTGAAAATAAAAATTTTCATTTCATTGAATCGTGAGGCAAAAGCATTAGAAGAATATATTAAAAGGATTCAAATAGGAATCGATCAAATCTCAGATGTTGTCAACAATAGAATTGAATAGTTTCGTTCCGATATAACAAGATGTTTTCTTACCAAATTTGACTTCAATGACAACTTCGTTAAGACAGATTTTTTCAAGTGACATGAATTTTTAGTTACAAACTTGGTAAATAATATTATTGTATTATTAAAGTTAATAACAATACTTTTGATATGAATAAATTAGATTTTTAATGTAATTTTACTGTTTTCTTTTCAAAGGGGCTTACAGCAAATCCTATTGAGCCCAAATTGAACGCTGTTTCTTGGGATGGAACCAAATTGGTGGGTAGCAGAAAAAAATTCAAACTTGAAAAATCTCCACTCCAATCTCCATTCTAGCGTACGCTAATACTCTCAAGTGTGGAGGGTAGTAGAGGTGGCAATACAAACATAATACGTTATTCGGATAAATCGAATCACTCGCCTTGCGCTACACAGCCGTTGTCCACATTTAACCCTGTTACGGCTGATGATTATGTCGTATCTTTTCGATTCATTTCAAAATAAATATTTGATATTCTGACTGTCACTAATACTAAGGGTTGTATAAATCATGCAGCATGCTCCGCAAATCTAAAACACTATTTTCAAATAACGCAATGTAAAATTACTCACTATTCATTTATTAGTATAGTTTACGAATATAATATTATTTATTATCACAGACAATATATTACTATCAAGTATCAATTGAAGGAGTGCTTGGAGAAATAGCGACACAAGATAAATGCACACTCAGCAGAAAAAGAAGCACAGGCTTAATTTCGTATTCTGTTTCATTGCTCGGGGAAGCGGCAAACGTGTTACGTGAAAATGAGAGCTGAAGACAAATGTCGTAAAGTGTTTCGCGGCCGCGGGGACAAACTTAGATAACAACTTTCCCTTTTATCATTTACCCTTCTAGTTCTCTTTCTTTTATTCTCGAGCATATATAAGTATAGCACTCGGGATACAAAGTAACTCTCGTAAATAAATGAATCTTTAATTTGGCCGGAAGCAGCATAGCAGGAGCGGCGATGATGACAACGCGCGAGTAATCTCGCCATTTCAGCTGACTGCGCTCCTGTCCATTAAAGGCCCAACGTTCTCTGAAAAGGCACGTCCTACGTTAAAAATGTATAATGCGATTTTGTACTGTATCAATCACAAAACAGGGACAAGAATAAAGCGGATCGCTCAAATTGAGACAAGCTGAAATTAACACGTTTATATTTTTAAATGCCCGAATTCTCCTCGGAAAATATATACTGAAAAATTTCATTGCATACAATAACTTTTTACGGTTAGGAATTTTAGACAACACGCATAGCCATTAAAACGGTAATTTATTTGGTGAGCTTGAGTCAAATTGTGAACAAATAGGCCATGGATATTATTTTATAATTTAAGACAGAGAAATTATGTTCATTGAAATTACATGATTTTCTTTTCGTGGTTTATAGATGACATCTAATTACTGTAGTCTACTAAATGATTACGAATTTTCCATTAGCACTTGTTGATGTTATTAGAAAGCTAATTTTGTAATAGTCGGAAAATTGCAGATTGACGACGCGGGCAATCTCAATGCTGGGATCTATTTAAAAGGTTAAAACAGATGTTGATCATATGTTTGAAGAAACTATTGTTGTTTCAGGATGTTACTTTACCTCATTTGTAATTGATGAACACCTGTCAATATGTAATAGCTGGAACTTTTATAATATTACGCACGGTATCTATGGATATATTGTCAGCCGTAATACAACAAGTGGTATGATTATTACCGATGATATTTTGGAGTTGAAACCGAGCTGCAGATTCAACGAGCGCTAGCGCGAGTTGAATGTGCTGCTTCGGTTTCAACGACTAAATATCATCGGTTATTAATCGTACCACGAGTTATATTTAGTGAGAGAATATAACGAATAATATTTTATAATCTTGATGACAACTCACATATTGCAATGTTTTAATTCGTCTTGTAGTTTCTTGCAGCACAAAGACTCCGTAAACTGTCGGCATTTCGACCCTTTATTACCCGCGGTGTTTCTGGGGGTCGTATTTTTCACCATTTCACTGATTTCACTGCTAGAAACTGCATCCCAATGATTTAGTATGTCCATTTTGAGGTTTAAAATTCTGACAGGACCACAATAAAATATCACCGCCACTATTGTTTTTTATCATCGCGGTGATACACATCCTGCTATGCATTTTCTTGCATCTGATTGGCTCAAAATACATTCTAGTAGGCCATGAGTTGTATTCTCAACACTATTCAATGCACCCAGTCATCCGAATTTACAAGTAATCAAGCAAAGCCTCGAAACATTAATTGTCACTTAGACAAAGTTATCGCTATTTAAAGTATGAAAATTTGCATTTAAAATAGCCGAGTAAACGGCTTTTGCATGCAGATGAAACGGTAGATAAAACTTTGCAAGTGGATAAAAACGATCTGAACAAATTAATTTTAGATATAATTTTTCTTAATTATAATTTGAGTTAAAGTTAAGTTACACCAGTTGATTCCCAAAGTGATTTACATGAGAATTTTCTTTTTGATGTTGTGGTATGAAGACTAATTTAAATATTGCTCATGAATAAAGAAAATCAAAAACAATAATTTATGGTGAAAATTCAATTTGAATCAAAATTTACTGGAATTGATTCACTTTGGCCCTGAAATGTTTCTTGCATAGGGTAAGTGAAATAAAAGACAAAGTGAAAAATGGAAACATTTATTATTTTTGACAGCAGTTTAGCCAGTATATTGAAAGTTAGAAATTAGGTTTCAATCAAAGAGTGGTTTGTCGTTATCTGATTCCACAATTTCCCTATTCAGGAAAGTTTGGGACCTAGTTGCAATCTTTTTCCGTAGGCTTTTGAAATGGGTATGGAATGGTAAAAGATAAAACATATCCTTTTTCTTTACCTCGGTGATCACTCTTGAAGTTTGGTACAACGAGTCTTGTTTCTCAACAAATTTAGAATTTTTCGTAGATGTTTTATACGGACGTGTGATAACTTCTTGGTTCGACGGAAGACGACCGTTATTTATTTTGTCGATGCACAAGTGTTACTGTAACAGCTTGGTTACATCTAGTTGAAGATTTACTGAAGCTATTTAGAGGTGTTGTAATAATAGAATTTAACTTGACTCAACTCGTATTACTTTAATCAAAACGAACTTGTTACAAATCAATGTAAAAGCGAACTGTTTTAAAATGTACAGTATTTACAAAAATGTTAACTTAATCTAAAGGGTGAGTGGTGGTGGATATTTTACAAAGTGGGGTGTAATGCCTGCGCGGTAGGTTTTGCGAATGGACACTCTAGGTCCTAATGAATATTTCTAAGAATAGCAGATGTCAGGTTTATCCATTAATAAACTAGGAAAACGATGTACCAAAAACATCTGCATAATTTGCATAATTACGTACGTCAATTGGCAGCTTATTCCCAGATTAGAAAGACACAATGCATAACACACAATAACTGCCATAAAATAGAAATTAACTAATTACAAAATTACAAGTTTAAACTCGAATGGATATTACAATTTACAATATGCCAATAAAAGAATTAAACACCTTCATGCACGCATTTAAGAACCCAAATATTTGTAGGTACTCACTGTAAGAAAACTAGATCTAATTATGTATGCATGAATACACAAATACATAGTAATAATATAACAAGTAAATAATGTCACAAACAAACATAATTTGCGATATGATTGCAAACATAGACATAGTTACTTTTTCGAAGTCAATAAAGTCTGTCACGGGGAGTTCGCAGCGCAGAGTGAAAACCGCCTTCGTTGACCTCCAGGTCGAGGTCGGCGCACGTGTTCTAAATTGCACTTCTCAGAACAATTTGGGTCAAAACAATTTCTACACGTACGCAGGCAACTGGGCGGGCGGATTAACAGTCTATTGTATTTTCCTGGCAGCTGCACATTTTCACTAATTGTTCTGTGAAAACGATCTTAACGATGCCCTCGGTAAATCGGCGCACAGCGGGTAGTGGCTCATCTTCATTGTGTAGTTACTTATAGCTGTACTTATCTCGTTTATAAATTTCAATAATGCGGAATTTATGTTAATATTGAAAAGGAGCAATGGTTATTTCATAAAATGCAAATTAAGATAATTACGCATTTGTTAAGACGCGTAGATAAACTAAGCGCCTATAACAAACGGCCCCGGAAAACGAGAGAATTTTGAAGTGCGTAGAAAAGTATGTACATATGATAGCTGCCAGTTGGAGTCGTTGTCGTGGGTGTGTCATCATGAAGGTGGATCCTTCCTAGATTGAGATGTGATGGGATTCGGTTTTCCCACACCGGATCCAAGTTCCACTGGGAACTGCAGTCGTGCGTCTTGGGGAGGCAGCACTGACTGCTCTTGATGCTGATCAGGACACTGGTCCTTAAGGAGATCCTTCCGCGGTTGTGGTGCGAGGGGATTCGGTCATCTCGACACCGGATCTCGGCATCGATAGTTACCTGGTTCCTAGGATGCTGGCGGGGACACTGGTCCTTGGAGATCCTTCCTGGATGCCTGGGGTGGCGGCATCCTAGGAGCAGTCACATCTGGTCTGGCCGGGGATGAGCTTTCATCATGATGTGTACTGGCACACGTCGGGTACCAAGACGTTCGATTTTTTTCTCCAGTCCTTGGGGCGGCTGGTGCATCGGACGCCGGGGCGGAGCACGGAGCGGCTGGAGCTGGTCTGCTAGAAGATGTTGATTTCATCAATCGGTTTGCTGGGCGCCACTGCATGTGTTCCCGCATGCAGGCGGGTGGTTGAAGGTGATTTTATGGGCTGGTGTTGCTGGATCCGACGCCTTCGTATTTTGGAACGTTTTTTCCACGTGTACACTCAGCTGGTCGGGGGCGGCGTCACTACACGTACCTTGGTGGTGCCTACATGTCGTCAGGCGGAGGTGGATATTTCGGGTCGTCAGGTATTGTTTATGGTGCACTGGAGCATCCATGAAGGCACTTAAACTACTGCTTTTTTTCGCGGGGTACTAACAAGTCTAAATTATCGAAGGTCGCGGATTCGGTAACTCGCGTCACGACTCGCAGGTCCGTAATCGTGGTGGTGGTCATGATGGCAGTTGCAGTCATATCGCGTTGCCTTGCGTAGGCAAGGGGGGCGCTGCTTGCGGCGTCCGAAGTAGCTGCAACGTCCTAAGCAGATACGGCGTCTATGGTGGCGTCTGCAGATGACATCAGGAGGGCGGCGTATGTAACTGGTGTGGCATCTTGGATGTCTATGGACGTCATGGCGTCGTGGGCGGACAGGCTGCCATGGGACGTCAGGCTGAACCAGTGGGCGGCGCTTCTTCAGGCGTCGTCTGCTGGCAACGACGTCGGGATTCCGTGTGGCTCCGAAGACAGAGATATTCAGGTCGGACGGCCCCGGTGCGGCCCTCTTTGGCGGCGGTGTCTTCGGTGATGTGGCCACGTGGCTGAACGGCCCCGGCGATTCCTCCTTCAGTGGAGGCTCGGCTGCTGGAGGCAGTGTCGGTGGCGGTACAGTCATGATAACGGCTGCGGTAGTGATGGCTGTAATGGTGACGGCTGGGGCTATACTCTCGAGAGGCGGCGGCACGATGGTGGTTGTTGCTGCGGCAACAACTGGATGGTCCGGGGCGAGGGGCGTCACTTCTTCATACTTAGGCTCGTCGAGTATCCTAGTGGAAGCGATGCAGACCTTAATGGTGGTGCCAACGTCTCCAGTGGCGAGGTCTTCTCCGGAAACCCATAGCGAAGTCGTTCCTGGCGAAGCTGCTCAGATGCGCGGCGAATTTCGTCGCGCTGGCGTCGAATTTCATCTCGTTCCGCCCGGATCAACAGAATTTCACTCTTGACTAGAAGGTAGCGCATCTGCTCTTCAAACCTCTGCTTCATGGAGGCGATCGCTTCGTCGAAGTCCATCTCTGGACCAATACTTGTTCTCGCAGCACTGGGATGCCGGGTAAGTCCGCTGATGGATGACCGTCGGCAATGGGAGCGGCGGCGATGACAGAGGCGGCAACGACTGTGGCGGCGGCGACGGAAGCGATGACAACGAAAGCGGAAGCGGCGAATAATAGGGCGCTATGGGATGTACGGGAATGAAAATGAGCAAAGGGAGGGACCATTATAAGTACTGAAGGCAAAATAATGGGTGAAACAAAAAACTGTAAGAATCAAAAAATTGAATGTATGGGAATGGGGTGAAAATTGAAAAATACCAAATGATCTCTCACAGTAGTGTCAAACACAAAAGAAAAGGGGAAAAAACAACAAGACAGTGTCAGGGAGGACGGGACTGAGATATGGTGGAATGGGGCTAGTGGGACGGGGAGGCTAGGGACAAAAGGTTACTGTAAATTATGCTAAGGCCCTCGATGTCCTCCTTGAAATTCATTGGTTTTCCTTGTGCTTGTATGTAACACATTTCAAGGAAGTTCCTTTAGAAGGAATTCTGTTCTGTGCACAGAATTTTGGCATTTTTATAGTCTGGTATGTGATCAGTGTCATTACAATGAACACTGAGACCAGTGGATCGTGGTTTATGCCTGACGTCGCTCTTGTGAAGGGCCAAGCGCTTACTAAGTTTTTGGCCAGTTTGGCCAGAATAAACGAGGTCACAGTGTTGGCATTTAATAGCATAAACAACGTCGTGTTTGTAACCAACGGGAATAGGATCTTTGAGACGGGAGAAGAAAAGGAGTTTAAGGGTGTTGACATTGCTGTGGGCGATCATCAAGTTCGGGGCAACTGAGCGGAAAATGTAGGTGAGTTGTTGGGATAACCCATCAACATAGGGCAGTTTACGATAAGCAATTCGGTCTGAGCCTGTCACATCGTTGGACGAAATATTGACCCACCGCACGTCATCTCAAATGTTATAAGGGCTCTTGCCCCCAATACTATGGCTTCCCCAAAATTCACAAAGAGGGCCGCCCCCTCAGACCAATAATTGCTTGCGTTGACAGTCATACAAAAAATCTTGCTACATTCATTGCTAAAATTATTGACAACTCTTTTTCTAGTTACAACAAATTCCGTATTAAAGACTCTTTTGAATTTGCCGATAAAATTAATAATTTTCAACTTCCACTTGGGTTCTGTCTAGTCTCCTTTGACGTTGTGTCCCTATTCACCAACATCCCTTTAGATCTAGTTATCAAAATTATTACTGATAATTTTCACCTCATTGAACCAAATACTACCATTCCTCTCCCTGAATTTATTTCTGTCATTTCTTTTCTTTTCAACTCAACTTTTTTTTCCTACAATCAAGTTTATTACCAGCAAATTTCAGGTTGCCCTATGGGAGGGCCTATCAGCCCCTCAATAGCTGAGATAGTCATGAACTCAGTTTTACACTTTTGCTCTGATCAGGTTCCATTTGTGTTCCCCTTCATTTTTCAATACGTTGACGATTTAATTTGCGCTGTACCTGTTACACAGATTCAAAACACGTTAGATATTTTCAATTCTTTTCATACTAATCTACAATTTACTGTTGAAACGGAGACCGATGGAAATGTACCTTTCTTAGATACCTTGGTATGTAGATCATCTGACAACACTATTAAATTAGACTGGTACATTAAACCGACCAGTTCTGGCAGGTACATTCCCTTCGACTCTTATCATCCGCGTAAATACAAGTACAACACAGTTGTGGCACTTAAGTCCAGAATTGTGCGGATCACCCATCCCTCTTTCCATGCCCCTAACATCAGCAAATTATTCCAGATCCTGAAAAACAACCTTTATCCGCCGGAGCTGTTGAAGAGATTGTTGTTTCGCACACCTAGTCGTGCCGTTGAAGCGCGTGTAGTCAATATTCCGTCCAACGATGTGACAGGCTCAGACCGAATTGCTTATCGTAAGCTGCCCTATGTTGATGGGTTATCCCAACAACTTACCTGCATTTTCCGTTCAGTTGCCCCGAACTTGATGATCGCCCACAGCAATGTCAACACCCTTAAACTCCTCTTTTTCTCCCGTCTCAAAGATCCTATTCCCGTTGGTTACAAACACGACGTTGTTTATGCTATTAAATGCCAACACTGTGACCTCGTTTACACTGGCCAAACTGGCCAAAAACTAAGTAAACGCTTGGCCCTTCACAAGAGCGACGTCAGGCATAAACCACGATCCACTGGTCTCAGTGTTCATTGTAATGACACTGATCACATACCAAACTATAAAAATGCCAAAATTCTGTGCACAGAACAGAATTCCTTCAAAAGGAACTTCCTTGAAATGTGTTACATACAAGCACAAGGAAAACCAATGAATTTCAAGAAGGACATCGAGGGCCTTAGCATAATTTACAGTAACCTTCTGTCCCTAGCCTCCCCGTCCCATTAGCCCCATTCCACCATATCTCAGTCCTTTCCTCCCTTACACTGTCTTGTTGTTTGTTTTGTTTTTTTGTTTTCCCCCTTTCTCTTGTGTGTTTGACACTCCTGTGAGAGATCATTTAGTATTGTTCAATTTTCACCCCATTCTCTTACATTTAATATAATTTAATTTTTTTTTGATACGTACAGTTTGTTGTTTCACCCATTATTGTGCCTTCAGTACTTATAATGGTTTCCTCCCCTTGCTCATTTTCATTCCCGTACATCCCATAGCGCCCGATTTTTATATATTCTATTTTCTCTAAATTTTTCTCCCCTTTTTTAAATTTGTTTTTTCTTTTCTTTCCCGGATAGCACATCGACATAATGTGACGGTTTTCAGTTTCGCACTGGGTCAGGGCCTGTGTACCGTTGTACTATTGCGACTACATTACTTTTTTGGTACTCGAGTCAGGGGTTGTTCTCCTTCTCCCATCTTGACCGTTGTCGGTTTCGCTCGACGGTTTGGATGGGGAAAGGAAAACAGTCTTTGCCGCGCTTTTTCGTACACTATTTCCCACCAACATCTCCGGCCTCGATAGACGTTGCCCCGCCCATCTCCTTTTCCCACCGCGAAATTCCACCGGATCGAACCACAACAGTGTTGTACTTGTTGAACGCCATTTTGCACCGTCAATTTTACACCTGCCGACTGTGCTTTTAATCTGTTCATCCACTGTGTATTTTCTGATTTAAGTGGTTTGTTGCGCCCCTATTAAGTTACGCGCACATGTTATTTGCGATGTGCTTTTGTATTTTTAAATTTTAACGCCTCTACACACGATCACCATGACGATCTTCTTAACCTCTTCACCACGCGGTCGCCTCACGCACCGCAGGACATCATTATTTTAATCGTTTACTAGTAAGTTTAACCTCTTTTGTTTTCTTGTTCACTGCCTTCAGCTTTTACTTTGTAAAATTTTTCTCAATTTTGATCATTTCACTCCTCACTAAAATTTATTGTAACATTTAATTTTAGGCCCTGATGATGCGTAAATGTTTTACGCGAAACGTTGGCTACTTATAGCGAAATATAGTGACTGAGCACACACTACATCTGGTTTATTGCTCCCTGCGGACTATATCGAAATTCTGGACCTTTCTCCCGTTACACCTCACACTTCACTACATAGCAGCATCCGTTACTTCTTGCCGTTTTATATATAATATATATATATATATATATATACAGGGTGTCCCACGAGGTAGTGGACAGCAGTGGTTAGTAGTACGAAAATTAAATTTGGTGGCTTTAAATGGTTTGAAATGATGCCCCTTTCTGCATACATAGATTTCATTTCCGTTTCTCCATTTCCGAGAAAATGACATCAACTTCAGAATTTCAAATGGGACACCCCGTATATTTATGGATTTTTGGAAAGGTGATTGAAAGACAAATACAGCGATACCATATTATTCATATATTGTTTTTAAAAAAACAAAAGAACAATGTATATAAAAACAACGAACAAATTAACAAATAAAAATAACAAACTAATTAATAAAAGTTGTACGACAAGAACTCGGGCAATAAGATGTTCAAATTGATTTTCAGATTCGTTAACACAAAATTCAAGTCTTGCCATAAGGTTTCTTGTGCAAGTTGCTCTCACCATATCTGCAGTAATTGTTCGGCATGCTGCTACGATTCGATTCTGCAAGTCTTCCAGATCTGTAGGTTGTGCGGTATATACGACATCTTTTAAATATCCCCAAAGGAAAAAATCCAAAGGTGTAATATCTGGGGATCGCGCTGGCCAATGTATCGTACCATTTCGTCTGATACAGCGTCCTTGGAAAGTAGTATCAATATGCTCACTCACTCGTCGAGATTAGTGAGGAGGTGCACCGTCATATTGCCACCACATCATTGCTCTCTCATTTAGCGGAATTTCTTCTAACAATTCTGGAAATTCATTTTGGAGGAAATTTAAATATACAGCGCCAGTCAGTGTACCTTGATAAAAGTAAGGACCAATCACACGACCATTAAATAAAGCACACCATACATTTACTCCCCAAATGTGCTGAAAATGAGTTTCTTCCATCCAACGCGGATTATCAGGAGATCAGTAATGGCAGATATGTCGGTTAACAGTGCCATTGTTGTGAAATCGACGTTCATCACTCCATAATATTTTATTTAAGAAACTTAAAAAAAAACGAATTCAAGTTTGATTAATATTTCCGCAATGAAAGTTAATCTTTGTCCAGGATCCTCTGGTGTTAATCATTGCACTAGATGAACTTTGAATGGGTTGTATTTATTAAATTTCAACGCTCTGTGGACTGATGATTATTGAGAAAGAAGTTTAGTAGATACATGCGGGTTCGCTTGTGCATATGCCAAAATATTTATAACGTTATCTTCCGTTAGAACTGACCTTTTTCGGGGTGTTTCATGCTTTCCAACCGGAAAAGAACCTCTGCGCAATCTTTCTTCTAACTCCACGAAGGTTTTTTTGCTCGGAGTTCGGCGATTCGGATATCTAACTCTGTACAAATCTCGAGAGCGTCTACTGTTTTTGCGACATTCTCCAAAGATAAGGAGGCATTACTTACACGTAATCAAAATGTATTGTCAACTTGACATCGAACATTTGATATTTTTCTCAATTTTTTTTACGCTTTTTTTTGTTAATCCATGCCACCGTGATTATCTATTTCGTTTATTACTTCAACAATACTCGCTCATCTTACAATAAAACTCCCTAATAATATGGTATTGCTGTATTTGTCTTTCAATCACCTTTCCAAAAATCCATAAATATACAGGGTGTCCCATTTGAAATTCTGAAGTTGATGTCATTTTCTCGAAAATGGAGAAACGGAAATGAAATCTGTGTATACAGAAAGGGGCATCATTTCAAACCATTTAAAGCCACCAAATTTCATTTTCGTACTACTTACCGTTTTCGAGATATCGGCTGTCCACTACCTCGTAGGACACCCTGTATATATATACCGGGTGACCCAGGGATCTGTAAAAGCCCCATAACTTATTTGCTATTTGAGATATCGACTTCTAGTTTTCTTGAACTGGTACCCACACTTATTCTACGTATTTTAAAAATATGTATGTTTTTGTACAGGGTGTCCCAATATGCATAACAGAACAAAGTTATGTTTTTTTAAATGGAACACCCTATATTTTATACTTTATTTTCAACCCTCTTGAGAAGCTGATAAAACTAATATAAGATAGTATGGGTCTATTATGGACGATTGGTTAGTTATGGGCAAATTTGTGGCAAAAACAAGGACACATTGAAAAAATTGCAGAAGCGCTCCTAGCAAAGCTATCGTCATTTTTTATACACTAAAGAATTTTCCACATCATGAAGAATAATACAAATCGGCTTTGGTTCTCTTTTGTTCATACTGCTATACAGGGTGTCAACATACGCAAAATATTGGATAACTATTCTTTTTCAAATGGGACACCCTATATATCTTGCCACCAGTGCATGTAATTCTTAATAAGCTTTCCAATGATGTACAATTTGTATAATGAAATATTAAGGATTCTTGAGATTTATCCATAAAAACATTTTTCTTTTGTCACCTCCTGTTCATTTTTGGATTTTCAGCCAAAACTATGCATTTTCTGAAAAAATAATAAGAGACCAAAGTTGTAGAGCGGAAAATTTTCGATCGACATAGGTCTTTAGACTTTTCCAATAATGCGTGCATTGCCCGCTAGAGTGCGCAAAATCTTGACCGTATATGCATTTTAGCGTTTTTCTCAAATTTTTTGTTAATTAATTGCACTATACTTTATTTTCCACGTCCTCTAGCAGAAAACCGAGTAATTATAGAATTATTCAAATGACCTACATCGATTGAAAAAATTCCGCCCTACAACTCTTAAAAGAAGCAATTTTTGCCCAAAATGCATACTTGTCGCTAAAAATACAAATAACCATTGTAAAACGCAAAAATTGATACATAAATTTTTAATTTGCATTTTAGGGAAAACTATGCATTTTTGGCAAAAATTGCATCTATTAAGAGTTGTAGAGCGGAACATTTTCAATCGATATGGGCCATTTGAATTTCTCGTTTTTCCGCTAGAGGGTGCGGAAAATAAAGTATAGTGCAATTTATTAATAAAAAATTTGAAAAGAAAACGCTAAAATGCATATACGGTCACGATTTTGCGTGCTCTGGCGGGTAATGCACGCATTATCTTAAAAGTTGAAAGACTCACATCGATCGGACATTTTTCGCTCTACAACTTTGGTCTCTTATAATTTTTCATGAAAATGTATAGCTTTGGCTGAAAATCCAAAAATCTGCGGAAGGTGGCAAAAGAAATATGTTTTTATTGATAAATCTCAAGAATCCTTAATATTTTGTTATACAAACTGTATATCATTGGAAAGCTTATTAAAAATGCCATAGACTGGTGGCAACTTATATAGGGTGTTCCATTTGAAAAAAAAATAGTTATCCATTGTTTTGCGGATGTTGACACCCTGTATATTACTATGATTAAAAGAGAACCAAAGCCGATGTGTATTATTCTTTATGATGTGGGAAATTTTCTAGTGTATAGATAATGATGCTATCTTTGCTAGGAACGCTTCTGCAATGTTTTTAATGTGTACATGTTTTTGCCACAAATTTACCTATAACTAGCCAACCGTCCATAATAGACCCATACTATCTTATACTATTTTTATCAGCTTCTCAAGAGGGTTGAAAATAAAGTATAAAATATAGGGTGTTCCATTTAAAAAAACATAACTTTGTTCTGTTATGTATATTGGGACACCCTGTACAAAAACATACATATTTTTAAAATATGTAGAATAAGTGTGGGTACCAGTTCAAGAAATCTAGAAGTCGATATCTCAAATAGCAAATAAGTTGTGGGGCTTTTACAGATCCCTGGGTCACCCGGTATATATGGGATATATGAAAAAACGTTTCAGACAAAAGTTGTATTACATTAAAAGAGGCATATGATTCTGATATTTGTTTGACTAAGGAATGACCTTGAAACATACTACCAAGGTAAACATTAAGTTTTTGTGCGGGATCTGGTACTTTTATTACCTATTCTTGTAGCTGGCATTAAAACGTTTAAAAAACACTGCCTATTTGTGCCATTTGCGCAAGCGATTTTCGAAATATGAACCTTTAAATTTAACCTGGAACACCGCGGTTACCATTACAGTCAAATAGCAAGTAAGTGCATGAAGCAGCACCTAATTTATTTAGGACAGTTTAGTTATAGTATTTGCTGTTAAAAATGTAGCTTAGACCTCGAAGGAAATCAGTGCATTATTCATAATCTTAAGGAAATTACCGAAAATTTTAGGTTTTTGTTTAATCTGTTGTGATTATAAAAAATGTTCCGCCTTCCGGGATCTCTTTGGTATTTTTTCCAGGCAGGCACTATTACTAAACTGTCCTGAAGAAACCACGTGCCACTTTTGGCCACATTAGCTGTACTTGTTATCGTAACCTGTTCAAATTTGATATACCGCTGGCATTAGCAACCCGATGTACACCACGGGGAGGTTACTCGGTTGAATTTGTAGATCATGGTTGCCCTAAAAAGGCCCGATTTTGTTTGTGTGTATGTGTGTCATTGCTTACGTATTAGAGTGGAGACAAGGACCGCATAGTTCGTCACTCACGAAAAGGTGGGTAACTTATGAGTGACTCGACTCAAAGATTCAACTCTTAGAAATGAGTCAAGTGACTCCTGTGTAAATTACCCGAGTCATTTTGAGTCACGAAATTTGAGAAGTACGGGTACATTAAGCATTCCGGTGTGAGGACCTTTTTTTGCTGCTCATCACTTTTTTATAGAATCACTTCAAGAATCGATTCTTTTCAGTCCACTCCTCACGATAATTCGACTCGCAAAAAAGAGTCATTTCGCCCACCTCTACACCAAATCCTGTCTGCTGTGTGCATATGTATGTGCATGTGTATTATATTTCATTATTTTTTAAAATTATTTAAGTTGTTTACTGAGCGAAAGTGACTTAGTGTTCGTTTCCGGCTTTAGGTAAGTAATGTTTTTGGGTCGGATGATGATGTCAAATATTATGAATTACATCTTCATTTGTCGCCAAACGAGAGAACTTGTAGTTTTTATATCCACTGCTATGGGTTTCTTGGAGTGAGCCTCTTGGCTCAAATGGTTCAATAATTTCCTTGCCATTGGTAACAATTTTGTGAACTGTGCTTGACATATTGTATGAATGACAATATTTCTCTGCATCAATCTGAAAATGACAATAAATTATTTGTAATATCAAAGCCGGTCTTTTTATAAGCGTAGCGTCAATTTGAATAATTTCAGCTATTACAGTAGGATTACAGTAGGCCACCATGATGTACAAATGCATCCGAGCAACCTCTCCGTGGTGAACATCGGAAAATGCTAATGCCAGCTGTATGTCAAATTTGAACGGGTTACGATTATAGTCAAATAATAAGTGATGAAAAATATAATTAGTATCTGCGAAAAAATACCATAGAGAGTCCGGAGGAAGACGGAGCATTCCTTATAAACATAATAAATTAAACAGAAACCTGAAATTTGTGGTAATTTCGTTTATTTCCTTATAATTATAAAAATGCACCGCTTTCCCTCGAGCTCTAAGTTATATGTTTAACAGCAGATACTATTACTAAACTGAGCTATATAAATTAAATGCTGCTTCTTGCAACTTATTTGCTATTTGACTGTAATGGGAATCGCGGTGTTCCACAATTCATTCGGAAATCGCTTATGAAAAACGGCACTGATAGTCAGCGTTTTTTTAAATGTTTTATCAGCAAGAATATGAAATAAAAAATACGGTTCTCCCAAATTCAAAGTTAACCTTGGAAGAGGGTTTTAAGGTCATTTCAAGGTCAAACAAATATCAGCTCTATATGTGTCCCTTGATGTCATACAACTTTAGTCTGAAATATTTTTTCATATATTCCATATCTGTCAACGTAGTATTTTTTCACATTTGCACCACTGTTCGACACGCGCCCGTAGCGCATTTTGCCATACAAATGAATTTATTTCATACTTATCAAATCAAATGACAAATTTAAAAAAAATGATTTTTATATAAAATGAAACTAGGAATACTATGGTATTTTTTTTTTTAGTTTTGAAGTGGTGGCCTCGGGGTAAAATGACTTTAAATATTTTAATTGTTTATAATAATTGTAAATTAACAATAAATGCAATAATAATCAATATCAGAATAAAGACATTACATTTGTGACGAGTCCTAACTGAACTCTATAAAATGAGCACAAGCGAGTTATCGTGATATAAAGAAAAGCATAATTAGCGAGTTTTCAAAACTTAACCGTCTGCATTTTCGAAAATACTGACGAAAAAAAATTGCGGAAATAGGGGTCGGCTTATTTTGTTTAAGAAGTGCGTAAAAAAAATATGAGGCAAATATAAAAATAGACCCAATAAATTTTAGAAAATCCGTACGATTTGTGAAAGAATATGTAAGCCGGCTGAAGAGTATAAGCATCAAGCAATGCTAATGGTACAAAATTTTACGTTTACGTCTTCCCAGTTCTTCTATTCAATCATGGAACGGTTATATTTATCATTTTTGACATTTTAAGCTTGCATCAATGTGATTTTATAATTGTATAGAATTATAAAATCTACGAAGCAGTTTAAGAGCTCTATCAAACCAGGCCACCATGGTAGCGGCACCAGTGGTGCCATCAGTCAAATGTATTAAGTGAAATGGAACATAACACACCTGGTATCGGACTGGTAGCGCCACCACTTCGGTGGCGCCACCAGTCCAATCCGGTCGGCCAGACTTTACTGGTGGAGCAACCAGGATGGTGGCGCCACCAGCAAATTGCAAAGGACTCAATGAGGGCTCTCACACTAATCCACCAACACTGCGTCGCGTCGTGGCCATCACTAAGTTTTTCTTCCGGTGTAAAAGCTTTTCGAAGAATAGTGTCTTGTTTACACAAATCATTTTTGCACAAACATAGTAATTCGTCAAACGAAGCTACTGACATACGAACATGGTCAATAAATGTGTTTAGATATTTTTGTAAATCAGCGTACAGGGTTATATGCACTCCTCTTATAA
The DNA here is from genome assembly GCA_910593695.2 of Ocypus olens. Taxonomy (NCBI): domain Eukaryota; kingdom Metazoa; phylum Arthropoda; class Insecta; order Coleoptera; family Staphylinidae; genus Ocypus; species Ocypus olens. The sequence continues at coordinate 19,902,844 of OU343062.1, read as the reverse complement.
AACGGTCAGCAACGAAAGGGTGAACCCAATGTTTTCTATATTTTTTTTATATTTTTCAATCATTCGTTTACGTCTCACATACATAACAAGTGCTAACTCTTCCACGTCCGTCAGGCAATGCCGACTGCCTGGTGTCTCGACTGGTTGCTTTACTTGGTGGCTTGATCCACCATGGTGCCGCCACGATGGTGGCCTGGTGTGATAGAGCCCTAAGGGTGTTGTTTGGGATTACGCCATGTTTACGGCCATGTTTACAACATAGGTGGATTTGTCATGATAAAAAATAATAATAATAATAATTCCTGAAGGAATTCATGCTAATGCTTTGTGCGACAAACAGTATGGTAAATTCAAGTTTACGATTGGTAACTAACCATATAGACAGTATTACCAATTTTAGGTGGGTGGGTCATATTCGTTAGTTTTACATTTTAAGTTCAAAGTTATTTTCATTTTATAAAAATGTGACGTAATTAGCGGGCCTTTTAGAAGGTTTATGGCCCACCAGATAACACTTTACGCGTGCCAGGTAACATAAGTATATTATGTACAGCAAATGTACCCTGCACCTTAGTTATGAATACACAATAATGTAAGACATAAATACTAATTGTGGGGACCGACGCTAGACAACCATATATACGCATACACACCACCTAGCGACTACAAGCAAACGCGAGACCAGTGAACGAGCCGACGCGCCACCCCGGCAAGGGATGGGCGCGCCACCAGCAAGGGCTAACGTACCACCCGCTGACAAGAGAGGACGCGCCTAGAGTATTCCTAGGGCAAAGACGTGACGACGATTCATAACGCGCTGCGGACGAAGCAGAGGCAAGCTCTCCTCCGACAAACCATCAGGAGGTACTACAGCTAGGACACTCGCATTAGCTAGTACAGTAATGCGGAAAGCGTCGAGCTTTCATCTAAACCTAAAACGCCAAATGCGACGATTAAGAAAAATCCCAGCAGCTTTATCACCGATCTCGACACCTAAGAGGAGGATTCGGTCAGACCCGCTGACAACGTCGCCGAGGCACTGAATCCTTGGAGGGTTCGCCTCGACGACCCCAAAAGACATTCAGTGCGGAGACAATATCGCCGCTCACAAAAGGAAAGACCCTCACCCTGTATTAAATATAAATACACTTGTAAATAAATTGAAATAAAACGACTTAAAGACCACCTCTATTTTGATCACCAAATAAACCGAACACAAACAACCCCAAATTGGTGACCCCGACATGATCAAAAACAGAGGTCAGGTAGAACTAGCAAAACAACCCGCGATAAGTGGAAACTTACGAACATAAAATGGCGGATAAAGAAGTAAGCAGGATTCAAGAATGGTGGAGAGCCAATTTGAACTCGCAAAAATATCCACCGATGATACGAAATGTAGCCCCGTTGTTGGAAGCCTGGAACCCCATTACGCCAAGGATATACGGGACATCCTAACATCACCGCCAGCAACAGGAAAATACGACACAATCAAAACCGAACTCATCAGACGTCTCAGCGTGAGCCAGGAAAACAGAACACGGCAGTTACTAGAACGCAAAGAGCTTGCTGCCAGGGAGCCATCGCAATTCTTGCGACACCTACAACATTTAGCAGGAACGACAGTACCGGACACGCTGCTAAGGTCACTATGGATGGGAAGACTCCCGAATAATGTGCAGGCGATTCTGACAACGCAAAAAAAGGCCAGCCTAAACGACGTCGCAGAGCTTGCCGACTCAGTAGTAAACGCCACCGCCACACCTGTAGTAAACGAAGTAACAGAGAGCGAGCGAATGAAAACACTCCTGACCGAAATCGAACAATTAAAAATACAGCTGCAGGTAAAAGGGAACACCCGACCCGCAACACCATTCCGAGGCCGGTGCCGATCTCGAGACGCGCAACAGAACAGAAAAAATGAAAATAAACGCAGATATGACACATGTTGGTTTTACTATAAATTTGGAGAAAACACCAGAAACTGCCGACCATCATGTACATTCAGCAAAACGGGAAACGGGAAAGGCAGTCAGTAGAGGCGGCCACCGACTGCACACCCAGCCCATCGCACCGCCTATACATCACAGATCCACAGATGAAAATACTGTACCTAATTGACACCGGAGCAGATGTGTGCGTTTTTCCACGCCGACTTGTTGCACAAAAAATGCAGAAAACCAGCTACAATTTGTACGCAGCGAATGGATCGACTATACACACATACGGCACAATCAACCTCAACGTGAATTTAAAACTGAGAGGAAATTTCCCGTGGAGATTCGTCATTGCGGAAGTACATAAAGCAATCATAGGCGCCGATTTCTTGTCATTCTACGAGTTACTCCCGGATGTGAGACACAAGAAACTGCACGACGGCAGGACCAACCTAGAAGTGTTTAGACAGGTAGACATAGGAAAGGAGAGCGGAATAAGCACACTCTGCAAACAGAAGAAGCACCACCCGATTTTACAAAAAATTCTACGAATTTGTAAACCTCCAGGACTACCTAACGTACCACAACATGACACGGAGCATCTCATCCAGACAACCCCCGGTCCGCCAGTATCCCGCAGGCCCAGACGACTCGCACCCGACAACTTGAAAATAGCGAAACACGAGTTTAAGACAATGTGAGAGATGGGGATCGCAAGACCTTCAAAAAGCTCTTGGGTCGCACCATTGCATTTGGTAGCGAAGAAGAATACCGATTGACGACCATGTGGGGACTACAGAGCGCTATACGCAAGAAGATTTCGCACAACAGTTGCATGGATGTAAGATTTTTTCAACCATCGATCTAGCGAGAACGTACCATCAAATCCTAATAGTGAGAGAGGATATACCAAAAACCGCGATCATCACACCGTTTGGATTATTCGAATTCTTGTTTGTATATGACATTTGGATTACGCAACGCAGCACAAACGTTTCAAAGGTTCGTGGACAGAATTTTGCGAGACCTTGATTTTTGTTATGTTTACATCGACGACATACTAAATGGAATAGTTATTAATCCAGCAAAATGCCGATTCGATGTACGTGAAATTCAATTCTTAGGATATACGGTATCCGAGAAGGGAACGAAACCACTTGACGAGAAAGTCAAGGCCATAAAGGAATTTCCACTGCCACAAACAGCGGAGAAGATACGACAAATGCTTGGAATGATTAACTACTACAGACGTTTCATCCCAAATGCAGCAAAGACACAAGCACCGCTAAACGAGTTCCTGAAAGGCAAGAAAAAAAAGGCAACCAGCCCCTCATTTGGACCGAAGAGACGCGCGAAGCATTCAACAGATGTAAGGAAGAAATTAGCACCACTGCACTGTTGTCACACCCAAGAGCCGATGTCAAATTATCAGTCACAACAGACGCCTCAGACTAAGCGATAGGCGGAGTAATCCAGCAAAGGCAAGAAGACGGTTGGAAACCACTAGCATTTCTATCAAGAAAGCTATTGACAGCTAAGCAAAAGTACGCAGCGTACGATAGGGAATTGCTGGCGATATACCCGACAATCAAACATTGCCAGCTCATCTTGGAAGGACGAAATTTCACCATCTTCACAGACCACAAGCCAATCACATACGCGTTCGCACAGAAGTTAGAGAAATGCTCACCAAGATAATTCAGATACCTCGACTACATAGGACAATTTTCCACCGACATTCAAAGGAACATTCAAAGGAAAAGAAAACGTAGTCGCCGATGCACTAAGCAGAGTCGAACAAATAACAACAGGAATTGAATTCGCAACGATGGGTGACGAACAAAACAATGATACCGAACTAAAAAATATCCTGGACGACAAAAATTCGAACCTAAAGCTGAAAAAAGTATACTTCACAGACTATAAAACGGACATATACTGTGACGTCACCACCAATACAGTCCGACCATACATCCCGAGCAAGCAAAGAAGACAAGCATTCAACAGCATGCATCAACTGTCGCAGCCCGGAGCAAGAGCCACAACCAAGCTAGTGACGCGAAGGTTCGTGTGGCCTAGAATCCGAACCGACTGCAAGAAATGGAGCAGAGAATGCCGTATCTGCCAGCAAGCAAAAGTGACCAGACACGGTTGGTACGTTGTGTTGGGTCAGTTTTCACCAGGGCACCAGGAGAATTTCGATTGCCCACACAGAAATTTAACCACATACACATGGACATCGTTGGCCCACTACAAGAATCAAACGGAAATAAATACATACTCAAATGTATCGACCGATTCACGAGGTGGTCTGAAGCTATACCAATGGCGAACATAGAAGCAACCACTGTGGCTAAACTACTTTTCACGCATTGGATAGCCAGATAGGGCACGCCACTACAAATAACGACGGACCAAGGCCGACAATTCGAGTCGCAGCTTTTCCAGCAGTTAGAAGAAATGCTTCGTTTCAAGCGAACGTGGACGACAGCATACCATTCTCAAGCGAACGGCTTGCTAGAAAGGTTTCACAGACAGCTAAAAGCATGACTAATGTGCCACAAGGACATTCCTGGACCGGCGCATTACCTATAATACTTTTAGGACTTCAAACGGCCTGGAAAGAGGATATCAAGGCAACGGCACCAGAAATTCTATACGGAGAGACACTACGACTCCCAGAAGAACTACTCTCCACTGTTCCACAGAGGTCACGGATAGAACCGGAGAATTACGCGACACGAATGCGGAACATCATGAAAGCAATCACCAACACCAACATCGAACCACAACAAGACAAAACCGTTCATCTTTAGAGACCTAGCGATAGCTAAAATGTCTCCATGGAAAGAGTTAAGCCAGCGTTTGTAGAGAAGGAGCTCGAAGAAACGAACAAATACACGGTAGAAGAAACGAAAACGCGGCCAACAACCACGACGGGGTCAGGCAGGGCGATCAAGAAAACCGTACGTTTTCAACTATGACTCCGTCAGAAGGAAGGCGGTGTATGGGGATCGACGCTAGACAACCATATATACGCGTACACACCACCTAGCGACCACGAGCAAACGCGAGACCAGCGAGCGAGCCGACGCACAGTGGGGTCAAATACACTTTATCTTGGCATAAATCCCAAATAATAGAATCGAGAATAATCGGAAAAATATACCTGAAAATGATGCTATATACCTCTGTTATAATATACCCTTATTATTGGGGGCATGTATAAAAGCTGTCCCTTTCATATCAGTCATTGTTTTCAGTGTTTGTGACGACTCGTACAGGCAGCGATTTTCAACTCTGCGATTGTGTTCAAAGTGTTCTTTAGTGTTTATCAATATTTCATTTCTTCTACCATGGAAGGCTTGCCTACAGGTTAGTACATTATTTTATAATTACATTATTTGTTTTGGATGTTACAAAATGAGTTGATAAAGTTTAAAATTTAAAACAAAAATCATGATTTTAGTTGACATCATGGCATATCATGTTTTTCGTTTTCACTTTAAATCAATCTTTATGGATTGCTTTAATAATATCTTAAACAAAAAGTTGCCCACATCTGCCCCGTTTGAAGAAAATATTCTTAAAACTGTCCAAATCAGTTGAAAATTTTAGTAATTGGTTTTTATTTTAAAATTTAGGATTAGGTGTTACGGACATCTTCCTAACTAGAAGAGTTCTAGTTAATAACATGAGAGGATCTGGTTGTATACAGTGGTGTATTGGAGGGGGAACATGGAGGAACGACGTTCCCCCACCTTTTTTCAGAAATGGAACGCGTTTGTGTTTGTTAATATTGTGTATAGTAACAATTAAAAACAAAAAAAAAAAGATTACAAGGAAAACAATAGTTTGCTTAAAAGAAGCTGCTTCTAAAAGTCGCGAATTATTTTTTTTGCTCTCACCATGCGTTCCCTTACTTTTTTGCTCTCACCATGCGTTCCCTTACTTCTTTGCTCTCACCATGCGTTCCTTTGCCTCTTATTTTACCAATACACCACTGGTTGTATACAATTCGAGCACCAAATTAAGTTATTAAACAAATTCGTCGAAACGCAAACAAAATGTCCAAAAGACGATATTCCCGAACTCTACAAAAAACTTTCATTTTTTGTTTGCGATTTTAAGAAAAGATGGCAGCAATCGAAAAGAACATATGAGAAATTTTTAACAAATAACCAGAACTGGCTAGACGGTTCTATAAGTTTTACAAACTATGTTGTTTCATTAAAAAAAGTTGGGAGATCTTCGTTAACCTTTGAAACGTTTTCAGACAGAACCAAGCGGAAAAAAACGAATCTTTAAGAACCAAGTATTCACCAGAAGAATTGTCTTTCGCCACTCATATGAGTTTACGATGTACGGGTAAAGTGAAAGCTTCAAAAGTTGTCAAAGAAGTAACTGCTACATCGCCGAGATGAGCAGCAAAATATAGAACAGCCTACAAGAAATATAGTGCCCCTCTTACAAAAAAAACTGACAGGAGCCCAAGCTCTTGCAATGTATGTTGCAGCCAAACTTACCAGGCATCAGTACAACGTGATAAGGCAACACGATAGAGAAAGATTTCCATCTTATAAAATACTTCAAGCAGCAAAGAAGAATTGTTATCCCCAAAAGGAAAATATTGTAGTCAACGAAACTGTTGCTGAAGTTGAATTACAAGCTCTTCTCGACCACACAGCGTCCCGCCTTTTAGATGTCCAGCAAGATGTTCTAAGCACCAGTCACCTTGCTACATGTGAAAAATTCACTTTAATTTGTAAGTGGTTTAACGGATCTGGACAAGCGGAATACAAGCAAAAATTTGAAGCTGATACAAGTGCTAGTGATGCCAACATATTTATATCTTCCTTAGTCTCTTTAAGGCTAATATCGGAGAAGCCTCAAAAGCAAGAAGACATTGTGTTTTGGCAGAACGATAGAAGTTCTTCTACTAGATACTGTAGACCGATTCGCATCCAATTTAAACATGAGACAAAGGATCTGTCTATAGAAGAAAAAAAATACATGGAAGCTCAAATACAACAATTACGTCCATTAATATATGAATTCAATAAAATGGAAATTGAAGTAAATTATAAAATGCTTTTCACAATGGTTGACGGAAAAATATGTAATACTGTTACGGGTACTACGTCAACTCAAAGATGTTTTGTCTGTGGCCCAACATCAAAGGACTTCAATAATTTTGAAAAAGTGTCATGTGCAAAGATAGTAGATATTTCAAGACTTGAATTCGGACAATCTGCGCTTCATGCATGGATTAGATTTTTTTAATGTGTGCTGCATCTTGCGTATAAACTTCCATTAAAGAAGTGGCAATCGCGTGGAGATGAAAACAAGGAAGTTGTTGCAAATACTAAAGAGCACATACAGGACAGATTTAGAAAAGAGTTGGGTTTATTAGTAGATAAACCAAAGCCGGGCTTTGGAAGTACCAATAGCGGTAACATGGCAAGACGTTTTTTTTTATAATTCCGAGATATCAGCAGATATTACTGGCGTTAATATTAAAATTATAAAACGTTTCAAAATTATTTTGCAAACTATTTCAAGTGGGCATGAAATAAATATGGGAAAGTACCATGCTTATGCACTAGAAACAGCAAAACTTTTTGTAGAGCAATATCCATGGTACCCGATGCCACCAACCGTACACAAAGTACTTATACATGGTTCAAAAATAATTGATCACGCTATTCTTCTAATCGGACAACTAAGTGAGGAAGCTCAGGAAGCGCGCAATAAAGAGTTCAAAAGGTATCGAGAATGTTATTCCCGCAAAATATCACGGACCAAGCTATAACAAGATGTACTCTATTTGCTGCTAATAACATCTGATCCGTTTATCAGTAGCTTAAGAAGGTTACCAAAGAAAAGAGCAGTACCTTTTGAAAAAGACGTTCTGGCATTGCTAAAGGCTCCAGATTTCAGATATTCCCTAGACAGCGATGATAATGAATCATTAAGTGTGGGCGATTCCGATGCATCGGATGGGATGCATGTGTGAAAATTTATAATTTTAATATTAAACAATATTGTGATCACTATAAACCCTCTCTTCCTATGTTAAATTTTAAAATATGTATATTTGTTCATTATCAGAATTGCGCAATTAAAAAAAATATCAAAGATTAGTTTATTTAAGATAAGTTTATTTAAAATATATTTTTTTCATTGTCAACATTACAATTAACAAAAATTGCAAAGTTCTATTAAGTCCACCCGCCGACGAGAAAGGACGCAGAGGCAAGCTCTCCTTTGACAAACCGTCAGGAGGTACCACAGCTAGGACACTCGCATTAGCTAGTACAGTAATGCGGAAAGCGTCGAGCTTTCATCTAAATCTAAAACGCCGAGTGCGACGATTAAGAAAAGTCCCTGCCGAGGCAGACGACAGACTACCAGCAACGAACGACGCCCCGGGCCCTCTTCAAACTCCAGTCCCAGTGTCACCACTGCCTCCGACGCCCAGAAGGAAACATACAGCTAAACCATATCCTCGCCTACATCGCATTGCATCGACTGCGATACTCTACGCCGGACTGAATCTTTGGAGGGTTCGCCTCGACGACCCAAGAAGACATTCAGTGCGGAGACAATATCGCCGGTCACAAGAGGGAAGACCCTCACCCTGTACTAAATGTAAATACACTTGTAAATAAATTGAAATAAAACGACTTAAAGACCACCTCTATTTTGATCACCAAATAAACCGAACACAAACAACTCCAAACTAATAAACACGTATTCTTTCCGCTACAAATAAATACAGACTTTTAAGAAAAATATGCTTTAACATTCTCGTTTAAATTACGTCGCCTTATATGCCAAAAACCAATAGCGGACTCTTAAAAAGAGTGATTATTATCTTTGGATAAGGAGCAGAAAAAATTGTGACGTCTCCAATAATACCAATTGCAACATAGAAATAATAAATGATTTGAATTATTTATTAATAATAATAATAATACATCTTTATTCACAAAATAAAATACATGAAATAACAGTACATTATAAAGAATAACGTCAAAGACAGAGAGAAGGCAGATTAATGCCCAGATCGAAAATACATCAATTTAATTACAGATCGAAAATATTGCATATTACAAAATATATTCTAGGTATGTCTGTATTCACTTTAATAAACAAATGACAATAAGTCGGGTTTTTTTTAATTGCAAATAGCTTTTAATTTGTTCTTTATTTACTTTTTTCGATACTGATTAAGAGTGACTGCGGAGTCTATGAGGCTGTGCGGTAATTGAACAAGGAAGAATCAGTTTTTGTGGCTTGGTTAAATCTATTTAAGCTCATAAAGTTAAACGATAATGAAATAAAAAAGATAAACGATATTCGTAATGTATTTTCGGCACATTGACCTAACTATTCCCATTACTAACCTTACAAAACTGCCCTTTCTATTCTCGACCTATTGATATCACACCGAGTTCCTCTTTTTCTTACTCCCCTGCGGCAATGTCACCCTTATTTCATTCTTGTCAGGCGCACAAGTCGGCTTTTTGTCAGGAAAACTCGTAGAAAATAATTGAACTTCACCCTTCATTATGGAGGCATTTTTTACAGATTGTCTTGAAATACACTGATGTTTATAAATTCAAATCAATGCATATGCACAACTTTAAATTTATTTCTCGTTTGTGGCCATTACAATCATCTCGGATAAAATAATGCCGCAGGTGCCGGAATGCTGAAACCATTAGAGTCGAACTTTAAAATTATTATTTATCATTCAACTTTTTACGCGAAAAATAATACTCTGGCGGAAAAGGAAACGTTGACCCATTTAAGAAAGTTTGTCGGAGTTAATTTATCGGCGGAAGTCGTCGACGACCGCTAATCGATAAAGCAAAAGCAAAAAAGGACTGCGCGAATTTTCTATTAAGAAAATCCCTGCATGATTTCTCTATATCTATAAATTCGAAAGTTTTGACTGCAATATAAATATTGATGTGTAAATCTTCACTACTTTTTAAAATTACTTTACATACAGGGTATCCGAAAAGTATGGAATATCCTGTATAGTTCAGTAAAACTACACTTCAGAGAAAATAAGTTTTAAATATAAATTATTTAACACTTAGTTATCTACCTTGGATATATCAATCAATGCGCTACGAATAACACTTACATTTTTTTTTTAATGATGAGGCACATCTTTATTAAACTCATTTGAAAGAGTTTGTTTTTTCTCTTTTCAACGACATAAAACTTGATTACCTTTGCATAAAAAAATTCCAAGAAAAATAAGAAAATGTCTTGGATATTTATTTTCATTTTATTAATCAAATCGTACATATGGTTTTAAAAACCGAATTTACCACTGTCAAATTTTGAATGGTTTACACCAGTGATTCCCAAAGTGGGCGCCACCGCCCCCAGGTGGGCGCTGCAGCGAACCAGGGGGGCGCTGATGGCTACAGGTGCATTTGGGGGCCGATGAATAACTGTAAGGGGGTGGAGATAGTATAAAAGAAAAAAAGAGATTTAGTGGAACGTGGGTTCAGTACCGTAATGAATTTTTTAACAAAAAAATGGTGATGTGGCCATCATGTTACTTTCTCCGACTTGATAGTATCATAGCAATTTATATTTACGTTTTCATGGTTTATTATCAATTGAAATCCTATTTTAAATGTTCATCGAGCATTGTGTAAACTCGGATGAAACTGACGTTTAAAACGTCAAAATTATGAAAGATGGAAAAATTATATTTCAAATTCAAAAACTCAGTTTACTCAAAAACTAAAGGGATTTCGAAAAAAACTTATTCTTTCTAAGTTGTTCATTTTAGCATTTTCTACAATTATTATTAACATAAATTCCCTGTAACTATTATCGTTTTATAATAAATATAAATATAATAATATAAAACCAAAAATTAAAAAGAAATAATTAATTTTTTTCACGAATAAAAATGATTTTATGAAAAATGTTTTCAACCAAAGATCTTCATTTCTTTGTAGTCTTCAAAGTTTGTTTAAATATTTTTGTGATATTTTTCATATTTAAGAAAATATTGGCCAAAAACAAAAAACAGTTAAGGTAAACGCCCACTTCCGGTGTACGAAATTTTACCTAAAGCTTTTCAGTTCTTCAGATTATCAAATAAGACGGATGTTCAAAGTTTCATATCAATTGCTTTATTAGTTTTTGAGATACAGCGCGCACAGACAGACAGACACACACACACACACACACACACACACAGACACAATTTTTTTTTCCAGAAATTGTTGAAATGGCATCTAGGAACCCCAAACCTGATATTTCCGTAAAAAAAAATTGAAAAGAAAATCACGATCACAATACTTTCTCGTACTTTGTAACGGAGAAAGTAAAAAATAAACTATTTGCAAATAGTCAATCTTATCTTGGTGATTTAAGATTACTGCTGACGAATTACTAAATTGGTACCAGCACACCAGGTCCATCCTTCTCATTCGAATATTTAACTTTTTTTTTGTATAACATCCTATTCTGGCTTCAATAAATAGTTTCATAATTTCAAAGATAAAGTTCTAATTTACACCTTTCTTTACTATATTTTACGAAAGAGGTAGAAACATTAATACACATATATTTCCTATTAATTGCTACTAAAATTAAAAAAAAATAATTTCCAGGGGGCGCTAAGTAATATTTTTTCTGGAAAGGGGGCGGTAGGACAAAAAAGTTTGGGAACCACTGGTTTACACTTTGAACATTTGCTGTGAGTTAAGTTTAAGTATATTATTGATTTGTTAAACAATTTGTTGTTACAAAAAATAAACATCCAAGACATTTTCTTGTTTTTATTGAATTTTTTTCAGATAAAGGTAATCAAGTTTTATGTCGTTGAAAAAAAAAACTCTATCAAATGAGTATAATAAAGATGTGCCTTGTCATTTAAAAAAAATATATAAGTGTTATTCGTTGAGCTTTTGTTTATAGCAAAAAATAAAATTGATATGCCCACAGTGGTAGATATCTAATTGTTAAATAACTTTTATTCAAAACTTTTTTCTCTAAAGTGGATATTTACTAAGCTATACGGGATATTCCATACTTTTCGGACACCCTGTATAATAAAATGCGTTTCAAAGAAAAATTAATCGCAGTCGCCTATGAATAAAAACGCATATGTGTCTGACTAAACATTGGTAGTTGTCATTTAGGCAGCGTAAAAAAGCTTTAATTAGCGATATGAGTATTTCAATTTATAGGCGACTTCAATTATTTTAATTTTGAAACGCACGGTATAATAAATGCAAATGGTACAATCGGCAGGGGCGGCTCGTTACGTAGAGCCAAGGCACTACCTATAATTTGAAGTTGATCTTAGTTGAGGATAACTTTTGAACGGATAACCTGTTTTTGAAAATTCTTCCTGCGAAGTGTTTTACTCACTGAATCGATGTAGATAAGATAAAACATTCGTCCTTCAATTTTTTTGTGCTTTTGGAAAGATAACTTTTGAACAAAATAGCAGGTTTTAATTTTTTTTTCCAGAAAAGTGTTGTTATCGAATAATTATAGTTAGGACCAAAAAAATAATTCTGTTTTTTGTTGATAACTCTTGAACGGATGACCAAATTTGGCAAATTCTTTGAATAGCATGTTGTAATCATCGAATAGACACAAAATATTTAATTTGCAGTCCAATTGTTTCTGTTTTTTGAGGATAACTCTTGAACGAAAGGACAGATAAAAAAATAAATTCGCCGTGTAATTGTTTTCCGTTTCTTTGAACCAAAAACAGTTTTCAAATTCTAAAAGTATTGCACTCACTAAAAAGATGTAGATAAGGTTACTAAATAAAGCTCGAAGTTTAATTGATGTCCATTTTTACTTTCTTCGTTATGAAGTACGAGAAAGTATTGTGATCGTGATATTTTTCTCAAATTTTTTTTTTACGGAAATATCCGTTTTGGGGTCCCTTGATGCCAATTTCAACAATTTTCGTAAAAAAAATTGTGTCTGTGTGTGTGTCTTTCTCTACGTGTCTGTCTGTGCGCGCTGTATCTCAAAAACTAATAGAGCAATTGATATGAAACTTTAAAAATACGTTTTATTTGATAATCCAAAGAACTGAAACCTTTTGGTAAAATTTCGTACACCGGAAGTGGGTGTTTACCTTAACTGTTTTTTGTTTTTTGTCAATATTTTCTTAAATATGAAAAATATCACAAAGACATTAAAACAAATATTGAAGACAACAAAGAAATGAGCTTATTTTGTTTGAAGACATTTTTCATAAAATCATTGGTATTCGAGAAAAAAATGTATTTCTTTTTTTCATTTTCTGTTTATAATTATGAAACGATAATAGTTACAGTAAATTTATGTTTATAATAATTGTAGAGAATGCCAAAATGAACAACTTATAAAGAATAAGTTTTTTTCGAAATCTCTTTAGTTTTTGAGTAAACTGAGTTTTGAAATTGGAAGTATAATTTTTCCGTCTTTCACCATTTTGACGTTTTAAACGTCAGTTTCATCCGAGTCTACAAGACGCTTGATGTATATTCAAAATATAATTTAAACTGAAAATAAACCATGAAAGCGAAAATATAAATATTACCAACAAGTCGGAGAAAGTAACATGATGGCCACATCACCATTTTTTTTAACGTGGACGAAGAATATGTAGAATAATAGAATGAATTTTTGAAATTTTGCAGAGTTACGAACAGCTTAAATATTTTTATCTACGACCACTACTGTAAATGCCCATTATCGTACAATGCGCGTACTGCGTAAATACACCAAAACACCCACGTATGTTAGAGCCCGCTTGTAAATTAAAGGTACGTGTGTGTTTGCCATAACATACTAGTAAGTTTCGTTTACGAACTTTTGATTGGTTGAGAGTTGCGCGTTTGTTCGTTTTTATTAAATATAGTAGTCCGCGATTGTTAAACGTCACATCACGCACCCCGAAGCTGTCACTTCGCTATTCCGCACATTCTCATTCAAATGCAATGATATCCAGAAGTAAGTACCAAATAATGAGGTATGTAACCATTGTTAATGAAACTCTTTTCAATTCTTGCAAGATAAATAATGTCCAGTAACAGCAACAACGAAAATGATTAAATAAGCGGCCAACAAGTTTCTCCCTGCTACGCCTCGCGATACAAAAATGTTTAAGGAACATTTATGGACTGGAGAATCAAATATAAATTAAGGTGAGAGTGGTCGTAGATAAAGTATACTACATAACGCGAGTTGTAAAGCAATTACGCGCTCGTGAAATTGCGTTACTCGCCGCTACGCGGCTCGTACGCAATTTTTTCACTTGCGCGTAATTTGCTATTTACAACTCTTGTTACGTAATATACTATTTTGCAACACCATATCCTTAAGTTGTCATTATTTGATAGTTTTCAGCCTCTAAAATATATCATTTTTTCATAGTGCAAAATAACTATGCAATAAAAAAATAACTATGAAATAAAAAAGTAACTATGAAATTAAAAAGTAACTATATATAAATCTTACGAGATTTGGAGGGCAACAACTCGAAACTCGCCGCTTCCGCCGCTTCTCTTAACTCCGGTGGAGTTCCGCACATTTCTTCATCGCTACTAATCAAGTTTTCACTCATTGAACTGAACTGAACTGAACAAATTAAATTAGAAATAGTTTGACACAGAGACAAGTTTGACATAAAAAGCCGACTATGGCGTGTATATTGTTTCCGTGCCAACATAGATTTTGACGTTCCTACACACTCGATTAAATCTAAATTTATAATCGCAGCGTTCGCTAGCGACATTTCAAGGCCCGAGATAGAGAAATTCAACTTAAGAATATGGTGTTGCAAAAAATTATGTATACAACTGGTGGCTAAACAGTGCTTTATTTTACTCGTTTACTCACGCGTAAAATAAAGCACTTGTTTAGCCACACGTTGTATAAAATACTAATATATGCAGGCTACTTTTCGTTTTTATTTAATTTATTTAACCCTACATTCAATAAAAAGAAAAGAATGTGATCTGGCCACTACAATAGTTTCATAAATCCGTCTCTACTAAGTGTTGAGTGAATGACGAATGTGTACGATTTTTCCTTAAAATTTTATAACGCATAAAATCTGTGAGACCCGGCGCCCGTACTCAAGTTATTATTTTGTTCATTGAATCCTATTGCACTTTCTAAATTTATTTTAAATTGTATGGTTTTCAAAACGTAATAATATATAGTAGTTTATTTTTACTTTCTCCGTTACGAAGTACGAGAAAGTATTGTGATCGTGATTTTTTTTTTTAAAAATTTTTTTGCGGAAATATTCGTTTTGGGGTCCCTAGATACCATTTCAACAATTTCTGGAAAAAAATTTTTTGTGTCTGTGTGTGTGTCTGTCTGTGTGTGTGTGTGTGTGTGTGTGTGTGTGTGTGTGTGTCTGTCTGTGTGCGCTGTATCTCAAAAACTAAAAGAGCAATTGATATGAAACTTTGAACATACGTCTTATTTGATAATCTGAAGAACTGAAAAGCTTTTGGTAAAATTTCGTACACCGGAAGTGGGTGTTTACCTCAACTGTTTTTTGTTTTTTGACAATATTTTCTTAAATATAAAAAATATCACAAAAACATTTAAACAAACATTAAAGACAACAAACAAATGAACATCTTTTGCTTAAAAATATTTTTCATAAAATCATTGCTATTCAAGAAAAAAAAAATTCATTGTTTTTTTAATTTTTGGTGTATAATTATGAAACGATAATAGTTACAGCAAATTTATGTGAATAATAATTGTAGAGAATGCCAAAATGAACAATTTATAAAGAATAAGTTTTTTTCGAAATCTCGTTAGTTTTTGAGTAAACCAAGTTTTTGAATTTGAAGCATAAATTTCCCATCTTTCATAATTTTGACGTTTTAAACGTCAGTTTCATCCGAGTCTACGAAACATTCGATGTACATTTAAAATATGATTTGAATTGAAAATAAACCACGAAAGCGTAAATATAAATGATACCATCAAGTCGGAGAAAGTAACATGATGGCCACATCACCATTTTTTATTTTGTCGTTCTTATTTTAAACAATATATTTACTTTTCTACTTCAAAAATCATCGGCTACGCATATTTAAATTTTTATTCCGCAAATTGCAACGATTATTCCTTTCGGAAATTCCAGAAATCGTAATCCGCTTTCATTTAAAATGAGCCTTTACCTAGTATTTTGTATTTACATATTAAAATTACCTGAGAAGAATTACTCTACCGGCTCCAGAAATACTAATCCGATAATGATTGTTTCTGGAATTGGATTAAATGGTGATTTAATTATCTAGAAAGGAAAACAACTCGAATATGAGCATTGGCGGAGGATTATCTAAGTGCCCAAAGCCGATTTGCTCAATCCCTTTCTGAGAATATAAAGATAATGCGTAATTGCCAATACAACAACAAAGACCAGATTAACGTCATGGCGTTCCTGAACATTCATGTTAGGGGAAATCTGGTATAAATATCAGTATCACCCATCCCGAAATTCAATTGAAGCCTGATTGCCAATAAGAAATACAAGACTTTGATTTTGCCGACATCGATGCGATAATAATTTCTCCAGTGTTTCGAACCATTCGAAGGTTCGAAAAACCTCTTTAGAAGTCACGCCGCGCAGAAATCAAACTATCACAGGCGTCCCGACGTCAAGTCATCACCGTTGTCCAGTCATCCTGCGTTCATTGCTGACAGGACGTTCTATATTCGTTCCCACCGCCCTTGCTTCTTAACATGAGTTACGAGGAGGAACAAGCAAAACTGCAGGAGTTATGGACAGAATTTGAGGTTGAGGAAGAACCGGATGACGAAGAAGCAGAGCTTGCTTCCGAAACAAATTCCATCGAAGAGAGAAGTACGGATAGCGATTCGGAGCAAGATTTTGAAGACGGAGAAGATGTAAGCGATTATGTTCCTCCAAGCAAGATCCCAAGAGTACCAGCATTCATAGGCAAAGATGGCATTACCAGGTGGCGCAAACACTGTCCCAATAAGGCAGTGAGGACTAGAAGGGAAAACATCATCATTCGCCTTCCAGGGGTAAAAACATACGGAAAAAATGCCAAATCCACTATAGAATGTTGGACGCTGTTTTTTAGTGACCAAATGATGCAACTTATAGTCAACAATATAAACCAATATATTTCTCGATTAGGGAAAAATTATACAAGAGATAGGA
This sequence comes from Ocypus olens, assembly GCA_910593695.2. Lineage (NCBI taxonomy): Eukaryota > Metazoa > Arthropoda > Insecta > Coleoptera > Staphylinidae > Ocypus > Ocypus olens. Next base: position 19,885,699 of record OU343062.1, on the reverse strand, counting down.
GAACAAAACCTACTGATATTTACGAAATAAAGGCCCTTTTTGGATTGCTGTACCTGGCCGGATTTCTTAAAAGTAGTCGCTTAAACACAAAAGAAATGTGGGAAAGGAGTACAACTGGTATTGAGCGGTTTTGGCTAACCATGTCACGGGATCGTTTCCAATTTTTATTACGATGCCTACGTTTTGACAATCTTGATACAAGAGAAGAAAGAAAACAGACAGACAAATTGGCTCCAATTCGAGAATTATTTGATTTTTTTACCGAAAATTGTAAAAATGCATACACTGTTGGAGCAAATGTAACAATCGACAAAAAACTCGAAGCTTTTAGAGGACGATGTGGATTCAAACAATATATTCCCAGTAAACCAAGCAGATATGGATTAAAAATATTTGCTTTGGTTGATTCCGCTACATCATATGCATCAAACTTAGAAGTATATGTTGGAAAGCAACCTCCTGGTCCATACGAAAAACCCAAGGATCCACAGAGTTTAATTTTGAGGTTGATAGAGCCAATTTCCGGAACAAATCGAAATTTAACCAGCGATAACTGGTTCACTAGTATGCCTTTAGTCAACAAAGTCTTTACAGAATACACAATAACCTATGTAGGTACTATCAAGAAAAATAAGAGGGAACCTCCTTTTGAATTTACCAATACAAGAGTTCGACCTGTACATTCTTCGATATTCGGATTCCAAGAAAATACAACTATTGTGTCTTACGTACCCAAAAAATATAAGAATGTAATTCTAATATCCAGTTTACATCACGATAATGCTATTGATGCATCGTCTGAAAAATATAAACCAGAAATTATCACCTATTATAATAAAACAAAAGGAGGGGTTGACACTCTGGACCAACCCAATGCTGCTTATGATGTGTCAAGAAATACCAGAAGATGGCCGATGGTTATTTTGTATTCTTTGATGAATATGGCAGGTATTAACGCTCAGCTTATTTATGCCTGTAATAATAAAAAATATAACATGCAAAGAAGATTGTTCCTAAGAGACCTTGCTTTGTTGTTGACAAAAGATCATTTTGAACGCCGTTCATTAGAATCAAATGTACCGCGATCTGTGAGAGAAAGGAGACAAGAGGTGGCTGGAACTTCAGAAGTAAATGTTAATCAGGTACTCGGAAAAGGTGTTATTTCTGCCAGAAGGACTCAAAAACCAAGTATTTTTGCAAAAACTGTAAAAAATTTGTGTGTCTTTTCCATCTTGAAGCTTGGTGTCCCATGTGCTCCGATGCTGCGAATATCCAATGACAAATGTTATTTGTTTGTATTTTAACTAATTTTTAATAAAAACAATATTATTTTATGAAAACTTTTATTTTTTTTTTATTTTCCCAAATTATGTGTTTCATTTTGGTATTTGTTTTTAAAATAGTTTTGTATGTTTTTTTAATTCAATAAAGGTCTTTACTTTCATACCAAATTATTGATTTTAATTCAAACAAATTAAAAATCTACTGTTTTGTTACAAGTCTGTGAGACCCAGCGCCCCGACTGACGTCTTATATTAGGGCGCCCCGACTGTAGGGTTAATGCTTCTATAATAAGTAAAGGTTTTCAATTTCAATAATCATTTTTTTTTCCTTAAAAAGGAGGCGGTGGGATATTTATATGTTAAGTGGCTCTGCTATCAAAATGTTCCACGAGCCGCCACTGACAATCGGTAAGGTTCCTGTAACATAATATTACAAATTATAGTTTCTAGATGCGGAAGCGGAGAGTGGAGCTTGATTCGAGAAAGATGCAGAAAGAATTTACTTACACAGCACACTTGATAACCGCCAAAATTAAGCGTAAAATACATTATGGTAATAAACAGCTATTTCTGCTCCTTTTGCATTTACATAATAAACTTGATTTCAGTTTTATAATATTTCAAGTCCTCTTCGCTCGAATACTGCCAAGTCATTTGTGAAATTTGATTGATTACACTGAAGGATTCCCCCCTTATTCATTTTGGCAATATATATGAAGTTATTAAGGATCCGCACCGTACAAAGAGCACAAAGCAAAAGGATCCACATGAGTCATCTTCAAATAACTTTTGTTCGCTTTATGAAGTTGTCGTTGTGTGTTGTAGTTATATACATGTTTTTTCATATCTTTGTAATGCATCAAAGGGGGTCATAAATATATTTTTTTGCATTAATAACTGCATTTTCACGCAAAATAGAATTAATTTCACGCCGCATTTATCGGAATGATTAAGGGTCCATCTGGTATCCAGACGAAGTGCCGGGCCTGGGCGAGACAAACGAGATAAGGGCGCGTGCGAGCCGACGAAGGAATGTGAAGGACCACCGGCGGCCACATACACGCAGTACGCACGGCGCCAAATTAAGGGGTTTGTTTAGTCTACTTTGCAGATAATCAGTAAAAGTAGAGATAACAGGGGCTCGAGATGGGGAGTAATTCGCGTTCCCTCGACCACACAAATTCTAATCAGCCAAAGTAATATTGGATCACACCGATAAGTATAATGAACTATAATAATTATGTGCTTCACTATTTCATAACGATATAAAAGGGCTCGGATCCTAGCAAACTGGGTCAGATGAACGCCACTATTCTTTCCTGATTAATGGTACTGACAATATGTAAATAAATTACTCTAACCATACAAACATCTACCAGTATGTTTTCTACTCTCTGGTCCGACGGTTTACCCGTTTTTGGCTTACCAGAAAGTATGACATTCACATACACGAATATACGTACACAAACAAAAACTAAAACAATAATACAAATCAAACTGGTCCGACGGGTTTACCTGTTTTTGGCTTACCAGAAGAATGAATTATAAATAAACAATAATACAAATCAAACTCGTCCGACGGGTTTACCTGCTTTTGGCTTGCCAGAAATATGAAATGTAAATAATACAAATGAAAGAGGGGAAAAGGGTGAGAGACGGAGAGTCTGAAAGTAGAACATTGTTACTTGGGCGATCGGAAAGAATAGTTTTCTTTTTGAGTTATAACAAATGCAGTAAAAAAACGAACAAACGTTTTATGGTCACGGCATTAGAACTGTAAAGGAGGAATCTCCTGATATTAATGCTGATGTAAACTCTGTAAATAATATCATATCTAGTATATGCAATAACATACAGGCACCTACTAAGATACTTAGGTTTGGAAAACCCACCAGCAATAGACCTAGACCAGTGGTGGGGAAACTTTTTTAAAGACGGGCCATTTGTAATAACTAGACAATCGTAGCGGGCCAAAGAATAATGCTTAATCGTTAACTCATTTATGTGTGGTATACATATATTATTACATACACTTATTATTTTAATAGTAAAAAAGCAAAAGGTAACAAAATTATAAGCACAAAATATAAAATGAATTTAGTGTAGTTCTTGATGTGAAGTATTATCACTACTGGTTGATGGTGCATGAGAAAAATGAAATTGAGACTGTTTCATCAAAATTTCATCATAGTCCGGTTCCATTTGCGAAGCTGAAATTCTTAAAACTGATGAAAGGTGCTCATCTGTAATTCTGTTTCTTAAAGAAGTTTTCCTAAGCTTCATTGTTGAAAAGACTTGTTCGCATATATAAGATCAGCCGAACATTGTCATTATCTTCATTGCATGAGTAATTAGATTTGGGAAATTATCTGGACTTAAATTTTTATAAAATTCTAGTAATGGTACTGTATGAAAAGTTTGTTTCAGGAGAGTATTACAGTTCAGTTCTATTAACTCAGCTTGAAATTTTGCATCAACTTCTTCGTAATTAACATTGAATGGGGTCGCAAAAATACTAAACTCTGGTTCCATTTTTCTAAAGTCCTGAAATCTCCTTTGAAATTCTGTAGATAGTTTTCTCAAATTAATTTCGTATTTTTTAATCTTATTGTTTGATATAGTGAATTTTAAAGATTGTATTCTTGGAAAATGAGAAAAATCAGATTTAGAGATCTGATTAGCAAATAATAATAAGTGTAATTTGAAACTTTTCAGGTATTGCCAAATATCGTGAAGAAACTGATTTTTTCCTTGCAATTTGAGATTAAGTTTATTCATGTGTACGAGAAGGTCTGTGAAAAAAGCGAAGTCAGAAAGCCACGTTTCGTTTTCTAAGACGTCAAATTGATTATAAATGTCTTTATCAAGAAGAAAATTCACAATATCGTCTTTTAAATCCCAAATTCTTTCAAATACTTTTCCAGCACTTAACCAACGAACTTTTGAATACAGGATATCGGAATGCTCAGGATGTACGGACTCCAAAAAACTGTTGAAACTGGCGATGTAATAATCCTCTGGAACGAATCATATTTACTAGTTTTACAACAATATTAAGTATATGGTCAATATCTAAAGCCGATTTACAGAGAGCATCCCGATGTATAAGGCAATGCAAAAAAACAACATAATTTTCCGGATACTTAGAATTAAATTTCCCAACAGATCCTTGATTGATTCCAACCATATTAGGAGCACCATCTGTAGTTACATTACATAGCTTGTCAATAGGTAAACGAAGTTTATCGATGCATTTTTCAAATTCACAAAATATATCGGCACCAGTCGTTGTTCCTTTTCGTTGACTGCAGCCCTGCAAGTTCTTCTGTAATTTCAAAGTGGGCGTTGATTCCTCTTACAAATATGAGTAACTGCGCAGTATCGCTGATATCTGTACTTTCATCCATGGTAATTGAATAAAAAATAAATTTTTGAGTTTTTGTAGTCAGTTGTGAAATTAGATTTTTATCAATATTTTTAATTCTCTCGGTGATTGTTCTTCTTGAGAGAGACAGTGACTGAAAATCCTTTTTCTTGTCAGGGCACATAATATCGCACACATCTATCATGCACTGCTTTATAAATTCACCATCTGAAAATGCTTTATTAGATTTAGCAATATTATAAGCCAACACATAACTGGCTTTCGTAGCGCATCTTTGAGAATGATTAGCTCTCTGAAATAATTGTTGTTGACTTGATAATTTTTTTATTAAATCTTTCGATTAAATTTTTTTCACCTCTTCACTTAACGATGAGTAGGAGTGGTTTTCATGTTTGCTCTTGAAATGACGTTGAATGTTATATTCTTTTAAAACTGCAACAGTTGGATTGCAAAGTAAGCACACAGGTTTTTCTTTAAATAAAGTAAAGAAATATTTCCACGTCCATTCTTCTTTAAAAACTCGACATTCTGAATCCACTTTTCTCTTTTTAACATCCATTTTAGACGTTACCTACTACGGAGAACAACACACAGAAACGCAATTAGCGAAAGCTTACTGCTAACTAATGCTCTTACGCGGGAGTTTGTTGAGGCACTGGGAGTTTGGGGGATTATACAAACAATTACTCGAGTCACAGCGGGTCGTTGCAGATGACTGACTAAGTCGCTAACTAACTGATCTTCCCTTCTCAGTTGTGATGATTCCCTCCAGTTTGCTGAGGGTCATCTGCAGATCGCCGCGTACCGACCTTTCTGCTGTGTTTATTTTCATTTGGTGTTTTATTTACAATTATACATATATACATTTCTTAAGCTATGGTTTTTTTTCTGGGTTGGGCTTTTTTTTTTTGTCTGTTTTTGTGTTGTGTTTTTTGTCTGTTTTTGTGTGTTTTTTTTTTTTTCTTGCCCCTATTCTAGTTGTTAGTTTACAGAGTAGTATTTACAATTTATCTTACTTGCTAAGTGTTAGTAGGTTGACAGTGGTTTTTTTATTGGTTTTTTCGGTCATTGTTAAATTAATCTCGGGATTATCAGAGAGGTCTGTTCTTTTTGTGAAATTGGTGTTTAGTTTTGTGACATGTTCCGTAATGTTTTCCTTAAGGTGGGATGTTTGGTGGAGTGATTGGGTTGTGGTTAGTATGGGTGTTCTGTGTATATTGCGGAGGATGTTGTTTTCTGTTATTTGTAGGGTTTTCATCATGCTGGGGCGGGACAGAGACCAAACTTGGCATGCATATGTGAGTGTGGGTCTGATGATGGATGTGTATAGTAGTGTGTTTGTTTTGTGTGTTAGGCTTTTTGTTATTAAGGCCATGTTTTTTGTTTTTTCGTATGCTTGTTGTTTTTTGTGTTGTGTGTGTCTGTCAAAGGAAAGTGTTTCATCTAGGGTGACCCCTAGATAATTTATTTCCTGTTTCCAGGTGATGTTTGTGTTGTTGTGTGTAATGTTGTCTACGTGTATGTGGTATTTGTGGGGTATTCTGGGTTTTTGGAAAATTATGCCTTCGGTTTTTTCGGTGTTAAGTTTGAGTCCCCATCGTTCAAGATGGTATGTGATGGTGTCGAGTGTGTCTTGTAGGAGGATGTTCAAGGTGTTTGTTGATTTGGATGTGGCTAGGATGGCTGTGTCGTCGGCAAATAGGGCGGTTGTGACTCTAGGATCTTTGTTGATGGGGATTTTGTTGAGGAATATGTTGAATAAGGTTGGGCCTAGGGCGCTGCCTTGGGGGACCCCGCAGGATTGTGGTGTGGTGTGGGAGAGTGTTGAATTGATTCGGACTGTGAATTTACGGTTTTTTAGGTAGGATTGTAGGATTTTGATGAGGTATAGGGGAATTTGGGCTTGAGTCAGTCGATAAATCAGCACGTCATGTCTCACTTTGTCGAATGCTTTTTCCAGGTCAATGGTGACCATGGCCGAGTTATGTTTCGTTGCCCATC